>CM073735.1:3600000-4200000 GCA_037113605.1 Calophaca sinica
GTAAGATACATCAACTTACCATTTCTCATACCACCCAGCATTTTCAGTTCCTGATTTTGCTTGTTTTTGTGCACTCCTTTCTATTCTTGCTATGTTGCTGCAAATTAAAACGAGCAAGACATTGTGTAAAGCAATCATGGGGTTTACTTATTCACAACAAACAGAGAAATAAAGCAGTGACCTCCATTCATCTTGATGAAGATTTTCTTGCCACGTTTCCCACCAAGAATCGCCCTCGGAATTTCTGCCAGATTTCTCCACACCTGCAAGAACTTTAAAAATTAATTGCATGCACTCAGAGGTTAGATTATTTAAGAGTTTAACAAATCACGGTTCAATAACCCCGTTACTCAGTATTTCTTCAATCAATTACAGCACTAAATGATAATGGTAGTTGATTCAGACAATGGTTAAATGAAGCTCAGATGATACTTTCATTCCTTATAGGAGCATAAAACATGTGCACACGAGCGGGGAAAAAAAAAATACTTGAATGATAAGCTAGCAGCATAATCTGCTTATTAACTGTGTGAAAGATTAGGATAGTGTATGGAATTTCAGCTCAGCTATCCCATTATTTAGTAGGAGGATTTTTTAATATCATTTTATTCATTCTATTTTGACTCTGTCTGTTACAATCATGCAGTCATTGACTCATTGCATTCTGTAGATTTTTAGAAAGTTGCATATATTGAGCGGGCAATGTGAAGGAATATATTTCTTAGAATTTGGGCTTTAGGGCCTAACTCAACCCCACAAAACCGGTTTGTAAGCACTACTTAGGCAATATATCTAGTCGATGTGGGACTCTCAACACACTCCCTCACGCTCAAGACTGGATATCTGAAGCATGGACTCATGTGGGTGCAGTAAGCCAGTAACAGGGATCTCAAGTCTCAACAATGTTTTTACAAGTGCACATAATCATAGATCACCCAATGTTATTTTTATGTGTACATATAATCATACATCAACCAAATGTTATTAACAATCGATTATCATAATAAATCAATAGAACTATGTTAAATGTACAAACAGCATGTTTGAACAAGGGTTCAAAAGTAAGTTTGAACCCCACAAACTGTCTTTTGGATAAAACAACCATGTACTTCTGCACAGAAGTAATTCTGGACTGGCCCCAGACACAGACTAAGAATTCTTAAAAACTTCCAGTATTCTGCTATATCAAATATAAAGGAAGTAACGTACCTAGCTCCTTATATCCAGTCCAGTCGCTCTTCTCCCACCACTGTCAATTAGATCAATAAAGCCAATTAAATGAATCCACCTGGGGTGTGATACTGATAAGGTCATGAATACTGTCAATCTATCATATTAAAAAATGACTCCACCTAACATGCTTCAAATCATACCTAATTCATCGACAGAAAATTGTTCAAGTAATGTACTAAAAACATATGAACAAATATCTGATGCCAATGGAATTATTAGCTCCTTGGTTTACTCAAAAATAAGTTGGGACAATGCATGAGACTCAACGTTGCAATAACTAACCAGATGAATCATAAAAATCGAAGAAACAAACCGAAGGTTTCCAAAAAGCACTACCTTCTTTATGATTAGCCTTCAAATTAACATAGAATTGCATCCAGATTTTCCACAAATAGTTCAAAAATAAGGGGGAAAAATAACAATTGAAAGTAAATGAAATAAATGACATGAAAAGCTGAAATTTTAATTAAAAAAAAATTCAGATTATGGTTGTAGATAACTAGATTTTTCAAACTGTGATGGTAAGAGAAGTACAGGTGAGAAAAATATTGAAGATTGAAGAATTCTTAAATCTTTTCCAAATTAAGATTTCACTCATTCTGGCAAAATATCAATCTGTTATGATGATAATTCAAGGATAAATGGGAATTTTCCTTGTCAGGAACATGGGCATTTCAATAAGGTTATTCGGCACTAAATACCTGAATGTACATACTAACTTTCAAATTACAAGAGACACTCCAAAAGCTAAAACTATATTTTTAGAAATGTTTGAATGTAGTTCTCAATATTTTCAAGGTAAGTAAATTCTTATACACCAAGATCCTCTCCTTATTACATGCGACCACACTCACCATACCAAGACATTTATCTAAGCTACTGTAGTATTTTATCCAATAGGTGAGAAAGTATCTAAGCTATTGTAGCAAAAATGTGAAGTTTTCAGTTATAAGTTTTTATTATTACTGTTTTTATAATCCTCCAACAAATCATTTCTCAACAAAAGGTACAACAAATCATTCATCTACAGAAAGTCAGGACCAAAATCTTTATGATCTACAGTTTGGTAATTAAGATCACTCCTTTTTCTTTGTTACAGAAGATCACTCCTTTATTATAGTACAATAATTTTTTTAAGCAAACAAAGAAAATGTGCACATATCAAACAAGACTGTATTCGATGACTAAGCACAGAAAAATAACAGAGATAAAATAGCTTTCATTCAAAAGGTTGCTTTAGCATCAACTGTTTCTGTAGATTCATTCACGCGTTTTATTAAAAAGAAAAAAAAAATACTTGGGACATTCAAATATTAAAAATACAAATACCGTTTCTTTCCATTCAGAGGAGCCATCATGGGATTGACCACCCATTCTTGTCCATCTACATCTATATCCATTTTCACCCAGTTCTTCCACACTTTTTCTGTACCAGGTACTCCCATCTTCATTAGTGCCGGACTCATTAACATTTTCATTTAACAAGCTGATACCCCAGTCCTTCTCATTTGCTATACCAGTGTCTGTGTAGGAATCGGTGAACACAAACATACATAATATTCAACACTCCACAATTGACTAATGGAAAATATATAAATTAGCCTTCATTAATGTTCGGTGAAAAAAGGCTGTGAGGATATAAATGATAAACTACCTCTTTTTGGTGGAGTATCACGTGACTGTGGACCAGAATTTCTTGGGGTGCAACGAGGAAAGAATTTTTCCTGCTTCAAAAAGGATCTGTGGCCATCATGGCATTATGCAGCATAATCATTGAGAAAAAGTTTCAGCTAATGTAGGTTGTAAAGGTACAAACCAGAGCCAATTAACATCCATGATATAATGTCTTCCACAAAAAAACATCATTCATTGTGTCAAGAAAACAATGAAGAGTAAAAGCATAAAGAGAAAGGAAAAAAGTGAAAAGTATGTTTAGCCCTTCCTTACTTTTGAATGTAGGTCAGAACATTTCAGCACCATGACATTATTATCACCTATATAATAATTTCCATTAACATGTACAACAATTCGAATATAATACTAAACTCGTCGTTTAAGTCCCCTACAAGTTTGATGTATCTTAATAATTCTTACATACAGAGCAATATGTATAAAACCACTTTCATCTCTTACAAGCCAGAGAATAGTCGTCAGCAGCATCTCTCCTATCGGTCCTAGAAAAGTTAGCAAACATTGAAGAGAATGCCAAGAAAAAAAAAACCAGGCTTCCAGATTAATTAACCATCTTAATGATTTCACTTGCATTGCTTTTATGCACTCCACTCCACAAAGAATCACCAGAAGTTACTGAATGAGCCAAAACGAAGGAGGGAGCAGGTTATCACTAACGCATGAACATCATAAATCGTGATCAGAACACTGTCGACACATTCGAACAGGTAGTAAAAGAGAAGAAGTAAAAACTAGAGATCTAATATCATATGAAAACCACACATTCATACTATTTTTTCATTTGACTGCTTAAGATCGTGTTCATTTTTCATCAATACAGGGATTTTAGACAAGATGCAAAAGTTCAACTAGTTGCGAGAATAACAATTTTAACACAAGAAACATATAACATTGATTTTAAAGATGGACTTACGGTGGAGAAGCGAAAGGCATTGGAGCAGGAGAGGCTTGAATCCTCACTCTGTGAATGCGAGGGTTTTTCTTCGGATCGAACCTCCGTTCCTCGTTTTTGTCACCGCCGTTGCCAGGCCCACTCGTTCTGCGAATCGGAGTAACCGAGTCGGAACAACAGCATCGTAGCTTGCCATTACCGATTCGAAATCGTTCAGACTCGAAGCACGTCTTTCTGCGCTTCCTCGAGCACCAATCCAACACGTGATTGTTCGGCAACAGAGCAACATTGAGTCGCCTCACTCTTAGCTTGAAATCAAACTGCGTTGTTGAGAAGCCTCTAGAACTCGCCGCCATGGCATTGACAAATTAACCGGTGAAAGGTGCCGAGTAGAGTGCAGTGCAATGTGTAACTGCCTAGTCCACCTCCTCTTCCTCGCCGTAACTGCTTTTTTACAAGATAATAATGAGAATAAAATTAGAATTGGAAGGATATTTGTTAAATGGTGATCGAGCGAAAGAGCGTGAGCA
This sequence comes from Calophaca sinica, assembly GCA_037113605.1. NCBI lineage: Eukaryota > Viridiplantae > Streptophyta > Magnoliopsida > Fabales > Fabaceae > Calophaca > Calophaca sinica. The sequence goes on from CM073735.1 coordinate 3,604,348, forward strand.
TGAGGAGAGGGAATATTTGTTTAGAAGCATTTGATTTGAGGGTGAGGAGTGAGTTTGAACGTTCGAATTTGAGAGGAAGAAAGAGGGTTGTGAGTGTGGTTGTGGGAGCGGAAGAGAGAGGAAGAAGAGAGAAGAAAGGGAGGACAGAGCGATGAGATCAGATCCGGGCTGGGCTTCGACCATGGCTGCGAATCCCGAGATTTACTCGTGTATACATATACACGTGAGCACGTGGGTCCCGCCACCATTGGTGTCTCTCTTATTCCACTTTCGTTGCGCCATGTGTCATTTCTTCAAACGCCGTCTGTATCTTTGTTGGATGAGGAACAGCAATTCGCTTTTTAATTTTTTATTATATACCAATATATTTGACCCGTGTCAAGTTCGAGATATAGTATATATTTGTAACATTTTTTATAAAATAATATGTATAAAATAATTTGGATTTTTTATATAAAAGATTTTTGATTTGTCAAAAAAATACAAAAGATTTTTGTTAAAATGAACATGAGTCATTATCTGTAAAAATTATATAAGGTTTGTTTAATTTTAAGACGACCACTCCAATACACGAGTTTGGTTGGGTGTCGATACCCAAATGACTTGGTCCAACAAAAATTGCACAATTGTATCTCACTTATGGTGTCATCAAGTCAAACTAATTATTCGATATTAGTCTTTAATGTTTTCGAAATTGTAGATCCACCCCTAGAAAACTAAATAGGGTTTTTTTTGGGAAAAATTGAATGTAGAAATTCTTCTGAATTCTCTATTTCATTGCTCAGAAGAACCAGCCAATTGGTTATGTCCTACTCCTCAATGTGCCATCTCCTCCTATTGTTCTTCTTCCTTCGCATGCTTTTTCGAACGTCTATGAGAAGGGCGAGTCTTTGTATTCCCACTTCCTATTATTCCTCTTCTCAGATACACATAATTCAATGTCTTGGAACTATTAGAATCCAGAACCAATAACTGAACACTAATTTCTGAATGTGTGCCAAAACAAAATTTTAGTATTTTTGGCCATAAGGAACTAATCAGATCCCCACCCAATTGCTTCCACTGCATATTGCATCTCTGAAACCATGAGATCTCCAAATTGTACAGACACTCCAAGCTCAAAAGTATTCATACTCTTCCCTGTATAATGGACAAATTTCAGATCCCCTGCAATGAAGTCCCAATCACACACATACAGTAAAGGAATACTATTTGGGAGACAATTCTCTGCATATCGTACAACAGAAAACCAGAGAAAATCAGCCACAACCCCTCCCACATAAGCAGTAGTCTACTGGCTTGCTTTCAATTGCTTCCTTCAATATCTTAGCTCCAAACAATGCCAATTCTCTAACACAGGCTTCCCCATCAGGTACTTATGCAGTATCAAAAGTCTTCTTCCAAAGAGAGCAAAAGACCAATTACACGAAATACAATACACTACACAACAACAATAACAACAACCAAGAATTTTATTAAACAGACATTTTATCAAACATATAGAACACATTTAAAAATGATGTTTGGGGTTCATCAATAAGAATGTTATTAAGCCTTGAAAATGATAGCTCAATGATGTGGATAAAGACCAATAAATAAGCTTAACAATCTTTGTATAATTAATGAGTTGCATGGTAATGAGCTGCAAAACATTGAAGAGAAACACAATGTACTAAAACCCAAAGTGGAGGAGCTTGGATGGGAGGGGTTGCCTCATGGCCTGCCGCTTGAGAGAAGAGACAGGGGAAAGCTAGACCGGGACAAAGTGGAATGGTCATTGTAAGGCTAGAATGGAAAACCGATAATGGCGGTACAATGGATAGAGGGAGGTGGTGGGACTCCACGGTAGAGGCGGTCAATGAGCCAGAGCCGTCGCTAAACGGAGAAGGAGGAAGGATGAGCAGCGAGGGTGGGGGTGAATCCACTAGGGATGGTGACCACCACAGTGATGTGGCGGGAGCGTGGCAAGAGCGCTGTGGGATCGTTCAGGGACCGGAATGGGTCACCGGCGAACGGTGGCCACTCTCTCTTGGGTGTTGAGGGGAAACACAGCGGCAATATTGAAACAGATGAATCGGGGATCATGTCACCTGCTTTGAAGTTCGAACCCGCAATTTTGTCAAATAGTCCTTAGGACAACAAAGTAATTATAAAAAGTTTACTGGTTACTTTTTAAAAAAAAACAAAAGAGTGTGTTTGACAGCTGTGTTGAAAATTCCTTCCACATGTACAATTAGTATTAGACCACTTAATGTGGGTATTGAAACCCAACTAATCTATTGGGTACGTAAGAATTCACCTAATTTTAATCATGCATCATAATTATAACATTTTTTAACATTGTTTGTTAAAAAAATGCAACATAGTAATTACTAGTGTACACTATAAATAGATGGTTTAATATGTGTTTGATTATCTTAATTGAAGTAAATACAGTGGAAAAAGTATAAATCATGACCAACCGTGTGGGGTTCCTATGCGTCATCAAAGATTCACCAAATCATCATTCTCTCACATGTTAGACTGCACGAGGAAGAAGCTTTCCGAATGGAAGTCGTCTTCCCTCTCTTTCGCAGGAAGAATCACTTTGGCTTAGTCTTCTCTAATGGGTATTCCAAGTAACATTTTGTAAACTTGTAACATTCATGTTCCAGTTTATGAAGAGGTAAAGTGCATTTGTCGCAATATCATATGGGTAGTACTTCGGATCACACAAAATGTCACCTTATTTGTTGGGAAAAAATCTACAAACCCAAAACGAAGGTGGTATGAGTTTTCGTAGCCTAAGAGTGTTTAGCCAATCTTACATTACTTAATTAGCATGGCAGATTATGTAAAAAATACATATATTAATTTAGGTCTCGAGTCATCAAATTTATAAGCCACAAATCCAATACCTAAACCGCTGGAACTCAAATTTAATTAGTTTGATTCGGATCAAATCCAAACATGTAAAAAAAGCAGCCTTAATTATTTGTCTTGGTTTAATTTATCAAGTTCGTCAGATCAAACCGAATCAATTTACACATTCTACCATCAATAATAAATCATGTTATATGAATACCCAAAAAAATCATGTTATATTTACTCAAATTTACAAAAATGATTTTATCTTGATTATTTTGAAATTGCTATATAGTTTACAAACTCTTGAAAAGACTGTATAAATTTCAGAGGTGGACGTTTATATTCATAATAGTATATGTTTGTGATGCAGCGTACGTGATAGAACAAAACAATGATCCAACAACTTGAATTGATTCAAGCGAATACCGGGAGATTGGCGATATGAAATTTGAGAAAAATCTCTAATTTTTAAGTTAATCTAGTCTACCCCACTAGAAGTCTTAGGTACAAATATATAGGGAAAATTCAAATGCAACAAAAAAAACCCTAATGAAAGAAATAACAAAAATGCCAGGATACCCTTAAAATTATGATAAAAGGAAAAATATCATTTTGACCCATTAAACGATGAAATTCGGCTAAAATCACGAGATATTTAAGGTAAAGACCTATGTTTTGCTCAGAAAATTGTTTTCATATAAAAAAGTGTACTCGCTTGTAAAAAAGGACATTATTAACCTTTAAAGTCAATTTTGCCTACATCAGCTTGTTATTTCAAAATTTATATAAATAACACCATACTTCATTAATATGCATGTCGTAATAATTATTTTTGCACTATTAGTACTAGTGGAAAGACGACCACTGTCGTGCCTGCCTGTTGAATTTTTGTTGTTGTTGCTGTTCGTATTTTCTAAAAACTTAATATTTATTAAAAGAGATATATCAATATTATTAGATAAACTTACTAAATAGAAGAGATTTTATCTAATAGTTAAGAAAACCGCTATATTTTTTACAAGAAGCAGACCATTATTTTATCCTTTAATAAAAAATAAGGTACATAAAAATATCCTTTCCAATTCAAACCATAGCAAATTTCTAATAAAACATTCATGAATTTCAATATTACAATTATTTTATGTAGAGTCAAGGATAAAGATGAAAGAATTTGTGGAGGCCAAAATTGGATATTACATTTACTTATTTATTTTTTACAAGAGGTATTACCTTTATTAATAGTTATAGATTACTACAAATTGTAAACTAAAATGAATAAGTTGAAACATCAAAATCAAAATTTTGTTAGATTGAGAGATTATTTATTAAAAACCGTGGGATTATATATAAAAAAAACTTAAGGAATTGGCTTAGTAAAACATGATAGTTTAAGTTAAACAATTGTTTATTGTAAAGAGTTTAAGTCATCCTAGTAAATGAATATATGTTAATAGAGTAAAAAAAAAAATTTATTCGTACGATTCACGCGTCAAAATCAGTTGTCCGTGACAGTTTCAAGCATCTACATATCTTTTTTTTTTCTTTTTTTTACATGTCTATGTCTAATAAAAAAAATAACGACCTCTTGCCAAAAAAAACGACAATGAACTTTTTATACTCCCTCCGATCTTATATATAAGAGATATTTTTCTCTCACAAAAGTATTTTTTATTTATAAGACTAGAGGGAGTACATTACATTTATTCATTTTACGTTTTGATGAATTATATGTAAAAAAACTAAAAATATTTTGTAGTTAAAATAATAATAATATTTTCACCCGCCATACATATTTTAAGGAATTTTTTTTATGTTGCTGTCTTTAGTAGTATTAAACAATGTTTTAGTCTGCAACGCTCGTAAGTTCAAGTGACAAGGTGTTTGGTTTCTTTTAAACAATGTCTCAAACTCAAGTATTGTGGATGGAAAAAATAAGCATAAAGAGAGCTTTAACCTATTACATGAGTCCACTCGACTCAAATTAATATGATGGTCTAAACAAACAAAAAATCATTTTCTAGTCTTAAATGTATTTTAAAATTCAACTGACCACACAAAATTGAATAAGGGTGCATTTAGAAGAGGAACTTATTTACAACCTATTTCATCTTATCTTATGACATAGATATTTGTGCAAGTGTTTGAGAAAATTTATGGAAATATCTTATGACGTGTACGTAAGTTATTGTCATCTTATGTCAATAAGGTCTCTATGATAGCTTATCAAAACAATTTAACCATATTCTTTATTTGGTTATAGAAATAGCTTATTAAATATCCTTATAATACTTTTCAAAAAGAGGTGTTAGTCGGATCAACTTTAGCCAATAAACCTAATAATTCAAACTTAGACACGATCGAATTGGTCTGAATAATTTGTTCATTTTATTTCAAACTCAAACCAAACTAATTAAAATTGATTCGGTTCTGGAATTTCTCTTTCTTAGACCAAACTCACCCCAATCAATGTTTTTTGTTTTTCAATTTATATATTTTCAATATTAGTACATAGAACTCTTTTACTTTTATTTATTTATTTTGACATTCTCATTTATTTTTACTAATTATTTGTGATTGTGTTTACTACCTGAACCTGCGTGGAACCTCGCAGAGCCGAAGAAGATGAATTCGAGTGCTATGGTGCACGTTGGTGCGGCGGAGCTGTATTGACAACGACAATAGGAGTATTTGCAGAGACTCACCAATGCCAGAGTTAGTATATGAGCTATTGGAAAGAGTTTGTAGAGAATGAGAGCGTACTAGAGAATTTTGCTTAGGTCACTTTATATAGGCAATTCAGCTAGTGGAAATGGCGAGAAGAACCGTTCAGACGATTACCAACGTTGCATGAATCTTGACGCTCTTTGCATATGGTTGTTGATTGTTTCAACGACCTTGATGGTGATCGTGTGCTCGTTTCTGAGATGGTCTTCCCAGTTCAGGCTGAGTCCGGAACACTATCTAACTTTATTATCATATTTTAGGTAAAGAGATTAATTAGATATGTAATATTATAATGGTAGAAAAGGTTTAATATTAATTAAAATAGTATTAATGTTTGATATTGTTTTGATTATTATTTAAAATTATTAAAGAATGAGTTTTTTAACTTATAATGATATACAATTTAAAACTGTATGTAGACAAATATAATATATGAGGATAAAAATTAAAAAAATTAATTTTTATTTTAACTTGATTATGCAAACCAACTCAACCTTAATTGAGTTGAATTTGCTATTTTTTTAAAAAAAAAACTGAACAAAATAAATATATTTAAATATGATTGGTTCAGATTTTATTTTATCCAAATAAAATTAAGAGTAAGTTTTCAATTTAGTTCGTGAACTTACACCCCCTCTCCTATTCTGTCCCTAAAGTATATAAAAATAATAAGTAGTCCTGAAGTTTTATAAGCAATTTCTAACGTTTTGTGAAATATGTCTCATTAGTCCTTAAAGTTTTATAAGTAGACGCTATAATGGACTACTTAGCAAATTCAACTCAATTAAGGTTTAGTTGGTTTGGTTTGTATAATCAAGTTAAAATAAAAAATTAATTTTTTTTAATTTTTATCCTCATATATTATATTTTTCTACATACAATTTTAAATTTTATATCATTATAAGTTAAAAATCTCATTCTTTAATAATTCTAAATAATAATCAAAACAATCTCAAAGTGAACAAAATAAATATATTTAAATATGATTGGTTCAGATTTTATTTTATCCAAATAAAATTAAGAGTAAGTCTTCAATTTAGTTCGTGAACTTACACCCCCTCTCCTATTCTGTCCCTAAAGTATATAAAAATAATAAGTAGTTCTAGAGTTTTATAAGTAATTTCTAACGTTTTGTGAAATATGTCTCATTGGTCCTTAAAGTTTTATAAATAAACGCTATAATGGACTACTGAGGCAGATTTACAAAATTTTAAGGACTAATTAATATGTCAAAAAAAGACTAATTATTATTTTGATATACTTTACCAACGAAGTAAGAAAGAGTGTGAATTCAGCGACTAAATTTGAGTTTACTATCAATTTAAAACAACCTATTTGCCCCCCTAATTTTAAACACAAAATTTACAAAATCAAATATTTGCCTGATAACGCGGCCATATTAAGGAGACACGGGCACGACAAAAATGGAGACTCGAATCCCCGCGGGACCGCAAAAGTCCTCATACCTTATCCACAACCCAACCCCAAGTGGCAAGTCTAGTCACTGAGAAATGCTCGCAATCTTCCCTTCCACACTTTGTTAAACACAACCCCGCCACGTGTCCTTAAAAATTGCCACGAGGACACGTCAAAGCACCTGTTGACAATGAGAATGAGCAATTGTGGATACTGGATAAGAAGCCGACTCAAAAGGAGTACACGGTGACGTGGTACGAAAAAATGGTCGGAAATTTCATGGCCAGCAAGCCCTTTACGTGGCAACGAAAAGCAAGTCAGCTGGTAACTGAGATTACTTGGTTGGCTCTTCAACGAGGAGACCAAATGATGCTATGTTCATCATATCCAAATTCAAAATGAGAATAGAAAGGATCCTGGCCACGTATGCACAACAGGGCGAGGCAAATGCAAGTTGCAACACAGCCTAGCCTTCCGGTATTTTTCCTCTTCCTTGAGGACCACAATTTACCCAGCCGCTTATGTAGACTACTAGGTCTCAATTTTAAACACAGCATTGGCTTTGAGGTGATGTCCAGGTGATGCAAATCCAATTTTATAGGATTATTAGGATCAGGATTAGGAGGTCACTTGAGGTATATCTGTTAATGGATTATGGAACGGATTGAATACTTTCTTTAGAGTAACATTTCTGACAATCAAAAAATTCTAAAAATTTATCAAATTTTACTGGAATTACTTTTCTTAGAGCTTCTCCAACCAGAGACTGATCTAGGAGTTTCGATTAATGAGAGCAAGATTATATACTATAAATATTTATATAAAAAACACATATTAATGGATAAGAGATAAAATAATGACATCATTATCATTATAAGCAAAAAATTGGAGATTACAAAAACTATCGCATTATATAACCAAAATTTTGAAGACACCTCAACATCTACGAATTATAATTACTCTCTACGTGTTTTCGTATCTTGAAATTGTTGTATGATTTTTTTTTATTTTCAACACAATTAAAAACATCTCTCTATATATGTGATCAAACAATCATTCAACAAGTTATCTCTTAATCATATAAAAAAAGAGTAGCTCATTTTCTATTTTTTCTCTTTAGTAAAATCGACACTTAATTTTAAGTGGGGATAAAAATAAAATTACTCAATAATTAATAAAAAAACAAATAAGTCAAGGGGGTCAGCTGCATCCAATTTGACAAAGGTGAATCGATCCCAGTCTCCAACAGTAAAATATATTTTGGGTTCTTAAATTCTTTTTAACGTGGCCTACAGTGCCACATAAAATTTAAGAACCTCAACAAATTTTATTCCAATGGTAGAACCCTTAAAACGAATCCCACAATTGACCCATAATTGAACCTCGAGATTTAAGAAATGATTCTTACATAAGAATCGGTGGTGTTCATGTCAGAAGGCTCTAATGTTGCAATGGATAAGAACCAGTTCTTACATATAAAAACACAAATAACAACCTATATCTCCGATAGTCTTATGACTCCAAACTCAATTTCAAAGCTAGAATGAAACATCTCAATTGTTGACAAATAAATCAACAATTAATATTTTAAACTATTATTTACCATATAACACGTAATATCAATTGTTGTCATCAACGATTGAGATTAATTGTTTTGTGCTCTAAAATAAACAAAGTTGCATAGCTACTAAAGCAAAACTCACGTTGCCAAGACTTCGGATAGTAAAATCCAAATGCTCAAATATTCTGATCACCACAGCCTCACCCCAATCGCATGGACAGCAAATGATTTCCAACGATCATTTTGACGTTGACTTCACACATGGATAAGTCTCTGACATGTTACAATTGACAAATCAGTCGTGAATGGAGTTGGTTTAATCTACTAGGAGCATGAATGAAACTAGCTATCCCGTGGTTGATAAAAATTGGTCATGTATAACGTCATGACGTCCACGCATCTAGCCGACACAAGAATGTTTGAAGGCTTGGCCTCATCCCTGATTAAGCAACTAAACATGAATTGGCAAGGGGACCAGGGGGGGCACGGCACAACTAAAACTTCCCTCTATTTGCTATAACAGCTGCACTCGGCCCCTTTTATCTAGCATTTTTCCGTGTTTCCCAGTTACATACGATTTATAAACTAGAAGGCAAATGCCAACAAGCAAAAGACGTTATTACCTTCTCACGAAAAAATTAACACACATTAGAAGACGAATTGGGAAGATACAGAAAGAACTTGTAGTTCCGTAGATTACATAATGACTCCATAGGATGAATGTCAAACCATAGAATAGGCCAGAAACACAATGCAACCTAAAAACTATTTCAAAGTTGGAAGATAAAAATTTGTCCCAAAAAATTGTTGATTTCTGAGCTATCAATGATCCCTGGACAAAGATGTCATGCCAACGTAACATCAAACCTGCTCAGCCACATTAAACCCACCAACGGTGACATGTTGGGTCTTCCACTCATCTGCTAATCTTAAGACCCGAAAGGCAGGAAATTACTGACATACACAACAAGATGACGAAGGGTAACCATGTTGAACGTCATTTTTTGGAGATGAAAGGCTTAACGGATTCTACAACCACCTGTTTTGGAAAATAGATGTCATATTAATGAGATGCATATTGATTATTGTCGACAGGTAAATTGCACGAGAATACCATCAAATAATTATTCTTGCTTTGAGAAAAACATGGATTTAGATTGTCATACCAACCCTAATCACCGGCCCACCGGGCAAATAATAAAACAGGCAATTACTTTGTTCATAAATAAAAGTATCCAAGTGGTCTGATCTCATGACCATATGCATGCCATTGGCACCTGAGCTAACAGGAAATGTCACTACCCAATTGGATACTGTAACAGTAAAATACAAATACAATAGACTGAGAAATATTAACACTCAAACCACAGTACTAACGCTCATAGTGCTATTGACTCCGGTTTGGTCATAGCATACTGGCCGTTGGGATAACTGGCACCATCCGCATATAAAAAGAAGGCTTAATTAGCAATTCTGTCCCTTAAATTATTTTTGAGGTTCAATTTGGTCCTTTAACTATTTTTTGGGACAAATAAGTCCTTTAAGTTTTTAAGTTGGGCCAAATAGGTCCCTTAAGTTTTTAAGTTGGGCCAAATAGGTTCCTTAAGTTTTTAAGTTGGGCCAAATAGGTCATTTAAGTTTTTAAGTAGGGTGAAATGAGTCATTGCTACGAAGGACCTATTTGACCCAACTTAAAAACTTAAGGGACCTATTTGGTCCAACTTAAAAACTTAAGGGACCTATTTGACCCAACTTAAAAACTTAAGGCCGAAAAGAACCTATTTGACCCAATTTAAAAACTTAAAAGACTCATTTGCCCCAAAAAATAGTTAAAGGACCAAATTGAACCTCAAAAATAAGTTAAGGGACTAAATTGCTAATTAAGCCTAAAAAGAAAGATCAAGCTAGGTAATGCAGGCATTACGAAGAATTTTATCTTTTATAAAAAGTTTTCCGTGAAGATAATTTATATCAACTAACATTGAGAATAAGTGGGTATTTAGATCAGATTATTTTGGGGAAATAACTCTGTTTTTTGGCAGCTTTCTAGAGGAGCTTTTGGAAAAAAAGAGCAATTATTTCCCTCTAAAAAAAGGTTCCCAAACATATAAGCATAAAGACTTTCTCGTTGTCTTACCCTTCCATCGTAGGACAATGAAGCAAAGATCCATGGTTCGCGAGAACTCCATGTAAGCCCTGTAAATTAATAAAAAATCAGTATGTCAAAATCTATAAAGATTACGGATTAAAAAACTGAAGCTCTTACCATAAATACTGTCTTCATAATCACTGTATGTATGGAGCAATGGATCAACCCAACGAGCAGCTGAATCTGCTTGGCTGCCAAAAATGCAAGCAAAGATGAATATATAAAATTTAAGAAAACCAGTCATAAAAAAAAATTCAATGATATCTAAAGATAAGAAAATGACCTTTCAGTTGTTAACTCATCATGGTTTATAGAGGCCAACCACAAGTTGACAGTCGAATCCGTACCAGCACTCTGAAATATCCAAATTCTATGACAAATAACTAAATATCCCATAACATGAAAATTTAGAATACAGACCAAATTTCACCAGCAAATGGACACTAGCAAGTAGCAAGAGATTTAAAGTCATTAAGTATGCTTGTGTTTATGTTTGCATGTTTGTGCACGTGCATAGGAAAAAGCTCTTCTTAAACTATCATGAGCAAGGGTGTATCGACCTTCAAATTTTAGTCTGTTAAGATCAAGATGCACTTCAAAATCAATCAACAGTATGTACACCCTTACTTTCCTGCTTCAGAGGAGCCTTATCCGTGTGCGTGCATGCGTGCGTGTGTGTGTGAGAGAGAGAGAGAGAGAGAGATAGAGAGGGAGGGAAGGACAGAGAGAGAGAGAGAGAGAGAGAGAGAGAGAGAGAGAGAGAGAGAAGGAGGGAGGACCAAGATCATTCCATCATACTCTGGGTTACACTTGACAGTCCATGTCCTGGCAATGCAAGTAATACATATTGCCAATCAGATGTCTAAAAAATACCATCATATAGTTTATTTTGATAAAAAAATTTAATGAAATGAAAAATCAGGTTATTTATGCATTGATGATCGTAACAATATATGGGAAACACTAACAGTAGCACAGTGGTTTTTTTTTTTTCTCGTTTGTAACCAAAAAAAAAAATAGTAACACAGTGGTTTCCTGCTCTGCTTTCTTCTCTCTTTCATTTTCTTTCTTTTTTCCACCTGGGGGTTGATAGGAAATTGTAACACAGTAGGGTTCTTGGAACAGATAAAAAACACAAAATCTGCTTTGCAACTATACATGATAGGTACCAATGTGTATGTCCTGGAAGCTCTTGGATGGGAACTTTTGGTTTTCTGAGATCCCAAATGTGTATCCCAGACTCATATTCTGCGGTAACCTGTGCAGAGCAAAGCAAGTCAATTTCCCAACATGAACAAAAGGAGGTAGAATACTACCATCTCAGAAGACAGCCGTTGATTTGAACTCAATCAATAACCAGAGTGAGAAAACCCATAAATGTAAATTAAAGTATTTTAACACTAGGAAAACAAAGAAAAAATAGCTATATGTAATGTGCATATTTGTGTGTGTAATTGAATGTCAGCAACAAAAGCTGAAAATCCACATAAAATCATAGGTGAATCTCAGAAAATGTTAGTAAAGCACATTATCTCCAACACATATATTATGAAACCGCTTATAAGGGAAGGTATGAACACAGATATCAGTAGAAGGAGGCTCACAAAGTTCAATTCTTACAAGTATGTTGTTCTCTCTAGGATGGTAGTCAACACTGCAGACATGGGAACACTCGATTGAAAGAGTCTTCCTGTGATTAAAGAATCAAATTAGTAGACATGAAATTCCAAGAGGTACCAATTCACATAAAACTAGTAGGTTGCGGGGGAATATATATCCCTCTTCCAGCACACTAAGTCCTGAACTTCAAATGAATCGAGTAGTTTATTGATCTAACCAGAAGGAAGATTATATATTGAATTTCAAAATCAAATAAAATTGAATGATGCTTCAGGTGCCTAAAATTATATCTTATTACTGCATAATTCAAAGTCCAAAAAAGATTAAACAAGTCCTTTCTCCTCAGGGAAAAAAGAGTACAAAATTGATTATAAAACTTATTTGTGCCCGTCATGGTGGAGTATTATCATGTTGTCAACTAAAATGAACCAGTAAAAGAATGAATTTAGGCACATACTTCATTGTTCTTACATCCCAAAACTGGAGAGATGATTCACAAGTTGCAGCAACAGAATTCACATCATGCGGGTCCCATGCCCCTCCAGATAACTTGTGCAGCATACCAGCTGAATCTTGCGATTGTACCTGGGTTTTTGTTGTTTGTATGTGTTGATAGGAGGGTGGAGAAACTAAATCAAAATCATCAAAATTTCCAAGGCATTTAAAAATAGCAGTGGCAGTCATGATACAGGCATATGAATATCAAAGTCCCAACCCAGATCTTAAGTCCTAAATATCTGAATTGGATTTACATACAATATTATCTATCACAACTTCCCATAAAACTTTGTGGTTTGACTTACATTTAGATTGGCAATTAATATTAATGTCGAATTTTCCAACCTGAATTATTAAATCTTATCAGATAGCGAAAGTGGATCCATTATGGACAATATGTAATCCATTCTTAGTGGCCTTTATCATTGACTGAAGCATCACAGGTTCACAGTTGTATGGGGGAAATCCATTGACCAATATCTTCACTCATCTTCAACCCTTCATTTTCTATAACGCCTCACATTCAAATAACTTTCTAGTATTCAATTAAAGCAATGAACTGATTAATTGTTCATATAACAATTAAAGGAAGTTAAAATATTTTCCCCTTGGCTTTTGAATTTTAAATGCCTAATTATTTTTTTTGTGCACAAGACCAAATGATCTTTCATGGTTTACTCTCCCTGTAAGGGTTCATTTGTTACATTATTATGACAAATGATGGTAACTTGAATAGTGATAACATGTGATTTTGAACAAATATGTGTGTGTGCACCTGTATAGCTACGCCATGAATTTCGTACCTGTGCAGTTTTCTTGGAAACATCTAAACTCCACATGCATAGATTTTCATCGTTGATGCTAATCAATTTATCATGCCTTCCAGTTGGCCACCAAAGAATACTGTTCGGTGGTGAATGTTTAGTAAGAAAGAGTGAAAGACCATATAAATGTGTATAGTAAAGAGGAAAGTTGTTAAAATAATACAAGCAAATTTCCAAGATATAGCCAAAAGAGTAGTCTAATAGTGTAAAGCGGAGAAATCACAAGTATGTTAAGAAAAATAATTAACTATTTTCTCCACATAAATTTCTTCAATATGTTTTGATAACCATCTAAACCTCTGGCAGTGAGACAAAATATAATAGAAGCTGAAGTGCAAAAGATAAAACTGAAACATAACACTAGAGTCCAGAGCGAATAAATCTGCATAAGGGAATCGCAAACTCACCATTTAATTTTACCGGAATGAGTGTCAAGGGAGGTAATTCTCTCTAACTGAGGGGAATTTAACTCGCCATATAACTCAGGAATCTGCCATATTGCTGCTCCATACGATTCACCTTTTTGAACAAAAAAAAGGTAATCAGAAGTCTCTTTAACTAGGAGCGTAAAAATTATGCACGAGAAGCACAAGCTATGTCTATATATCGAAAAATGTTTACAATGTGAATGTCGATTACCGTTAGAGTAGACGGTTGAGAAGATTCGCTGATCGAAAGGACAGGAAGCAAGGTCCCAGATCTCGCTCGGGTGCGAAAACAATCCCTCGCAGAAAAGTTCGGTTCCACTTGACGAAAGCCGAATAAGATGTACCTGTGATGTAACGATTCACTCTATCGTCTATTCACATCAAATCCTATGAAGCTGAATTTTTTTTTGGGGGGGGGGGGTGTCTCTGAGAAACAATAAAAACTAACTGTAGACCTCATTTTCTTCTTTGAGGCTGAGAGTTCCGGCTAGGAAACTAGTGTGATCTGTGTCTGCCTTGACATCCGATATGCATCTAGCCTATCGTGTGAGGCAACAAAAAAAATGAAGGGAATGATTAGATCAATGGAGACTGGGAACTATAATTGGTAAGGGTTTTGTGAAATTGACCTGATATTTTAGACCGTATCCAATTCCAGATAACGCAGCTTGCATTGTTCTTGCTTGCTGCTTAGCGGGACGCTGAATCAACTACTCTACCTGAATGCAGAGTTGCAGACACACTGACAGGAGTTAAACCCAAAATGGCACCGCATTACGCGGTTTTTCTTGTGAAGGCGTGCTGTGGGCTAGTTCGAGGGATTTGTAGTAATTTTGACGGGCTTAAGTGGAGCATTACTTGGGGGGCATTATTAAATGCACCCCCACCTGGTGGGTACACCCCCTCATTTTTCGAATTTCCTAAAATACCTCTCGAATAAAAACAGTAATTTTTTTTTTAATTCTGAACATTTTACCAAAAATTGTAATTTTCGGCAACAAATTTTAAACACAATGTAACTAGAAATTGCACAATTTGTGAATTTCTCATAATGCCCCCTTGAATAACATAACAAAAACTCAACCTTCACCCCGATTCATTCACACTCACGCTTTCGGAAATTCTAAATTCCTGAAACTGAAAACGCTCTGTTCTTACCGGAAATTAAAAAATTTTGGTACGTATTTTTTTTTGTTTTTTAAACATAGTTCCGGAAATTGCAATTTCCGGTGATAGTGTGGTTATAATTTTGTACCGAAAATTGCAATTTTCGGTACATTTTTTATTTTATTGAATTTTAATATAATTGATTTATTTGTCTTTCAGATATGCCTAAGTCGAGAGGGATAGGAGTAGCTTCCACTCCTGGTAGTGCACCCCCACGTAGACAACGGCAGCCTCTGACTGTCTTTGAGCGTCAGAGGCGTATTGCTAGCAGGCTGCCGCACGAGGATGTAGATGGCCACCAGGATCCCCATTTTGTATACGAGGCTCCAGAGGATATAGGTGGAGGAGACCATGGTATAGCTGGAGACCAAACTCCCTTTCCTGAAGGACCTTACGATGGGTCGTTGCTTACAGATTATCAGGATCACGTTGCCTATCAGATATGGCAGGGGCAGGTATATATCTGGTTGTTATTTGATCAAATGTTTATTTTTTTTATATGATTAATGATGTTTATTTGTGTGCAAGAGCGTGATGTGCTTAAGGTGGCCTCTCACGGCCTGAAGTTGCAAAAATAGTTGAGTGGAAGAGTACCACCGCCTCCTCATGTAAATGACCATCTCTCGGAGGCCGGCCTAACCTCCTTGCTATCTGCGGCTTCAGGATGGTTGTGAGCCTTCTTGTCGACCTTTGCAAAGAGATGGCATCGGAAGCGGCGACTTCCATCGCCCTTTGGAGAGATGACAACACGCTTGATGATGTGTCTGTCCTCCTAGGCCTTAAAGTCAGCTGCTCTTTTTATGCACCCCCAGTGATGGATCCAGACATTTCCATATCTTATTTACAGATATTGTTGGGGTGTATATATGAAGAGACAAACAAGGAGATGACAGATATGAGGGGCGCTCATATGAGTATTGACTTCTTGATGAAGACATATGACCAGCGCGTTTACGATGAACAGTGGGACTGTGCAGCCAGGGCCATGATAATATTGCTGCTGGCCTGTACCATTTTGGCAGACAAGATATATATATATATATATATATATATAGACATTAAGTACCTGGACCTGGTACGTGACTTAGGGGCAATTGGTAGTGTGTCATGGGCTAGTGCTGCACTAGCCTTCTTGTACGGATATCTGGGAGACGCTAGCCTGCATGACACTAAGCAGATTGGCGGATACATGACACTTCTTCAGGTACGCAGCCTATTTTTGTAAACAATTATTTATTTAAAATTTTTGTATGGCGTGTTGATTCGTTATTGTTGTCACAGGCATGGATATATGAGTATTTCCCTCGTCTCTGCAAGAGGAAGGATAACGACATCACCCCCGGCATGACATGAGCCATGAGGTGGTTGCCGGTTAAGGGTGACGGCCAGGTGGGGCCCTTCAGGAGAGCGCTGGATGCGTTGACAGTCGATGACATTGTTTGGAGACCGTGGGAGGGCATTAGGGCGGGTTGTCATCCCACGTGCCTGTTTTCGGGGTACATCCGGTGTTCCTCGTTTATTATGTCGTACCTGCCTGAGAGGGTAGTCAGGCAGTTCGGCTACATCCAGGACATTCCCCGGCCGCCACCACCGCGTCCCACAGCTGCGGAGATTATGGATGCATGGATACAGTTTCCTATGCACTCTATCATGTCGACTGTCCCCGATTTATACCTGGCCTCGTATCCAGCGGAGTGCACTGACAGGTACATGGAGTGGTATTGCAGGATGTCGCATCCACTCCTGATCAATCCGGATGCTCTTGAGGCTGCGGCTGCGGCTGCTCCTGATTGTGTAAGTGTTTAGATATACATTATGTATTTTTTGTGTTTGTTTATTTTCTCTTATGTCTCTCTGATGTCTTGTTATAATTTGCAGCCGCATTGTGATGATATGACTAAGAGGCTGGCCTCAATCACCAGCATTCTCCAGACAGCCTCTGAGACAGACTATGAGATGATGGACCCCTCTCTACTTGCCGAGTATATTGCCCAGGCACTACAGATAGCGCAGGGTGGGACGGAGGCGACCACATCCGGGGCGAAGCATCGACAGCGGAGATGATAGGGTTACATTTTGTTATATTTGTGCTTCTTTTTTTATGTTGTTTAATCGTGGCCACTCGCTCGTTCTTTTTTATTCGCGTAGCCTACGCTCCCAACAATGAACCAACTTCACGAGATTTATAGAAAAAAAAATGATACATTTGGACTGCAAATTCAACACTAAAAAAAACCAACGTCACATTACATTACATTGCATAACCAACAACATAATTCACTCGGGATGCCAATTCAACATTAAAAAAACCAAACCCACATTTAAAAATAATAAAGTGTACTACATATTGTAACACCCCGATTCCAGAGCGCTACAGTGCAACCCAATCTAATGCTGAAAACATTTAATGCTTGTATGCTTTCAGTTAAAGAGTACTCTTATGTATTTCGCAATGGAAAAACAGGAGTAAATTTTTTTTTTTCATATTCTTTCCTTTGAAACCTTTTTCAAAATGAGACATAGAGTACTACAGTTTTCTAAATGATGCCAATTCAGACTTTTGCAATTATCAGAGTATAATGCATCACAAAATAATACTTCACGTAACATAATCATTTCGCACTAAGGCGAGGTTTTCTGAAAAGAGTAATTACAACACAACAATTTACAAAACCCTAAGCTAAGCTGGCCAACAACTACAACTCTTACTGAGAAACAGCTCAGCAAGACCAAACACGAAGTACTCAGAGGAATCTTCCTCCACTGGCTCAATCTTCAATGCTCCCGAAAGACGAAGCTGCAACAGCTACCGAACTCCATCTGGAAGTGACATCCATAAGGGCATCCAATCCAACAACAGTGCAATGGTAAATCCTTTGTCCACGAGTTTATCATAGGATATGTCGCATGCAAACAACATATACATATATAATACAACAACATGCTTTTATATACATATACATACTTAATAGACCGCACACAATCAGCATGGTATATCAAGCATTTCATGTGAGCAACCAAAACAACCAACAGGTCAACAATCAAGTCACTACAATATCAAACTATTGCATGTGAACAAATAAAACAACCAACAGATCCACAATCAAGTCACTACAATATCAAACTATTGCATGTGAGCAGGCAAGTCTATCAACAGATAAGTGATCAAGTCATCACAATATCCAATTCATCAAATAATTCATCACATATCATAAATGTGGTTAGCTATGCATGTCAATGCAGTATGGCAAGTTGTGTATACACCTGCAGCCTTAATAGGTCAGCAGTATGACGGGGACTACTTTCCCAACGTCCGAACAAAATAGCCTCTGCTTAGGCTTGCCACTACTTTGGATGGCCACTACTTTGGCGTGCCTCTACCAATGCAGTGTCAACTCGCCTTTTGAAGTCTGTACGACCAATCAAACGCTACGAGTGACATGACAACTCGTCTTTTGAAGTCTTTAAGACCAATCAAACGCTCCGAGTGTCGATGCTCAATGGTTAGTACACATCCAAACAAATTCAACAATATGGCATGCTCATCGTAGTGAACGCCCGAGTGATATCCAACAATTTTTACAATATGGCATGTTCACCGTAGTGAATGCCCAAATGATATCCAACAAATTCAACAATATGACATGTTCACCGTAGTGAACACCCAAGTGATATCCAACAAATTCAACAATATGGCATAATATCCAACAAATTCTACAATATGGCATGCTCACCGTAGTGAACGCCCGAGTAATGTTTTAATTAATCAATGCGGATCGACGAACCCTCACTCACTCAACTTAGTGGGTTCCCAAATCTCAATTAACTAAGAGTTCAACACAGGAAACAAAGTCCGGGTGTTCAATTGTAGAACGCTAGTCCCAATCTTAGATCAGAACTCTAGGCACGTAATGCAGAACGCTAGGCTCAACTTTTAGGTCA
Source organism: Calophaca sinica (assembly GCA_037113605.1). Taxonomy (NCBI): domain Eukaryota; kingdom Viridiplantae; phylum Streptophyta; class Magnoliopsida; order Fabales; family Fabaceae; genus Calophaca; species Calophaca sinica. The sequence goes on from CM073735.1 coordinate 3,623,524, forward strand.
AGATACTAGGCATGCCATACGGAACACTAGGTCCAATCCTTAATCAAGAAAAAGCACACGCAAGCAGGACGTTAAGTCCCAGCATAGGACACATGGCCCATATGCTCAATAGGAACACTAGGTTACCTATGTTTTATTCTTTCAAAATCCTGAATCATGAAATCTCTTTCTCAGTTCTTGTATCACTCCTATGTATCTGAAAATACTTTTTAGTTCTAGGTTGTTGAAACCCTAGTTGTGCTAAATAACACACTTGAAGAATTCCCAGGAAAGAGAGGTGGTGCGAACACTCTAAATTACCAAGTCTTTCCTAACCAGAATTTTCCCAAGCGCATCATTTAACTCAACCGTTTTCGCAAATTATACTATTTATTTCAAGTTATTTTCTCTACTATTATTCCATGGAAATTTTCTTGCAAGCTTTAGCTAGTTGTACTAAAACCCTCACGCTTACTTTTAACTCAAAATGCCCTTAACAATTTGTTTACGAAATCAGAATTCGGCTTGTGGAATCGCATCAGATTTACCGATGTAAATCATCAACCAATAGCAGTCGATCAACACATTGTTAATTAATCCATTATCAACAATAATATTTTTCATATTCCAATTCAATACCAAGTTCCAATGAAATCCAAGGTGATTCAAGGAAAACAATACAACTCATAATGCCACGCAGGGCTAAGAACATGTCATCAATTTCAAGTCCAATTAAATCAATCAAGTATGATTTAAGCAACACAATACAATTGAGTCTTGCCACACAGGGCCAAATCAATATACAACAGTTCATGCTACAACATCTCAACAACACATAGTAATACTACAAGTACTACCACACAATCTATCAACAATCAAACAAACAACACACAAGGCGAAAAGTCCAAACTCATTATGTAAGAATTTCCCTTACCTTGGGCGCTTTAACAATCCAAGCAAGGTAAATTCGAACTATCGTCATGTCGTACCTCGCGCGTATACTAATAACACAAGTTTCAATCAATTAAAACCAAAACTCAAGCCCTAATACCCCGAGGGCAGCCACGGCTATAAGGTCCCTAAGGCCTAAGAATTACTCACTTAATCCCATTTGGTTCACACCTAGTCACATGTGATGGAACAATTTTAAATCATGCAAGTTTTCAAACTTTTACAAAAGCTACACACTTAGAAAAATAGCTAAACCAAAATTTACCAATTGGAATAGTGTTTTTACCAAATGAATAGTGTTTTGCCAACTTTGAACCATTTTTCAAAGCACTAAAACATGTCACAAAATTTTAGAAACAATTCTATTACAAGCTCAAAACAATTCTTGAAACATAAACTCAAACTTTTCCCAAAATCATACTTCTTTGAATTGTTTTGCTAAATCAAATCATCAACCACTTTTACAACTATTTTCAAGCATAAATACAAGTCAAGAACAAGTTACAAATCACTCTTGAAGGCCACGATTTTTGGAAGTTCAAAACAACCTCAAGGTTTTCAAACCTTTAACTCCTAAATCATGCAAACTTGTTAGCCTTTAACTCATAAGCTAATATCTACTAATTGTAATACCTTTAAGCCATAAAAACAAGTTCATAAAACTCATTTAACACTACAAAGGTTGCTGTTTTCAAAACCACAAAACAGCCCCAAAATTAATTTTGTTTCAAACAATTTTTCAAAGCTTTACACTTGCACATCCTTATAGATTTAAAACCTTAACCAAAAACTAACTTCCTTAACACCTAAAATACTTTAAAATCAAGTTAAAACATCCCTCAAAACCATAATTTAGGCCACGGTTTTGGTTACTCAAAAACAACCCAAAATTTTCAATTTTTCATTTCCAAAACAAAGCATTTCACCATCCTTAGTTTCTTGAACCTTAAACCAACTTCCACAACACTTAAATCACCTTGAAAACAATTTAAAACATCCCCTTAAATCATCCTTAAGGCCACGGTTCCAGCCCCCTTTTTCACAAACATTTTATTTTTCAAACATCTTGTAATATGCATATATGACTAGCATCCAAACCTATCTAACATAACTCATCAAAACTAACTCCAAAACCACAAAACTAAGTCAAGAACAAAGCTTAAAATGGTCCTCAAGTTTCGGCCAGCAGGGGTTAGGGTTTTCTCCAAACTTAAAACACCAAAAACAAAGTGATTCATGGAAGGAAATAAGGAGTTATGAAGCTATACATGCCATACTAGCCAAAACAAGCACTAAAATTCAAAACTAGCTCCTAAAACCTTCAAAACCCATATCATGGAACCCAAGAGAGATGAGAAAAGATTTATGGAGCTTACCAAGAGTATAGATGATGATTGAACAAGGGTGGAGATGAAAGGAAGCAAAGATGCACACTTTAATCTCCAAAACTTCCAAAATCACAACTTTCTTTCTCTAGGTTTTTTTTCTTCAAGTTCTTCACTAATGGAGGAGAGAATGGTGCTGGTGTGTAATGAGGATAAGGGCCACGAAATTTCAGGGGCAAAAATGGAAGGAAAAGCTCATTTAGTTAGAAACTAACTAACTAAGTCCTAAACCAACTAAACTAACTAACCACCATTTACTAAATTACCAATCACAACTTGACACTTGTAAACTCAATCATTTAATCACATGTTCAGCTCCCCTAGTGGCTGGATGCATCTCCCCTTAGCCCAAAATATCTAGATATCTCGTTTCGTCGCGTTCTCGCTCAATCGGGTGCACGACGTTACGCGTATATTAGGTTTTAATACTAAAATCTCCCAAAATAATTCTAATTATAACCCCACACCCAAAAATTAGAAATGTTCCTCGCGGCATGAGAAAAGTACCCATGTATCTCGTTTTCTCGAAATACAAACCGAAATGTCGCAATTAGGCAGTCTCTAGCAATAGAAAATACACTAAATATTTTATGATGCCCAAAAATTCTATAAAAATTACAATAAATCCTAAATATTGGAAAATACTAAGATATCAAATTTTATAAAATTTGGATTACGTTTGGGCATGTTTCAGGTAGAAACACACACAATAGCCTAGTTACGGCAGAATTCGATAGAATTCTCGCAGCGTAATAAAAACTGTAAATTAGTGAGGATCACTAATTTCAATTTCTCCTATCATATAGAAATTAATCAAACAATAAAATTATCAAGACAAAATCTTTAAAATAATAGTCATATTAAATATGACATAAAACAGAAAATTAATACAATAACTAGACAATAAAAATCCAAACTTTGACTTAAAAATATTTATTAAATCTTGAAAATTATTTCTCTATCAATAAAATAATTTTCTTTAATCAAACAACAATCGTTCATATTTTTCGATAATAATTCATATTAAAAACAGTATACGTCTACACTGTCTCTTAATCTGAATTAATCGCTAAAACATTAAATTGTTTACAATAAATCTTTGTTGTTCTTCGTACTTTTAACAAATCATTGAGGTGATCAATCTCCATGATTTATTTTCAAGTAGCTGGAACTATAAAATAATTTTCATAAAAATTGGGATGTTACATTACCACCCTCCTTAAAAAAAATTCGTCCCCGAAAATTAACTTAAAAATCAAGATTCGGAAAATTATAAGATAATACTAAAAACATATTATAAATATTAACTTTGAAATTCAATACAACATAATAATTATTACACTCAAGCAATCATACACAAACATACATTTTATTCATATATCCTTACTAAAGTAAGGCACTACATCATCAACTTAAATATCTACAAAACGCAGTACTACGTGCCCATGTTGAAGAAGTCCTCGCGAATGATGCCTTATTCCAAACTACGATCTTTACTCCATCACGATCACGAACACGATTCACGAACATGGTCACGAACACGTACAATCACGAACACGGTCACGAACACGTACAGTCACGAACAAAGCCACGACGACACTGGGTTTCGGCGACATACTAACACCAACGAAACTCTACTAACACAAAAGCACACATCAATTCTCTTTAATTTTAAAAACATATAATTTCTAAAAATAACACAAAGCAAGAGTTAATTTGCATAAACCATAAATTGATCTCTTCAAGACTCGACCTTCACACGAACATTATGGTTCTTTTGAGATTAGGTTTTTCATTGCCTTAAAATCATCAAGACACACTTAGCTCAAAGTCTAAAATTTAAATCAAACACCAACAACAACAAAATTACTACGAACTTTTTATTAAACTTGAAATCTAGCCTCACACGTATAAAACTTGGTTTTCCAAAAGAAAACAAGTTCAAAAGCGTTTCCCAACAAGACAAGATGGACTAAAAATTTTGAATTATCTTTTACAACAAAGAAAACAAAATCTTTCCAAACTTCTACTACTAAATCATAGTTTTAACAAGTACCATTTAAAACTTAAAACCATTTTCAACGAGATCATCAACAAAGACACAAGAGTGGAAAACAAAAGAAAAGAATTTTTTTTTCCAAAGGCATCAATAAAACAATTTAAAACTACCCAAAATCAAAAGCTTAAGTAATTTAAAATACTCACCCACAAGTTCTTCAAAAACCCACGATTTTATGACATTAAAAGAAAGGAAAATTCTAAAAATCATTAACCACAAAATCAACAACAGCATAAATCACAAATAATTATACAACAATTACCAGAACATACATCGTAATACCAAAAGTATATTGAAAATTTGGATGTTGGAATCTAGTATAATAATAAAATACATCACAGAGTTAAAACACTTATGTGGTCTATATTTAGAACCACGCACACACCATAATACATATAATATGATAGTTATAGCGTCACCTACGGATAATCTCTCTCGTAAATCTCGGCCCGCTCTACTCCATTGTGTCGCATTTCCCACGATGAAGTCTTCAGATGATGAGTTTTCTGCTCTACTTGGGGTGTAGACACGTCCCTTAGTGGTTGGTCTTGTAGTTTCAACATTGTTGACGATGGGCTTCACTGTGGTACTTTGCAGTCTCTGGACAGATATCCCAATTCCTTGTAGTTAAAGCATAATCTTTCCTTGGTTGGTTACCGTTAACATTGTGCTCCTCATCTTCACCGTGGAAGTAGTGCGTCTTCGGCCATCGATGCTTGTGATTCCCTCTTCTGTCTATCAGGTAGACATATCCTTCAGTAGTTGGGCATGCAACCTTCGCATTATCTGCAGTTGATCCATCTTTGGCAATTGATAGTCCTTAGAAGTATGTCCTGACTTCTTGCAGTTACAGCATAGTCGGTCCTTCGATGAGCATTCTTCAGCTAACTGTTCCTTGCTTCCACATTGATGACAGTGCCACTTCAACTCCGGGTCATTCCCAATAGCCTACGCCACAAGACGATCCTGACTGTGGTGATTTCCCTGAGGATAGAAATAAGGTGCTCCTTGTTGATGTCTTCTTCTTTGTCCTTTGCCCTGACAATCTGGATTAACTGGACCTCTACTAGCTTGCTCATTCGTTTGTTGTCTCGGCCAATCGTGTTGATTCTCCACGGCGATCTGTTGTGCGACAGTAGTTGCTATCCAGACTATCACCCGAATTACATGATTCACGTCTAAGTTACTAGCACTAGCAAAAAGACTCGTTCGCCCCGAAGGCATCGAATTTCTACAAATTAAACAAACTAGAAGCCCACAACAAAATCAATCATCTGGAATGATTGCAAACAATTTCACACAATGTCACACTTATTTCAACTAGGAAACATTACAGACAATCACAAACAAAGTTCACATAACCTAGGCATAACAAACTTATACCCGACAATTCCCAGCAATCTAGGCGACAACCCAAAGCGATCCTAGAATCGAATCGCCTCGATACCACCATTGTAACACCCCGAATCCGGAGCGCTACTGTGCAACCCAATCTAATGCTGAAAACATTTAATGCTTGTATGCTTTCAGTTAAAGAGTACTCTTATGTATTTCGCAATGGAAAAATAGGAGTGATTTTTTTTTTTCATATTCTCTCCTTTGAAACCTTTTTCAAAATGAGACATAGAGTACTACAATTTTCTAAATGATGCCAATTCAGACTTTTGCAATTATCAGAGTATAATGCATCACAAAATAATACTTCACGTAACATAATCATTTCGCGCTAAGGCGAGGTTTTCTGAAAAGAGTAATTACAACACAGCAATTTACAAAACCCTAAGCTAAGCTGGCCAACAACTACAACTCTTACTGAGAAACAGCTCAGCAAGACCAAACACGAAGTACTCAGAAGAATCTTCCTCCACTGGCTCAATCTTCAATGCTCCTGAAAGACGAAGCTGCGACAGCTACCGAACTCCATCTGGAAGTGACATCCATAAGGACATCCAATCCAACAACAGTGCAAGGGTAAATCCTTTGTCCACGAGTTTATCATAGGCTATGTCGCATGCAAACAACATATACATATATAATACAACAACATGCTTTTATATACATATACATACTTAATAGACCGCACACAATCAGCATGGTATATCAAGCATTGCATGTGAGCAACCAAAACAACCAACAGGTCAACAATCAAGTCACTACAATATCAAACTATTGCATGTGAACAAATAAAACAACCAACAGATCCACAATCAAGTCACTACAATATCAAACTATTGCATGTGAGCAGGCAAGTCTATCAACAGATAAGTGATCAAGTCATCACAATATCCAATTCATCAAACAATTCATCACATATCATAAATGTGGTTAGCTATGCATGTCAATGCAGTATGGCAAGTTGTGTATACACCTGCAGCCTTAATAGGTCAGCAGTATGACGGGGACTACTTTCCCAACGTCCGAACAAAATAGCCTCTGCTTAGGATTGCCACTACTTTGGATGGCCACTACTTTGGCGTGCCTCAACCAATGCAGTGTCAACTCGCCTTTTGAAGTCTGTACGACCAATCAAACGCTACGTGTGACATGACAACTCGTCTTTTGAAGTCTTTAAGACCAATCAAACGCTCCGAGTGTTGATGCTCAATGGTTAGTAAACATCCAAAAAAATTCAACAATATGTCATGCTCACCGTAGTGAACGCCCGAGTGATATCCAACAATTTTTACAATATGGCATGTTCACCGTAGTGAACGCCCAAATGATATCCAACAAATTCAACAATATGGCATGTTCACCGTAGTGAACGCCCAAGTGATATCCAACAAATTCAACAATATGGCATGATATCCAACAAATTCTACAATATGGCATGCTCACCATAGTGAACGCCCGAGTAATGTATTAATTAATCAATGCGGATCGACGAACCCTCACTCACTTAACTTAGTGGGTTTCCAAATCTCAATTAACTAAGAGTTTAACACAGGACACAAAGTCCGGGTGTTCAATTGCAGAACGCTAGTCTGAATCTTAGAACAGAACTCTAGGCACGTAATGTGAAACGCTAGGCTCAACTTTTAGGTTAAGAAACTAGGCACGCCATACGGAACACTAGGTCCAATCCTTAATCAAGAAAAAGCGCACGCAAGCAGGACATTAAGTCCCAGCATAGGACACATGGCCCATATGCTCAATAGGAACACTAGGTTCCCTATGTTTTATTCTTTCAAAATCCCGAATCATGAAATCTCTTTCTCAGTTCTTGTATCACTCCTATGTATCTAAAAATACTTTTTAGTTCTAGGTTGTTGAAACCCTAGTTGTGCTAAATAACACACTGGAAGAATTCCCAGGAAAGAGAGGTGGTGCGAACACTCTTAATTACCAAGTCTTTCCTAGCCAGAATTTTCCCAGGCGCATCATTTAACTCAACTGTTTTCGCAAATTATACTATTTATTTCAAATTATTTTCTCTACTATTATTCCATGGAAATTTCCTTGCAAGCTTTGGCTAGTTGTACTAAAACCCTCACGCTTACTTTTAACTCAAAATGCCCTTAACAATTTGTTTACGAAATCAGAATTCGGCTTGTGGAATCGCATCAGATTTACCGATGTAAATCGTTAACCAATAGCAGTCGATCAACGCATTGTTAATTAATCCATTATCAACAATAATATTTTTCATATTCCAATTCAATACCAAGTTCCAATGAAATCCAAGGTGATTCAAGGAAAACAATACAACTCATAATGCCACGCAGGGCCAAGAACATGTCATCAATTTCAAGTCCAATTAAATCAATCAAGTATGATTTAAGCAACACAATACAATTGAGTCTTGCCACACAGGGCCAAATCAATATACAACAGTTCATGCTACAACATCTCAACAGCACATAGTAATACTACAAGTACTACCACACAATCTATCAACAATCAAACAAACAACACACAAGGCGAAAAGCCCAAACTCATTATGTAAGAATTTCCCTTACCTTGGGCGCTTTAACAATCCAAGCAAAGTAAATTCGAACTATCGTCATGTCGTACCTCGTGCGTATCCTAATAACACAAGTTTCAATCAATTAAAACCAAAACTCAAGCCCTAATACCCCTAGGGCAGCCACGGCTATAAGGTTCCTAAGGCCTAAGAATTACTCACTTAATCCCATTTGGTTCACACCTAGTCACATGTGATGGAACAATTTCAAACCATGCAAGTTTTCAAACTTTTACAAAAGCTACACACTTAGAAAAATAGCTAAACCAAAATTTACCAATTGGAATAGTGTTTTAACCAAATGAATAGTGTTTTGCCAACTTTGAACCATTTTTCAAAGCACTAAAACATGTCACAAAATTTTAGAAACAATTCTATTACAAGCTCAAAACAATTCTTGAAACATAAACTCAAACTTTTCCCAAAATCATACTTCTTTGAATTGTTTTGCTAAATCAAATCATCAACCACTTTTACAACTATTTTCAAGCATAAATACAAGTCAAGAACAAGTTACAAAACACTCTTGAAGGCCACGATTTTTGGAAGTTCAAAACAACCTCAAGGTTTTCAAATCTTTAACTCCTAAATCATGCAAACTTGTTAGCCTTTAACTCATAAGCTGATATCTACTAATTGTAATACCTTTAAGCCATAAAAACAAGTTCATAAAACTCATTTAAGACTACAAAGGTTGCTGTTTTCAAAACCACAAAACAGCCCCAAAATTAATTTTGTTTCAAACAATTTTTCAAAGCTTTACACTTGCACATCCTTATAGATTTAAAACCTTAACCAAAAACTAACTTCCTTAACACCTAAAATAATTTAAAATCAAGTTAAAATATCCCTCAAAACCATAATTTAGGCCACGATTTTGGTTACTCAAAAACAACCAAAAATTTTCAATTTTTCATTTCCAAAACAAAACATTTCACCATCCTTAGTTTCTTGAACCTTAAACCAACTTCCACAACACTTAAATCACCTTGAAAACAATTTAAAACATCCCCTTAAATCATCCTTAAGGCCACGGTTCCAGCCCCCTTTTTCACAAACATTTTATTTTTCAAACATCTTGTAATATGCATATATGACTAGCATCCAAACCTATCTAACATAACTCATCAAAACTAACTCCAAAACCAAAAAACTAAGTCAAGAACAAAGATTAAAATGGCCCTCAAGTTTTGGCCAGCAGGGGTTAGGGTTTTCTCCAAACTTAAAACACAAAAAACAAAGTGATTCATGGAAGGAAATAAGGAGTTATGAAGCTATACATGCCATACTAGCCAAAACAAGCACTAAAATTCAAAACTAGCTCCTAAAACCTTCAAAACCCATATCATGGAACCCAAGAGAGATGAGAAAAGATTTATGGAGCTTACCAAGAGTATAGATGATGATTGAACAAGGGTGGAGATGAAAGGAAGCAAAGATGCACACTTTAACCTCCAAAACTTCCAAAATCACAACTTTCTTTCTCTAGGTTTTTTTTCTTCAAGTTCTTCACTAATGGAGGAGAGAATGGTGCTGGTGTGTAATGAGGATGAGGGCCACGAAATTTCAGGGGAAAAAATGGAAGGAAAAGCTCATTTAGTTAGAAACTAACTAACTAAGTCCTAAACCAACTAAACTAACTAACCACCATTTACTTAATTACCAATCACAACTTGACACTTGTAAACTCAATCATTTAATCACATGTTCAGCTCCCCTAGTGGCTGGATGCATCTCCCCTTAGCCCAAAATATCTAGATATCTCGTTTCGTCGCGTTCTCGCTCAATCGGGTGCACGACGTTACGCGTATATTAGGTTTTAATACTAAAATCTCCCAAAATAATTCTAATTATAACCCCACACCCAAAAATTACAAATGTTCCTCGCGGCATGAGAAAAGTACCCATGTATCTCGTTTTCTCGAAATACGAACCGAAACGTCGCAATTAGGCAGTCTCTGGCCATAGAAAATACACTAAATATTTTCTAATGCCCAAAAATTCTAGAAAAATTAGAATAAATCCTAAATATTGAAAAATTCTAAGATCTAAAATTTTATAAAATTTGGATCACGTTTGGGCATATTTCAGTTAGAAACACACACAATAGCCTAGTTACGGCAGAATTCGATAGAATTCTCGCAGCGTAATAAAAACTGTAAATTAGTGAGGATTACTAATTTCAATTTCGCTTATCTTATAGAAATTAATCAAACAATAAAATTATCAAGACAAAATCTTTAAAATAATAGTCATATTAAATATGACATAAAACAGACAATTAATACAATAACTAGACAATAAAAATCCAAACTATGACTTAAAAATATTTATTAAATCCTGAAAATTATTTCTCTATCAATAAAATAAATTTCTTTAATCAAACAACAATCATTCACATTTTTCGATAATAATTCATATTAAAAACAGTATACGTCTACACTGTCTCTTAATCTGAATTAATCGCTAAAATAGTAAATTGTTTATAATAAATCTTTGTTGTTCTTCGTACTTTTAACAAACCATTGAGGTGATCAATCTCCATGATTTATTTTCAAGTAGCTGAAACTATAAAATAATTTTCATAAAAATTCTAATGTTACACATATCACTACAATGTAATCAATTGTCGTCCAATCGTACACGGTCATCTGGGTACTGTCGTGTAGTATGACGCAACGACGGAAATAATGTGAACCATTCTTGCAATCGAGCAACATACAGTGTTGCCCATAAGTGAGCCTCTGGATAAGCATATTGATGCCAACTGGGAGCGACGTTAGGCAATGGACATCCGGGCTTAAGAAATACCTGAAAAAATGCAGATTAATTAAACACATTTTACATTAAAAAAAGATAAATTTAAGTTAAAACACATTGCTGTAAAAAAAATTTACCTGATAAACAAACGGTTGTTGTGCCTGTGCTCCACTACGTTTATGCTTCTTTCGAATGATGCTTTTATCTCAGTGTGTTGCAGTTCAATCATATTGTTTATAGCTTCCCAACAATGACACATGTCACCCCTACTGTTTTGTAGATTCCTCTTCAATGTCCAATGTGCAGACTCAGCCCTAATAACAAACAAAAATTAAATCACATTAAATACCAATGACACCATTTAAAAAACAAAATTATCAACATAATTTTATCTACTGGTTTAAGCATACCTATTTGTTGTTGTATTTCCGAAGTGCATCACTTGGTTAGTCCATGTCGCAACAAACTTTTCCTTAAAGGGGTTCAACCATGTATTCTTGACATATTCAACAAAAATAGGAAATTCTGAACATACACACTCAAAAGTCATCAACCGCTGCTGATACTCAAACTCGTCAATCGCATCAACAACACCATCCCATGCATTCTTCACTGCCTTATGTTTGTCTTCATGAAATACCAACTTCTTGCATTTCGCATAGACATTCTTACCTATGTGCCATTGACACAGCAAATTGGCCGAAGTTGGAAAAACAGACGCAATTGCATTCATCAGAGCAAGATTTCTATCGGTAAGAATAACTTGAGGAAATGATTCCTGTCGCACAAACAGACCTTTTAACTTCAAGAGTGCCCATTCAAAGTTATCCTGCTGCTCAGAATCCAAATAGGCAAACGCCACAGTGTATGTAAGGGATGTACTGGTAACACCAACAATTTCAAACAGTGGCAGTCGATATCTGTTAGTTTTGTAGGTGCTGTCCATGAACAAGACAACGTGAAATGTATTCAATAACTTGACGGCATCTGGATGTGTCCAAAAAATATCTCTAACAACGTCAGAACCTTCATGTCTTCTATACCAGGACACATATCGATCACATTGGATTAAGTTCAACAAGTGTTGCATTTCAGTTCTTGGACCTTTCTGTGTTGATCGAAACTTACACCGCTCATTATATACTTGACAGATGGTAGTGAGATTGGCCACATTGCGACTTTTCAGTGTCAAAGAATGCTTCCCGGCCTTACGCTGTTCTTTGTCATATCATGAACAATTTCTTTCTCATTTTGGTTTAAACAACTAACAAATGGATGACCCATCAGGCTTTCAGGTATCCGATGGTTGTGAATTCCACAAAGGACCTTAAGTATCCAGCCTTCACCCGTTGACAGGGGTCTTCCTTTAAGCGCGAACGGACACTCACACTTATGAGATCCAGCTGACTTTGAAGAACTTGATGACTTTGATTTATACTTTCCACCCCTTTCACAACCTAGAATGACTTTTGTTTTTCTTCCTCTTTGTCCTGTTTCTGTGTCTGATCTTACAATGACAACAACTATATTGTTTTCCTTCCCAACCTCTCAAGCCCAATACAAAAGATCATCTCGTGTAGGAAATATCTAAAAAAAAGTATTAATCTTAATGTTTTGCTAAAAAAATACGACATATTCACAATATCAAACAATAATTAAATTACCTGCGTAGTAGTGAATACATCACTACAATCGAAATGTTGGGAAACATCGGTCGACTTGTTAGCTTGGTCAGAATTGAAGCCACTAAAATCATCCATTTCCAATGAAACTAAAATGAAACAAACAATAGATTATTACGTGGGAAAAAAAGTTTGAAAAAAAAATAACGTACCGGAAATTTGCAATTTCGAAACGTTATTTTATCTTGTCTGGAAATTCCAATTTTAGTATAGAAACAATATCAAAATTGTAATTTCCGGAACAAAGTTCAAAACGAAACAAAATACGTACCGAAAATTCGTATTTCCGGTACGATGAGAGCGTTTTCCACTAAGTCTGAGTGCCAAAAAATAAAAAATGAGTGTTTGACTACAAAATCCTTTAATGTAAAGGGGAATGGACCTGTCATAAATAAGCTCTTTCGACCATCATAAGCTGGCATCTGTTTATCAACGATTGTCTCTCGATGCATTCAGACTAGCTTACTTTGCTAAGTAAGCTAATCCTCGATCTTACTTAGCAAAGTAAGCTAGTCCGAATGCATCGAGAGATTGTTGACAGTATGGGTGACGATCCTTAATCAAAGGGTTCAGTTTCCCCCCAATAGAGAATTATCTCTTTCCGGTAACATTGTGTTTAAAATTTTTGCCGGAAATTGCAATTTTTGGTGTACAGATTGTATACCGGAAATTGCAATTTCCGGTAAAATGTTCAGAATTAAAAAAAAAAAAAGAATTTTTGCTGTTTTTATTCGGGAGGTATTTTGAAAAATTCGCAAATTGGGGGGGGTGTACCTACTAGGTGAGGGGTGCATTTAATAATGGCCTTGGGGAATGTTAATGCCACCTTTCCAAGTTAATTTCCTCACATCCCCAATTTTTTTCTTTCTAAACTACCCTATCCTCCAACCCCCGCCCACTCCCTTGCAACTAGGGGTAGGCATGGGTACGGGTTGACCCGCGAACCCGACCTACCCGATCCAACCCAACCCACAAAATACGGGTTGGTTTGGGTTATTGGGTTGGGTCGGTTTTAAAATAAGCAAACCCAATGTCTATGAGTTGGGTGTCGGGTTAGAAGATTATGAACTCAAGCAATCCAACCCAACCCATTGCATATTATTGAACGCATATACTGACTAATATCATTTGAACGAAGACGTAATTTGTAAACACACAAATTTTGTTTTATTTTCTTTCACTTGGTGCTATAACTTTATTGGAAATTTTACTTCAAACTGAGTTCAACTATGCTTTTTATGCAACCACGAAGACATGGAGATTTTTTTTATTTGAAAATCCAAATTAAGGCCTCGACAATGGGGTTTTTATTCTATTTTTTCAATTTTTTTAATTTTTTTGCAAATAAATATTTTAATAATAAACCCAATCACCCGACCCAAACCAACCCATATGAGGTCGGTTGGGTTGGTTCGGGTTATGCAAAAAAATATTGATTAAAACAACACAACCCAACCCAACCCATATTTAGTTGATTGGGTTGGGTCTTCAAACACTCAAAAACCCACCCGACCCGACCCATGCCCACCCCTACTTGCAACTCCAACCCGCATCTCCTCCCTCACTCCCTCTCCCCTGAAACCGTCCCTAACTCCCCCCACCTTAAAATCATAAACCCCCCACCCCTCAAAATATTCTCCACCCCGGAACTCCAAATTGTGACCCAACCCACCCCACTCCCCCTTTGCTACCTTGTTTTCCACTCCTCCTATTGTAACCTCGTCACTCACTCTCTTTTTCATTGTATTTTTTTTATTGAAAAAGGGTTTTTGGAATGATACTTTTTTTGCCTTTTGGAAGGGGAAAAATTTGCCATCCCGGAAACTCTTTTTTCGAAAAAATAAAAATCTTCTTTCGGAAACTTGATGTCGGGCATGGTAAAAAAATCACACCTCTTACAGAATTTACACGTAAGGAATTTAGATTCCAGATGCGTTCGAAAACTTGATTCCAATAGATCTGAAAACATAGGGAAAAAATAATGTTGAGAAGGTGGGAAGTTGTGGTGGGGAAGGGGTAGAGGATTAGTTTGGATTTTTTTAGAGGTAGGCATATTTACATCGTTTTACAATTGAATGGAAGGTGGAAAAATGAATTGGGAGAGCTGCTAATAACATAGCCCCATTACTTTCAAGTTTCAAGCAAGCCCATTGTAGCGACCGAAAAATCCAGAGGGATTTATTCGAGTTTAATGGAGCCGCCACCAATAATTTATTTCATAGGAAAAATATTGAAAAAAACCTTTTTTGAAGAAAAGTGGTCCTTAAGACCAGATTTGGGTTCGGGAGTCGATTATGTGTAGGGAAGGTATTAGCACCCTACAACATCCTTTCGAAAAAGGTTACCTCTAATTAATTGTGCAAATTTTATTAACTTCTAAAAAAAATATTTATTTCCCTTTTATTTTAAAAAAAAATTTTAACCAAGATAAAAAAAAAGAGTACTTAATAAAAGTCGTTTATTTTTGCGCTTGACAGGAGTGGGCTCCTGCTCCTACGTATCTCCGGGTGCAATGGAGAAATCAAAGGCAACGTAGTTCTTGGGTAGAAAATGGTTGTGTGTTGGTTGATTTTAATTGTATATTTTTGATGGAAAAAGGTAGGTTTTGTAGGGACCAAACAAGAAGCAATCATGAGTGGTCCTTACTAGCAACCTATTTTGTTTAGAAAATTAACAGTGTTCGTAATGATCAAACGGGAAGCAATCTCGAGTGATCATTACTAATAAAAAAAAACTTAATTTTATTTTTATGAAGAGAATAGGTTTTCATGGGGACCAAACAAGAAGCAATCAAGAGTGGTCCTTACTAACGACCCATTTTTATTCAGAAAATTAAGATATTTGTAATGACTAAACGGGAAGCAATATCGAGTAATCATTACTAGTAAATTAATTTTCGTGATTTTTATCAAATGTTTTTTAAGAAAAAAAAATAGGGTTTCGATATTTGTATGTGAAATTAGTTGAATGAGACTGTACTAATTTGACTAGAAATAAATAAATAAATAAATAAATAAAAACCAGAATAAAAGAAAGGAAAGAAAAAAAAAACACAAAAAAGGGGCGTAAGTAAAAAGAAACTGGGTGTGAAAAGAAAAAAATAAAAGATAACAGAACATGAAATAAAAGGGGGGTGTAAACAACAAAAAGGGAATGGGGCTGAAGCCCATAACAAAACAAAGAAAGAAAAAAGAAAAAAATTAAAATAAAAAGAAAGCAGAACAAAATGGAAGGATCTGGAATCCATTGAGTTAAAATGAAAAGGAAAAAAAGACAAGACAAAAGGGAATTGAAAAAGCAGAACGCGTGAGAGAAAAAAAAAGAAAGGATTGGGAATTAAAAAAAGGCAAACACACACTAAATTGAAACACACACACACATCACCACCAGCACAAGAAAGAAAAGAAAGCAGCGCTGTGCTGCCAGAGAAAGAAAAAAAAGAAAGACGAGAGGGAAGGAGGGTGGTGAGAGAGGGGGGAAGAAGAGAGACCTTCTTTTTCTTCCTTCGCTTCTTCTTTCTTCTGCTTTGCTTCTTCTTCTACGCCTCTTCGTTTTCTTCTATGCTTCTTTCTTTTTTTCTTTCTAGTTCTTCTCTTTTTCTCTCAATTTTCTCTCAAATTGTTGTGTATAATTGGTACCAAGAATGAGATATCCAGTCTGAAATTAAGTGAAATTTTTTCCTTAAATCTCTTCCCTTCCCCTATTCTCTCTATTTATAGAAAAAGCAGAGGGCTCGGTTTGTCCACTTGCAACTACAAATTAAATTTGAAATGATGGTTACTTGTCAGAGTTTGAAATAGCATTAATGGTTTGCTGCAGAGTTTGAAATAGCATTAATGGTTTGAAAAAATATTGCAGTGGTTTGAAAAAATTGCAATTAGTCGTAATAGCTTTTTGGAAAAAATTGCAGCTAGTTTGAAAAAAAATGTGCAGAAAACAAAGACTTGATGGGTGGCGGTGCTCTTTTCTTTTTTTTTTCTTCCCTGCTTCTTTTCCGTTTTTTGCTTCTCCTTCCTCTTTTTTTTTTTTTTGCTTGGGCCTTTCATTTATTTTTCATTGCAATTGGGTTGAAGTTAGTCCAAATGAACTAACACAAAATACAAGCCCAATAATTATCAAATTTAGCCTGCTTCATTTTTAAAATAAAAACACAATAAAAATAAAAATAAAAATAAATTAAAAGAGGAAAAAGGACAAAATTTGGGTATAACAGCTGCCCCTCTTTAGTTATATTTTATTAGAAAATGCAAACAACAATGGTTGTTATATTTTTGTCATAAAATAGAGCTAAAGATAAATATACTAATTTTGTCTTGAACTTGACGTGAGGAATGACAATGAGAGATCAACGCTTGATGCGTTTAATCAGAAAGTGATAAGGAAGGATTACGGCCAGGTCGGGTACTGACGCAATGATCGAAAAAGCGGTAATGAGTGATTAACGCTTGGCGCGTTTATCAGAAAACTATAAAGAAGGGTCACCGCCAGGTCGGGTACTGACGCGGTGATCGGAAAGCAATAATGAGGGATTAACGCTTGGCGCGTTTATCAAAAAAACTATAAAGAAGGATCTCTGCCAGGTCGGCATCGACGCGGTGATCGGAAGGCAATAATGAGGATTAACGCGCGCGTTTATCAAAAAAAAAAAAACTATAAAGAAGGATCTCCGCCAGGTCGCATCGACGCGGTGATCGGAAAGCAATAATGAGGATTAACGCTGGCGTGTTTATCAAAAACTATAAAGAAGGATCTCCGCCAGGTCGCATCGACGCGGTGATCGGAAAGCAAGAAAGAGGGTTTGGCGTCAAATAAGGTATTGACGCCGTCGATGGAAAGCAATAAAGAAGGATCGCCGCCAGGTCGCATCGACACGGTGATCGGAAGGTTCGCCAAGTAGGGTATTGACGTCGATGGAAAGCAATAAAGAAGGATCAACATCAGGTCCGAACTGATATGTTGGTCAAAAAGCAATAATGAGGGACTACCGCCAGGATCGGAAAGCAATAAAAGGGTGATGCTCGGCGCATTTATCGAAACTATAAAGAAGGATCTCGCCGACGCTGATCGAAAAGCAATAAAGAGTGAGCGATACTTGGCGTGTCGCTTAGAAAGCAAAATAAAGGACCAATGCTAGGTGCATTGTTTGTAAACGAGAATGAAGGATCAAAATTTGGTGCACAGACCAGGTGTAACAAAACGGCTAAAAAGTGGTGATATGAAGATGATGCACGGATATATGGTATGTGATGCATGTATGCAATGCGATTATTATTTTTACTGATTCCTCGTCCCGTATGATCTCTAGTGCTTAAAGATATGGGACGGACTGAGATTCATCGGATTTAGTCATGCTATGCCTTCGACTGGGAGGGAGCGCGAGTTATCGATGCAGCGCTAATTATTTTTTAAAGGTAATCCCTTTGCCCTTTTTGAAACTTATTTGTTGAGATTTGGCATTTCCTCGTGATTCTTAAGATGTATATAATAACTGTAATGCTTTCCCATATCATCACATGCTTCACAATTCAGTGCCTATTATCATAAAACAACATTTTGAAATACAAGAACGGAGGTGTTTGGTATTCAAAAGAAGAGTTATGTGTACAAGGACTGAAGTTTCACAAACTTGAAGATACATCAAGAAAAATGCAGGAAGAAGAAAAAACAAAGAAAGACAATAACTAAGCAGATATTTTATAGTTTGTGTCTTTATAGAAACAAATGCCAGCTTCCCATATCCATAACTTTGATTACTCATTACTCTACTTCTGAAAATATATAGAACTGCCACAGTTGGGTAAGAGCCTCTTGATGCATCAGCCTTCTTCAATGTCCGATTTCAGACCCTAACTTTTGCTTGGATTGCTCTTTCAAGTTTTCAATCCAATGGGTCGCTCTAATTTTTGCCTAGGTCGCCCTTTCAGGTTTTCAACCTAGCGAGCTCACTTTTGCTTGGTTTTTATATGTTTTTCTTTTTTTTAGGCATAATATTTTTTGACTGCATCAGAGTTTACTGGGAGCGGGAGATCTTCACCGTCCATCCTTGTGAGGATTAAGGCTCCTCCAGAAAAAGCTTTTTTCACAACATACGGTCCTTCATAATTTGGAGTCCATTTTCCACGAGAATCCTTTTGGATGGGCAAAATCTTCTTGAGTACAAGGTCTCCGTCTTGGAATTCCCGTGGGCGAACTTTCTTTTCGTAAGCCCTCTTCATCCTGTGCTGATATAGTTGCCCATGACATAAGGCCATCACTCTCTTTTCTTCAATGAGATTCAATTGATCCAGCCGAGCCTGAACCCATTCTGCCTCTTCTAGTTTTGTCTCCATCAATACCCTTAACGAGGGGATCTCGACTTCAATGGGAAGCACTGCTTCCATTCCATACACCAGCGAGAAAGGGGTTGCCCCTGTTGAGGTGCGAACCGAAGTCCGATAACCGCAAGGCGAAAGGAGCATTTCGTGCGCCTCTAAATGTTACCACCATCTTTTGGACAATCTTCTTGATGTTCTTATTTGCGGCTTCAATCGCCCCATTCATCTTTGGGCGGTATGGTAAGGAATTATGATGTTGGATCTTGAAGTCATTACACGGCTCCTTCATCATCTTGTTGTTCAAATTAGTCCCATTATCGCGATAATCTTATTTGGCAAACCATAGCGACAGATCAAATCTCTCTTGATGAATTTGACAACCACATTTTTGTCACACTCAAATATGAAGCCGCTTCAACCCATTTAGTGAAATAGTCGATTGCGACAAGAATGAAACGGTGTCCATTGGATGCCTTAGGTTCAATGGGTCCAATGACATCCAATCCCCACATTGAGAAAGGCCATGGTGTCGCCAAGATGTTCAAAGAGATGGCACATGGATATTATCGGCGTAAATCGACATTTGTGGCATTTCTTCACATAACCGAAACAATCAGTCTCCATAGACAACCAATAATAGCCACTCAAGATTTTTCTTACCATTGGCGTGCTATGCGTGAGTCCCAAAGGAACCTTCATGAACCTCTCACATAATCTTTTTCCGCCTCGATCTTATCAACACACCTAAGAAGTACCATGTCATGGTTTCTCTTGTAGAAACACTTCGCCGTTTAGAAAGAATCCCATTGCCAAACGCCTTAATGCTCTTTTATCATTCTACGAGACATTAGGAGGATATTCTCTATTCGTGATGTATCGTTTGATGTCGTAATACTAGGGTTTGCCATCAGGCTCTCCTTCTATTGCTAGGCGTGTCTTTGGGCCGTGATTCAGTATTTTTATGAGCGGTAGGCTATCCTCATTCGATTTTGAACATTGATGATAGAGTAGCTAAGGCGTCCGCTAGCCGATTATCTTCACGCGAATGTGATGGAAGGTGACTTCATCAAACTGTTCCATCAATTCTTTGATGTAATCGTGGTAAGGAACTAATTTGGAATCTCTCGTTTCCCATTCGCCTTTTAACTGATGGATAACCAAAGCCGAAGTCTCCATATACTTGAGAATCTTGACCTTTGATTCAATGGTCACTGAATGCCCATGGCACATGCCTCATACTCTGCCATATTGTTTGTACAATCAAAACACAATCTTGCGATAAATGGAATGAAATGATTTTCCTGGGAAATCAAAGACAGCTCCAATCCCATGTCCCAATGCATTAGAGGCACCGCAAACAACAAGATCCATTTTTCACCATCGTGGGTTTCTTTTCCTTCAAATAGAGCCATTATGTCTTCATCCGGGAAATCACACCAGCATTGACTGATAGTCTTCCACAGGTTGATGAACCAAGTATTCAGCTAAGGTACTGCCTTTAATTGCCTTTTGGGTGACATACACAATATCATACTCAGATAACAACATTTGCCAACGAGCAATTCTTCCTGTGAGAGCAGGCTTTTCAAAAATATACTTAATCGGATCCATTTTGGACACCAAACAGGTTGTATGGGATAACATATATTGTCTCAAACGATGTGCGGCCCAGGTTAACGCGCAACACGTTCGTTCTAACAATGAATACCTCGTCTCGCAGTTAGTGAATTTCTTGCTCAAGTAGTAAATGGCATGCTCCTTCTTACCAGATTCATCATGTTGTCCTAGCACACAACCCATTGATTCGTCCAATACTGTTAAGTACATGATGAGGGGTCTCCCTGGCACAGGGTACCAAAACCGTAGATCTTGTAAAGTCTTGTTTGATTTTCTCAAAAGCTTTACGCAATTGTCGTTCCATTTGGTTTCCTGATTCTTACACGCAGCCTGAAAATTGGCTCACAAGTAGCGATTAGTCGATATAAACCTGGCGATGTAGTTCGCCTTCCCAAGAATCCACAAACTTCTTTTTCGGTGCAAGTCGGCATTTCGAGGATTGCTTTTACTTTGGCCGGATCAACTTCTATTCCCTTCGGCTAACTATAAACCCTAGCAACTTGCCCGACCTTACACCAAAACTACACTTAGTCGGGTTTAACCGAGTTTATACTTCCTCGCCGCCAAAAAGTTTTTGTAGGTTAATGGCATGACCTTCCTCTGCTTTGGATTTTACAATCATGTCATCCACGACCTCTATCTCTTTGTGCATCATGTCATGGAACAAAGCCACCATTGGTATGTTGCCCAAAGATTTCTTAATCCAAACGGCATTACTTTGTAACAGAAAGTTCCCATAAAGTGATAAATGTGGTTTTTTCCATATCTTCTGAGCCATCTTGATTTGATTATCACCGAATATCCATCCATGAAAGAGAAGACGAGTGTTGGTGTGCTATCTACCAAGACATCAATATGTGGCAAAGGAAGTCATCCTTAGGGCTGGCCCCTGTTTAGATCTCTATAGTCAACACACATTCGGACCTTTCCGCCTTTCTTTGGGATGGAACAATATTAGCCACCCATTGAGGGTATTTTGCTACAACCGAAAACCGGCGTGGAACCGCTTTTTACCTCATCTCTAATCTTGAGTGACATCTCGGCTTCATCCTTCTCGCTTGGTGGGCACTCGGGTTTTAATGGTAATTTGTGCTCGACTATGCTATTATCTAATCCAGGCATATCTCGGTATGTCCATGCGAAAACATCCGCATATTCAAATAGGAGTTTAACCAATTTTTCTCGCTCACTGCTTTTCATTGTGGTTCCAATCTTAACTTCCTTCTTGTCGTTTTCAGTGTCCAGATTGATTGTTTCAGTTTCTTCCTCGTGGGGTTGAATCACTTTAGCTTCTTGTTCCACCAACTTCATTAATTCAGGAGGGGTATCCCAATTGTCCTCATTATATTCCTCAGTATGATTAATGGGGTATTCAAAATTATAGTATGAGTTACTGGCATCGTTATTTTCAAAGACAATGTTTTTGGATCTGCATTAGTTAAAAATAACGAAATGAAAAAGCGAAAGAAGATGAAGAGAGATGAAAACGATGGAAAAGGAAAGAAAAGAGAAATGATTGGAAAATTCAAAGTGCATTTTATTGATAATGGTACTGAAATGAAACATGTGCGCCCTTTTGACAATAAATTATTCTAAGGCCTTGGGCAGAGCAATAGAATTTGCATTACATAATTACTTTGAATCAAAGATCACGGGAAACTCAACGATCTCCCAATTTCCAAGTTCTTCATTCGGCGAGCAAGGGCGGACAAGGTTGACATTGTCGTTTTCTGTACTGCGATCATCCTTGATAGCTGCTATTTGATTCGGATCCAATATTCCTGCACTCCGAAAGCTTTGCCTGATGTCACAGATGGGAATACTCTCATCTTTTGGCTCCCTGCCTTCCAGTCTAGCTATCCTCTTTTCTTTTCTTTCTTTGGCAATTCTCTTTTTATCAAATCTGTTAGGTTCGTATCCCAACCCATATCTGTTTCTGTTATCTGGAAGTTCTACCAGCATCACGATCCCTTGTTCATATCTTCCCAATCCACATCCGGCCTGATACCCTCCTTTCATCATAACTTTAGCGATCATCATGGAGGTTTCAGACAGCTTTGGTTTCTTCATTAGGACTCCTTCTCCCACGAAGGTGGCATTCGCAATCTCCAACGTTTGAAAAGACGTCTCAAGAGCTTCTTCTGTAGCCTCAATATAGCGCGTGGAGGATGGCTTGCTTACTAGCATCTCTTCTTCACCAGAGACAGACACCAACTTATTATCCATTGAAAATTTCAGCTTTTGGTGTAAGGTTGAAGGCACAACTCCAGCTGAATGGATCCATGGTCTTCCAAGGAGGCAGCTGTATGCTGGTACGATTTCCATCACCTGAAAGACTACCTCAAATGTGCGAGGGCCGACTTGTATAGGTAGCTCGATTTCTCCAATAACCTCTCTTCTAGACCCATCGAAGGCTCTTACCACCATGGTGTTGGGCTTCATATATGATCCGTCAACAGACAACTTTGCCAAGGTAGATTTTGGCATAACATTTAGAGATGACCCATTATCGACGAGTACCCTAGCAAGGATATAGTCTCCACACTTCACAGATATGTGCAATGCTTTGTTATGCCCTGTTCCTTCAACTGGAATTTCTTCATCAGTGAAGGTAAGGTAATTACTAGCAACAATATTACCCACAATCCCGTCGAATTGGTTCACCGTGATGTCATGGGTGACATGAGCTTCATTTAGCACTTTCAATAACGATTCCCTATGGCGCTCGGAATTCAGTAGCAGCGATAACACATATATTTTTGCAGGAGTATGATTCAACTGATCCACCACCTTGTATTCACTCTGCTTCATAAATTTCAGGAATTCACAAACTTCTTCTTCAGATACTGCTTTCTTGTTTTCTTCTGCTTTCTTTGCCTTATTACCCATATCTTTATCAATGGATTCTTCTTCTTTATCTTTTCCCTTGCGAGCTTTGTCCATGGGTCTGATAGGGGTATAAATTCGTCCACTTCGGGTCATCCCACCGATTCCCGAGATGTTAGTGATAGCAGGATTGCCAGATCCAGATGCCGCCTTTAACTGGTCATCCCCTAAATTGTCCACAAAGACCTTCATACTGTAATCCCATGGTACTGCATTATCGTTCTTGAAAGGGAAAAGAGTTGGTACATGAATAGTTATCGGTTTAGGCACGCCTCGGACTGGCTTGTTGTAACAAATCTCCAATGGTTTTGGGAAGGTCGTGTTTTTATCTTCACTTGACTGAAGGGTCAATATGTTTTCATTTTTCTTCACACAACCTACCTGTATCAAGTGTCTGTTTAACAATTCTTGGAGAATTTGCCTGAATTCCTCGCATTCCTCTATGCAATGACTGTCATTAGGATGCAAGCTACATAAGTCCCTCTCATCGTGTTTCATCTCAATTATACCGAACTCGCAGAGTTTGGCATAAATGATCTTCAAGGGAGTACGGACATCCTCCACTTTCATTATCAGGGGCTGATCCCTAAACTCTTCAATAATGGCGTTGACTGCTGAACCTCCATGACCTGGAAGGGGATTATTACCCACATTAGGTCCATCCTCCTTAAAACTCAACCATTTGGCATTGATCAGATCTTGAACCACGTGCTTCAAAGCTTTGTAATTTTTAGGTTGTGTGACCTCCTTTGCATGAAACTCACACTTGGCATTTGGGTCATATCCTCTTGGGAAGGGGAGGTTGGAGTGGTTTCATTGGCGTGGAGAGATCAGGAGTTCTTGATTAGGTCTTTGGAACAAATCCGTATAGGTCATGGGAATAGGATCAAATTGCTTTCTTTTCTTGGTCATTTGGTTGTTTAAGGTTTGGTTCGGTTGGGTGGGAACCGGGCCAGTGCTTGTGTTTGAATGGGAGAAGGTGGTCGAAATGGTATCATTGGTTGGTTTGGCCGGGGTAGGATTATGAGGCGGCAATGTATGGAGGTGGGAAGTAGGGGTATGGAAAAGGATGTGGGAAATTGGTAAAGAATGGGGTGGTTTTCCTTGTGCTTGTCCTCCCTCGTCATCACGCATTGGTTTCCCTTCTTTCTTCTTTACGAAGTTTGTTGGGAGTCTCTTGATATTACTAGTTCGGAAACTTTGGACAATCTTTCCATTTCTCATTCCTCCTTCAACTCTTTCCCCTACGATGACCATATCTGAAAAGTTTGAGGATACACTTCCGATCATTTTGTCATAGAAGGGTGATTGAAGAGTATCCATGAACATGGCCACCATTTCCTTTTCAATCAGAGGCGGTTCCACTTGGGCTGCCAGTCCTCTCCATCGTTGGGCATATTCCTTGAAGGTCTCATTGTCTCTTTTTGCCATGTTTTGCAACTGCATTCTATCAGGAGCCATATCAATGTTATACTTATACTGCTTCAAGAAGGCATCCGCCAAATCTTTCCAACAGCGAATGTGAGATCGCTCAAGGTGTGTATACCAACTCGACGCTGCCCCTGTTAAACTATCTTGGAAAAAGTGAATCAGAAGTTTATCATCATGTGCATAGGACGCCATCTTCCTACAGTACATGGTCAAGTGGCTTTTTGGGCAAGTTGTCCCTTTATACTTGTCAAAGTCTGGCACCTTGAACTTTGGCGGTACAACCACATCCAGTACGAGATAAAGATCTGAAGCGATACTTGAACCGAGATAACTTACTCCTTCTACAGCTCTTAGTCTATCTTCGAGGATTTGCAACTTCGTGTCAGATCGATTCCCAACCGATGCTTAGATTGGGTCCTCCCATAGCCGAGACCAGGCAATGCGGTTAGTCTGGGATTCAATGGATTTCTTGAATATAATAGGGTAACCAAATGGTCGGTGATTCACCACGGGGGTCACTACGGGCGTACTGACTCCTTGAGTATTCCCGAGATGGGATGGTGCATAACCAGGTGGAAAGGTGTATGTCATGAAGCCAGGAGTGGAGCTTTGAACTGGTATGGCTTCAGTTCCGGAGCCAGATCCTTGAGCTACATCTTGCACAACAAGTGCTTGGGAATCAGTTTCTGCAGAGTTATTGTTAGCACCTGGCGGTGTGTAACCGGGCGGGAGACCAAATAGTGGGAACTGTTGTGCCTGTGGGCCTTGGGGGTTATGGTTTGCAGTATCATCATTGGCCATAGGTGGCGTGTAACCAGGCGGGAGTCCGTAAAGTGGGAACTGTGGTACTTGATTCTGAGGGTTGCTAACTGGTGAGTGTGTAGGACCCTGCGGGTAAATTGCAAAAGGTACCATCATCCCTTGAGTATTGAGACCATATTGCAACTGCATAGGACCAAAGCCAGGTGGGTGGGAAGGTGTAGCTTGACTTTCATCATTCACTGCTGGAGAAGCCCCATCTGCAGCCTTGTCTTTGTTTAGGGATTTCAAAAGCTCCAAAACTTTGCTCATCTGTTCCTTCAGCTGGTTGACGTCCTCTTTCACCTCTTGGTCATCCATGATCTTTGATTGAGAGCGAGTTCGATAAGGGTGTCGAGGAATCAGTTTGTTTGATTATTTTCTGAGTGATTAAAAAAATGATATGAGTATGTAAGAAAGAAAAAAATGAATGAATGGATGTGGATGTATGAGTCTATTCATTTTGTACCAGGGAACCGTAGGCCTCATTGCTTTGTTGTAATTATCCATTTATTTATTTTATTTTTTAAAAGCGTTAAGTAATTTGGAGAATAAAATGGGATCAATAAGCAAAATGACAAATCCTTTGTTGATGAGAAACACAAATAGTACAATTCATTCAAACTAAAGCCTCAAAGAATTAGTGTCCCTTTTTTCTTCTTAATAGGACCCACCTTTTCTCTCAATTCTTCTATCAAACTTTTACAAAATTCAATAAACTTGTAAACATTGTTGGAGTATTCGGTGGGTGCATCGCGTATCGACCTCATCTAGACGCCTTGGGATATCTATGATTGTTTGATTGGCCAAACTTGCCAACTTCGAAAAACAGTCCCTCCAAGGCATGCCATCGTTCCTCAGTTCATTAAAGAGTGGTTGATTTTCTATCCACCCGATTTTGTAAAACGATTCTCCCAATCGTGCTTTCATTTTTTAGGTCGTCATATATCTTCTCTTGAGATTGAATATAGTGCCGCAGCTCATTTGCGTCCTCTTGTTCTTTTTTTCTTTTGATCTTGAGATTTCTCAAGCATTTCTTCTATTTCTTCCTTGTATTCTTTGCTCCTTTTGGGCTCGGTTCTCATACCCAGCTACTACCTTCTCAAGATGTCGCTTTAAACCTTCAAGCTCCTCTTGCAAGTTCTTTTCGGTAACCGAGGACTTTTTCCACAATCCTTTCCATATATAGGCATTTTCTATAGCCTTGTCCCTTTCTTGATTACGCAGCTCTAGCTCTTCATTTGCTCCTCTCAGACAAAGTTGCACATCATGCTTACTCTTTTCCTCTACTTTTGCCCTTTTGTTGCTTCTCTCAATGAAATTCTCTTTTAGGATATTTTCCGACTGCAAGTACTTGTTCTCTTGAAGTGCCTTTTCTAACCTTGCTTGTAATTCTTCCTTTTCCTCATTAGCTTTTGACAAAGCTATTTTAAGCTCTTCCATCTCTTTATTCGTAATAGGGATAGATTTTGGTACTTCCGTTCAGGTGGGGGTGTACCATGGAACGGCAATTTGATTTCTCGAACCCTACTTTCGATCCATTGGTGGTAACTATCCGTAGCACCAATGCTTCTTTTCCGAGAACTTTCCCTTCCGAGTGACTTGGTCCCAAGCATGTCGAACCGTTCTAAGCATTCCGCTATTTCCTTGATCGAACTCAAATACCACCATCCGATCGGACGGTGGATTCATCATAGAATAACCAAGTTGTCTTAGCGGAAAGAAGGATTATAATTAATACATCCTCTTGTTCCTATAAGTGGAACATTAGGAAATTCCGCATTGATAGATCACTTCATGTATATCCAACCACCCTGGGTACCATCGGACCGTCTTTTCATCAAGATCGCCAGAGACACAAATTTCACCGATCTCCATCTCTCGACCCTACATCACATGTGTTGAAGTCCGCAAAGGACATGACATTTTCCTATTTTCGAATACGTGGGTGACAAGCCACACATAGAGAGTGGATAAGCAACATGATAGCGTTTTCCTTTTTTCATGGACAAGGTGAGTGAGGGCACAATAAGTATCCGCAAGAATGGTGACATTGGGCTCTCTTTCTTTTTTTTAAAGGCTAGGAACACATCAATCGAGGCCAAGTCTATATAGCCATCAATGCGTGGAAATAACATAATGCCAAAAATTGTAAGAGCCAACACTTCCATGAAAGACGCCCAATCTTGAACACTAGCCAAATGCCTCATATTTTCTTCAAAATACTCTAGCGGAAACCCCTCGACGCCATTTCGGTTTAACTTTCTTTTCTTTAATTCATCCTCCTTGTCTTTCAGAGTTATAGCAACCTCTTGTAGGAGATTAAAATCTCGGGTGCGTTGGTAAGGCTTCATGTTTTCGGTTGAGTATCCTAAAATCCGGGCAAATTCTTCCAGTGTGGGAGCCATTTGGAAATTCTTAAAAGTGAAGCACCTCATGGGAGAATCATAGAATTGGATAAGTGCAGAAATGGCATTTACTTGCACATCCACCTCTAGCAACTTGAGAATATTCCCATATTTTCCAATGAAGGTTACACGAATACTCGTCGTCATTAAATTAGCACACTTCTTGAGCTTTCTATTTGGACTTTTTATTCTCGGATGTATGTGCTTCTTCAAAAGAACAGTTTCGCCGCTTGATCCCATATTATCTCACAAAATACTTGCAGCCAAACTTTGAGTTCCTATGCTTCCCTAGCACCTAAAATGAAATGAGAATGAATGACATTTTTTTTTTTGAAAAAAAATTTCAACATGTTTTTTTGGAAGTATGAATGCATGAAGATATAATGTTGGATGATGATGATTATCATTTGTATGCATGAAGATATGTGTTTTTGTAGACCCTTTTATGCATGGACGTGATATAACATATTTTTTGTGGAAGAACAACAATGATATGACGCCCCTTGTGTCTTAAATGGGTTAAACCTAAAATTAGAGATTTTATAGCCTAAGGGGTTTATAGTCTTGTATTGAGTGATAGATCTCATGATGGCTCTACTCACATTCTCACCAAAGGCCTCTAGAGCTAAAGTCTCCTCCTGAATATTAACCACAACGATAGACAACTATCCGGTGCGGAATACTCAGAGGGAGCACACTCTAGATGAAGTTCTCGCAATAGCCAGAAGGAAAGCAAATTCCAATTGACCATCACCGAACCTCCACTCAACTTAAGTTTTGCTCTGACCCGGGTATAGGGCCTTACTCACATGTGTGTGCGAACGTGTAGGTGCGGTGTGTGAGAGGGGCAACCCCCTAACACTACCCAAGCCCAAAACAAACAAAGCATACAAATATAGTCGTCTATCCTAATGTTGAATATTCACAACAAATTAAAATTAAACAAATAAATAATAAATAAATATTTACAAAAGAAAATAAATAAATAAATAAATAAATAAAGATAAAAATAAAAAGAAGGGGAAAAAAAGAATAACAAAAAAAATGAAGTTAATTATTTGGCACAATTAATCATGTTAGGCTTGACTCTCTAAAAGTCCCCAGTGGAGTCGCCAGCTGTAGCGACCGAAAAATCCGGAGGGATTTATTCGAGTTTAATGGAGCCGCCACCAATAATTTATTTCATAGGAAAAATATTGGAAAAAAACCTTTTTTGAAGAAAAGTGGTCCTTAAGACCGGATTTGGGTTCGGGAGTCGATTATGCGTAGGGAAGGTATTAGCACCCTACAACATCCTTTCGAAAAAGGTTACCTCTAATTAATTGTGCAAATTTTATTAACTTCTAAAAAAATATTTATTTCCCTTTTATTTTAAAAAAAATTTAACCAAGATAAAAAAAAAGAGGACTTAATAAAAGTCGTTTATTTTTGCGCTTGACAGGAGTGGGCTCCTGCTCCTACGTATCTCCGGGTGCAGTGGAGAAATCAAAATTTCGTAGTTCTTGGGTAGAAAATGGTTGTGTGTTGGTTGATTTTAATTGTATATTTTTGATGGAAAAAGGTAGGTTTTGTAGGGACCAAACAAGAAGCAATCATGAGTGGTCCTTACTAGCAACCTATTTTGTTTAGAAAATTAACAGTGTTCGTAATGATCAAACGGGAAGCAATCTCGAGTGATCATTACTAATAAAAAAAACTTAATTTTATTTTTATAAAGAGGATAGGTTTTCATGGGGACCAAACAAGAAGCAATCAAGAGTGGTCCTTACTAACGACCCATTTTTATTCAGAAAATTAAGATATTTGTAATGACTAAACGAGAAGCAATCTCGAGTAATCATTACTAGTAAATTAATTTTCGTGATTTTTATCAAATGTTTTTTAAGAAAAAAAATAGGGTTTCAATATTTGTATGTGAAATTTAGTTGAATGAGACTGTACTAATTTGACTAGAAATAAATAAATAAAAACCAGAATAAAAGAAAGGAAAGAAAAAAAAAACACAAAAAAAAGGGGCGTAAGTAAAAAGAAACTGGGTGTGAAAAGAAAAAAATAAAAGATAACAGAACATGAAATAAAAGGGGGGTGTAAACAACAAAAAAGAGCATGGGGCTGAAGCCCATAACAAAACAAAGAAAGAAAAAAAAGAAAAAAAAATTAAAATAAAAAGAAAGCAGAACAAAATGGAAGGATCTGGAATCCATTGAGTTAAAATGAAAAGGAAAAAAAGACAAGACAAAAAGGGAATTGAAAAAAAGCAGAACGCGTGAGAGAAAAAAAAAAGAAAGGATTGGGAATTAAAAAAAGGCAAACACACACTAAATTGAAACATACACACACATCACCACCAGCACAAGAAAGAAAAGAAAAGCAGCGTTGTGCTGCCAGAGAAAGAAAAAAAGAAAGACGAGAGGGAAGGAGGGTGGTGAGAGAGGGAGGAAGAAGAGAGACCTTCTTTTTTCTTCCTTCTGCTTCTTCTTTCTTCTGTTTTGCTTCTTCTTCTACGCCTCTTCTGCGTTTTTCTTCTATGCTTCTGTTACTTTTTTCTTTCTAATTTTCTCTCAAATTGTTGTGTATAATTGGTACCAAGAATGAGATATCCAATTCTGAAATTAAGTGAAATTTTTTTCCTTAAATCTCTTCCCCTTTCCCCTATTCTCTACTGCTATTTATAGAAAAAACAGAGGGCTCAGTTTGTCCACTTGCAACTACAAATTGGGGCTGAAATGATGGTTACTTGCTGCAGAGTTTGAAATAGCATTAATGGTTTCTTTGCGAGTTTGAAATAGCATTAATGGTTTGAAAAATATTGCAGTGGTTTGAAAAAATTGCAATTAGCCGTAATAGCTTTTTGGAAAAAATTGCAGCTAGTTTGAAAAAAAATGTGTAGAAAACAAAGACTTCAGTGGCTGAGCGGTGCTCTTTTTTTTTTTTTTTTCTTCCCTGCTTCTTTTACGTTTTTTGCTTCTGCTTCCTCTTTTTTTTTGTTTTGCTTGGGCCTTTCATTTATTTTTCATTGTAATTGGGTTGAAGTTAGTCCAAATGAACTAACACAAAATACAAGCCCAATAATTATCAAATTTAGCCTGCTTCATTTTTAAAATAAAAACACAATAAAAATAAAAATAAAAATAAATTAAAAGAGGAAAAAGGACAAAATTTGGGTATAACACCCATTAACAGTAAATTGATTCTTCATTGTGCAACTTGATTCTATATTTTGTTTTTGCATTTAAGTTTTAACTATTTTTTGTTTTTACATTTATGTTTTAATTATGAAAATCACTTTAAAAATAATTTAGAAATAAGAAAGAAAAAAAACACCTGATAAATTTGTTTTGAGAACATATTTTGAAAGTGCAAGGTGACAAATGGTGTTAGCAATGTCAAACAATGTAGGGGTAATGGTGGTGAAGGGTGTATGATAGTGATAATAGTGGTGGAGCCTGGAAGGTGTCATGTGGCTATAGTAAAAGGTAGATGGTGTCAGATAATGACAATGTTGGTGAAGAGTATTAGCAGTGGCGACAATAGTGCAGGATATATACCAGGTGGGAATAGCGGCGACAGTGGAAAGTGTTGGGTTAATGTGGCAGTAACGAAGGGTGTCGAACAACGACATTGATGATAGAAGGTGTCAGACAATATAGATAGTGACAATGATGAGAGTGTTAGGTGTTACGGGTGGCACTGGCGGAAAAGGTCAGTTTGAGGTGATGGCGGCAGGGAAGACGTCAAACTACGATGACAATAATAATGGTGATGGAGGGCACTGGAAAGTGACAATGGTGGTGGGCTTGGTGGCG
Source organism: Calophaca sinica (assembly GCA_037113605.1). Classification (NCBI taxonomy): domain Eukaryota; kingdom Viridiplantae; phylum Streptophyta; class Magnoliopsida; order Fabales; family Fabaceae; genus Calophaca; species Calophaca sinica. Next base: position 3,655,564 of record CM073735.1, read on the forward strand.
ATGGGTTGTGACAACAACAGTGATGGAAGGGTCAAATGGTAGTGACAATGATGGTGGTCGGGGGTGTTAGTGGTAGAGGCGATGGAGAGTGCTAGGAAGTGATGAAGAATGGTAGGCGACGATAAATGAAAATAAAAATGATAAAACAAAAAATAAAATAAAAAGAAGACCAGTTGTGATCACTATTGTAAGAATTAGCCCAACAACAAATTTTAAGAACAAACAATTATAACACCTTTTAAATGAGTTTTAGTTTTAGTTTTTAGAATCACAATAGTTTTAAAAAATGTAATCAAACATTTTTTCGTAGAGTTATTTTCATCCTTACCTTTTATTATTTTATTTTTATTTTTGTCTATCATCATTTGACATCGTCATTTGTTATTGTTGCTGCTCAGTATCACCACTCGACACCCTTTGTCGACACACCCCTCCACCCTATTGCAACGACTAGCAAGCATTCTCCACGGTTGTCATTGCCACTTGGCACCTTTCGCCACAAATGTCACCTAACACATTCCACCACCTTTGTCGGCACGCAACATCTTCCTCTCACATGTCACCATTGTTGCCACCAGGGACGAATCCAGGAATTCATGAAACGGGGGATGAAAATTAATTTAATAATAAAAGAAATTTAATAACAAATATTATATAAATATTAAATCTTGTTAAAAAATATGAAATCATAATAGTATCTATGTCGTGCACAACATATGTCATATCTTTTATCTAAGTTGTGCACGTCGTTCTTTCATATCATAAAATTCATCAATAATAGAATCGGTATCAAACCTTTCGACAATTATTCTCTCAATATAAGTAATTAAACAATCAGCTAGAAATTCATCTTCCATCTTGTTTCGGAGCCTATTTTCCATAATCTTCTTAGTTGAAAATGATCTCTCGGTTGTAACAGTTGAAACGGGGAGAGTCAATACCAAGCGAATTAAATGATCAATCAAAGGATAAGTCAAATATTTTTCTGTTTTCACTAATCCTTGGCATAGCTCAGAAATTGTTGATAGATTTTTCAACTCAGCATGAAAAGGGACATCAAGTTTATAATGTTGAACTTGTATTCTGAGATGTTTCTTCTCTTGCTTGGTAAAATCACCAGGATAAAACTTTATTGCCAATTCACAAATTTTCTCCACATCGAGTGATTTGTAGAGATCTTTTGGATCTAAAGCTAAACTCAAAGTAAGCAATTCCACCATATTAGCACAAAATCTACTATTAAGCTCTTGCAACTGAGTATCAAGTGTAGCAATGAACAAATTAATATGATAATAATGCTCAACTGTTATATGATCAACATTATGGCGAGCTCGACCTCTTCTGGGAATATACAAGGAAGTCATCTCAGGAACATTGATTTCATGTTTCTCACAATATGATATGACTTCCTTGAAGAAGCTTTTCCCCACCTGATTCCCTCATTCTTTGGATCAAATTTTTAGTAGTGGAAACCAAAGACATTATATCTTGATTCTTACATTGCATGGTATGACAAAATCATGGGTAATTGCTAAAATATCTCTCACAATATGTAACAGAAAGATAAACTCAAAATATGCAAGAATATCATTAGCACTATTAGCATCACCGCGAAGAGAATAATTACCTTCTTCTGTTCCTTTTTGAAGAACTTCACAAGTAGCATCAAACATAAATAATAGGCTTTGAACTGAATTTAAGAGAGACCCCCATCGAGTATCTGTAGCTCTTTGTAAAGTGCTATTTGATTTAATCTACTACCTGTTTCAATATCATCACTAGCAATCAATTTTGCTATATGATTGTTATTTGAGCAGCCTGTAATTGGTCATGTAGCTTAGGAGAAATAGTAACGTTTTCCTGGATCTTTCTCTAGTAAAGAGATATCAACTACTTCTTCTTCTATTCTAGGAACTTTAAATTGTTGTTTAGGATCTGCTATTTATGTGGCTGATGGAAGAGTTGCTGAATTACTAGCTTGAGGAGCTTCATCAGTTTTTCTTTCAAAATATGTATCAATGGTAGATGGTTTTCCCACAGTGCTCTATATAATTATATTGTTGATAAAAAATTTGTAATTAAAATACAAACATATATAAATTGAAAGTTTGAGACAATCATAGAAAAAGGCAAATAGCATAAATATATAACTTTTAACAAATAAATATTTAACAATTAACAAAAATTTTATATACAATATTCACCTATATTTATTTTTAAGAACTCATAATTTTTGTGTTTGGTTTCTATTTATTAACAATAAAAAATTGATTCAAATAAAGACATGGTAGAGAAAGGGAGATAAAAAACAAGTAAACGATGCTTTTTTATAGATGTAAAGAGAGGAATTGAGATTAAAAAGCATCAAATATAAGAATGAATTAAATAGATTGAGCTAGGGGTAGACAGCAAACCGAGGCCCGACCCAAATCCGAAAAACCTGATGGAAAAGAAAGCTTTTGGGTGGGTTTTAACAGGTTCGCAGGCCAACAGAACAAGTTAGGCGCGGATGACTACGGGCGGATTTAGATTTTGTTAAGAAAATCCAAAGGAGACCGAACCCAAGCAATTTGTAGTATTCTTCTGGTTCTTCTAGCTTATACAAATTTACCTTCTGCAATGATGTGACTATTATCTACTCTACTTGCTGTGGTTACAGTGACAGCAGGCTCTAGGTCATGCTTTGTTGTGTTGATCAGAGTGCTCTGTTGGTATTGCTAAGAAGAAGCTTTGACAAAACCGCTTTATTGATGATGCTAATCACATGTGGCTTTCATCCTCACCCTACCAAATCACATGGGAAGTCCTTTAGAAGCCAAGGCCATTATTTTATTGGCAAAAAAATCCTCCCTGATTCAAAAAACCTCAATCGATTCCACTGGCAAAAATTTTGTTGGAAGCCAGATTTGTGCTCCTTTCTTCTCTTCCTCGCTCGTTCCTCTTCTACATGCAATTCATTTGACACTCGGTCTATATCTCTCAATAGAGTGCTTCTCCCTGATTTTTCTTACTTCTTCTGGGATCAATTCGCGACTTCTTATGTGATACTGAGTCTAGTTCATTATTATTAGTGCATAACAGAAGGATAAGGTTTTGTGTTGCTCTACGCCTCTACTAGAAGAGAGAAAGAGTTTCTGCGTGATACAGTGAAAATGTGCAGTGAAGAGCACCACAATTGCTTCTATGCTAAGCAGCCTCCTCCGCCGCATCGAAATCCTCTAAAACCACCGCCAATCGCACCAACCCACCTGAACAAACCGCCACCCGCCCAAACTGGTGGCTGGAACGGACGGAAATGGGTATATATATGGCCATGTTGGTTTTCTTCAGATGAGTAGTTTTTGGACCGAATCCGACCGTGACCGCCCAGCCCAAGACTGAGCATACCTGAACGTGAATGTATTGAGTGAAATAAACCTCGTTGGCTCGTTCTGTGCGGCGTATTGAAGGAAATTTACGGCGAGCACTACTTTAATAGGGAGGGAGCAGTACTTCAATATCTCAATGTTTTAAAAGGGAATTGTTAAATGTACCCAGCATTTTGCTGGGTACACCCAACAATTACAAAATTTGACAAAAATGCCCTTCAAAAAATTTTCAACACGCTCAAATAGCATGTTTGCGAGTGTATCTTTTTTTAAAAAAATGCTCACGAATAGCATATTTGCGAGTGTATCTTTTTTTAAAAAATACTCACAAATAGCATATTTGCGAGTGTACCATTTTTTTTAAAAAAAAATACTCGCAAATGGCATATTTGCGCCAGCACTCGCAAATATGCTATTTGTGAGTGAAATAGAGCTTTGCACAGAGGTGATATATCAACACTTGCGTTTTGGGCCCTGTAAAGCATGTAAAGTACTTCCTCCGGTCATGTATATAAGAGATAAGTTATTTTTTGGTTCATTGAATAACTCATGTATCTGTTCTATAATATAGATAAGATACATACAGTTATTCAATGAATCAAAAAAGTAACTTGTCTCTTAGATATAGGACCGGAGGGAGTAATTGAGTGCTGCAAAGCTGCAACACTCGTAGGGTGATTGATTGCTGCTTTTTTTTTTCCAGTTCTCAGTCCACTCGCAAATTGCCAATTTGAGAGTAATTTTGTTCTTACACTCGCAAATAAGCTATTTGCGCAGTGCAAATTTTTTTACACTGCGCAAATAGTTTATTTGCGCAAGTTGAAAAAATTCAACACGCCCAAATAAGCTATTTGCAAGTGTAAAAAAAATTTTACACGCTCGCAAATATCTATTTTGGCGTGTTATTTTTTAAAATTTTGTACACGTGCAAATAAGCTATTTACGCGTGTACAAAATTAAAAAAAAACACTCGCAAATAGCTATTTGCGCGTGTACAAAATTTTAAGAAAAACACACGCGCAAATGGCTATTTGCGTGTATTATTTTTTTAAAATTTTGTACACGCCTAAATAGCTTATTTGCGAGCATTATTATGTACCTAGGAGTATTTTTGTCAAATGTTGGGTGTACCCAACAAATTACTGGGTGCATTTAACAATTCTCTTTTAAAATTAAAAAAAAAGGAGCAGGCCCAGGGCCCATTAGGTTTAGAGATAAGGTGGACTTTTTATTTTTTGACAAATTAGTGGACTTCAAATTTGAAGTATAGTTACATTAAAAGGTCGATACAATACGTATTGATAGGTGTAAACTCATTACTGACAATAAGGATATCTATAGTGGGGCGGGGCGACGGCCATGCACGCACGCCCCCAGCTACATCCATCCCTGGTTGCCCCTTCACATAGTCTTCAAATAAAAATTTGCAGATTTTTTATAAACGGAAAAATAATGTATTTTCAACAAAACACAATAAAATAAAGTCACAAAAATATGTCTTTATAAAACAACTCATCTTTCTATGTATTAATAATTTAATCGCCCCGCACGCCCCCAGCTACATCCATCCCTGGTTGCCCCTTCGCATAGTCTTCAAATAAAAATTTGCAGATTTTTTATAAACGGAAAAATAATGTATTTTCAACAAAACACAATAAAATAAAGTCACAAAAAATATGTCTTTATAAAACAATTCATCTTTCTATGTATTAATAATTTAATTCTTAAAATATGCCTATTACTTCATAAAATAATAGTTTTGAAATATTGTAGACATTATTTTTCATATCTTTATTTATGAAAATTTTTAATTCGCCTTATTAGATATATACCAACATTGTTTGAAATATTGTAGACATTATTTTTCATATCTTTATTTATGAAAATTTTTAATTCGCCTTATTAGATATATACCAACATTGTTATTCTATATAACTTATTTGATTTTTTTTTTCTGACAATTTTTTTGAGTTCATAAAACTTCATTCTTGAAATTTACTGTTATTTTTCACAAAACTGCACGAAAAAATTATTTTCTTAAAGCATAAATCAATGAGGACTATTAATATATCCAAAGTATTCTTTTAGGAAATATATCTAATGTCTAAACTCATAAACTGTATCGTATAGCATTTTTAAGCAACAACTTAAACGATCAGAAACTCCTAATTTATCTCAACACTTAATGAGCTTATCAAGGAATTAAGATTTTAATAGATTATTTAAAGTTATAATGCTTAATAATACGTTATTAATTTTAAAAGCTGTAATTTAAAAAAAATATAGTTTTTTAAGCCATGAATTAGTATTTATTTAAACTTACCAGAGAAGATGGACAATAAAAATGAATAAATATGACTATATACGCTTTTTGTATTCAAATACAGTGATATAGTTTCAGCTAAAAAAATACGGTGATTTAGTTATAAGAAATATGGTGATCTAGTTAAGTTATCAGAAATGCTGAATGTCATGAAACACACAGTTACAAGTTGACCACGAATGACGTGGTTGTTTCTTTAACACACCTTTATCCATCATGATTTTTGATAAATTTGGAAGATATCCCATTGTCGTTTTTTTAAGAGTAAACCTTCGATTTAAGCCAAGGGACATGAATGAGTTGCAACCACGAGGTACAAAGCTCAGATCCTTGCTACTAACAGAAATCTCCCTCCCCTTTAACAAACTAATCACTAACATTTGTCTATCAAAAAAAATAATCTAAATTTACACCATCTCTCTTATTTAATCTCTAAAATATATGAAAATAATAAGCAGTTCTTAAAATTTGTGAAATCTATCAAATTAGTACCTAAAATTTTATAAATAGTCACTTACAAGGACTAATGAATTAGATTTAATAAAACTTTAAGGACTAATTTGACAGATTTCACAAACTTTAAAGACTACTAATTATTTTTAGGTTTAATTACTCTGTAAGCCCTTGAACTATTTGATCATTTCTAAATAGGTCTTTGAATTAAAAAAAATTGTAATTGTGTCCCCGAATATTTTAATAAATTGTAATTTGGTCCTTGTATTTTAATCCGGTCCCTAAACTTTTTAATAATTTATAATTAGGTTCCTAAACTTTTAAATAGTTTATAATCGAGTTCCTGAATACAAGGACCTAATTACAAATTATCTAAAAATTTAGGGATCTAATTACAACTTATTTAAAAGTTATTTAAAATGTTTTAACATGCAATGACACAATTATAAAATGTTGAAAAATTCAGGGACTCAGTTATAATTATTTTAGTTCAGAAACTTATTTAAAAATTCTCAAATAGTTCGGGGGCTTATGGAGTAATTAAACCCCTATTTTTATCTAATTTCAAAACTAAATAAGAGAGAAAACGTAAGTTTAAGTACTAAATAATGGGTTTAAGGCTTAAACAAGGGGTTTACTCTTTTTAATCACGCATGGTTCGTGACTTATAACATCACACTCAATTTATTAGGTGTAGTAGTAGGACTGAATAGAGAATTCGGACTCGGATCGGATGGTACCTCCCAGGCTTTCTCATCACGCCAAATAGTCGCGTGGATGTGGTACCATCCACATCCGTTTTCTTATGCAGCCTAGCTAATACCAACTCCCACCAAAGCTAGCATGCTCCTTCCATTTCACCATTCGTCGCTTCATATATATTGCATTTTCTGTTAGTTTTAACACATATCACGTGATGAATTACCCTTTGGGTAGAAGGAGAAGCTAGTACTCAAGCAGAAAATTAACAATAAGAAGAATAAGAAGAAGAAAAAATTCGCCGTACGGAGAAATTGAGAAACGCAAGAGATGGTAAAGAGCCCCAGAAAATTAACCATGCCCTTTAGTAAATGGATTCCTGATCTTAATTGGCGCGTCGTTGTGTTGATAATCCCTCCCCTTTCTTTTATCGTGTTCCTCTCTTTCCATGCACCCACTTTAAACGCCTTTTCATCTTTCTATCCTCCTGTCCAGAACCTTCTTTTTAGCATTCCTTTTCAGAAGGCGAAGGCAGGGTTTATCAGCGGGAACATTAATACTCCATCAAAGGATGAGTTGGTACGGTCGAGAATTGCTGTGTGTTTGGTTGGTGGTGCTAGGAGGTTTGAACTCACTGGACCTTCCATATTGGATATGATACTCAAGGAGTATCCCAATTCGGATCTTTTTTTGCATAGCCCGTTAGACGCGGATGCATTCAAGTTCTCGTTCTTGAAGTTTGCGCCTAAGGCCGCCGCCGTTCGTATCTTCCACCCTCAACCGTTGCCGGAGAACGAGTCGTATGTTCGAGTTCTCTCAGCGCAGAACTCGCCTAACGGAATCCAGGTTTTGATGACTATTTCCCTTTTTTTTCTTTTTATTTTTTTCATTATTTTGCTTTCTGGATTTCTGAAAATATTAGTGGTTCAAGTTGTGATGCCTGCTGGATATTTTGCGTCTGTTTCTCTATTCTTTCTTCTAAATGCCGTTTAGTGACAGAATTTTAATTAGTTACTATTTCTGTTGCGCCCAATCACCCACCCTAGCTTGAGCCTATGCAGAATATCATGTTTGGTGGTGTCCACTGATCACTTTCCTTTTTCATCTACTAGTACACCCTTCCAAAACTGAAAGTCCATTTAGGATGGTGACGTAAAAGGGGAAAAAAAAAAAAACTTTACTTCAACATTTCATCTTCCATATCCATTTACGTTGGTTGAACGAAAGCTGTTAGGTAATTGGTCATTAATGAGTGCGACAGAATATGTTAATTAAGTAGGAAGTTATGATCGTGAGCATGTTTACCTTGGTTCGTAGTACAAGATATATCAAAAAGCTGAAATCGCACTTATCTTTAAATATGGGTTTTTTTTTAACTCGTGCAAGGTTGCACATACGTTAGAAAAACCGAAAAAAAAAATATATATAAATGTACACGCTAATAGTTAATTCAAGTGTTTTCAAAACACAGTATCACGTTATTATTATTGAATCAAAAAATTTGATAAAATCTGTCAAGAGTTTTATTACAAAATTTAATTAGTATCTTCTTTTTCTCATCAAAAAATATTTTCAACAACACTTTGATTCGTTAAGAGCAAGATTTTCCTTTTTCAGTCGCTACCTATATAGTCTATCCCTTTGTGATTTGCTGCAAATCTAGCACGCACGCATCTATCTTTAATTTATGTAAAACTATTGTTTGTGGGTCGTTTTAATTTTTATTAAATATGTTTATAATTTAAAAGTTGTAAATGAATCTCTATCTCCATGAGATTTTCACTTTCCGGAAAAAGGTAAAATGTAATGTATACGTATAACAAATTTATTTTTCTCTGATTTTTCGGATAAATGTGTAGGTATATTCTTAACTCTTTTCTTTTCTAAAGTGAATTCCTTGTTTCAAAAAGAGTCCATTATATTATACTTTTAAAAGAATTTCACTTTTATAAAGTAAACGAAGTATTTTACAGAGTAAAAGCATACTTTACACTTTTCATTCACTTAAAAATTTAATAACTTCATAATTAGACACACATGTATAACCATAATATTAATACTAATTTATTTCTTAATTAATAATTATAACTTCATACTTTATTATTATTAAAATTAAAATACAGTCATCGGTTCAGACCACAGAAATGCCTTTTTAAAAGTCTAAAACCAAAAAAAAAAAATGCCTTTTTAAAAGTCTTTAGCTTCTAGATTCGATCAACCTTTTTTCTTTTTTAGGAGTTCAATTGAAACGCTGAAGAGTTTTTTTTTTTTTTTTTTGACAAAAAACGCTGAAGAGTTAGGAGGCGGTTAGGTCGGAATGTTGGATTGGCGGGTCTAACCACAAGCCCCCTTTTCGTCACCCTTCCTTTTTTTTCTCATTCCAATTTGGAAGTTTATGAACTTTTAATGCGATTAAACTTTGCCGCTAACTAACGAAATGAGGCTTTGAAAAGTAAATAAAAAAGCTAATTGTGATATTATTGAATTCAATTTGCATTTTGCTTGCAGGGGCTTCTTCAATATTTTAACCTCGTGGAAGGATGTTTAACAATGATAAAATCATATCAACTCAAAAATAACTTCAAGTACGACTGGATAATTCGAACACGAGTAGACGGTTACTGGAACGCACCACTCGGTCCAGAAAACTTCGTTCCGGGTCAGTACCTGGTCCCACCCGGATCCTCATACGGTGGGCTCAACGACCGGTTCGGAATCGGCGACCTCAGAACCTCAACAGTGGCCTTATCTCGCCTCTCTCTCATTCCCCAACTAGATTCCGCTGGTTTCAACAACCTCAACTCAGAATCAGCCTTCAAAGCCCAACTCACAACCCAAAGCGTGAGCTACCTCACAAAACGCCTCCCTTTTTGCATTGTTTCGGACCGGAAGTACGATTTTCCTCCGGGCCAGTTCGGCGTGCCGGTCGCTGCACTGTCGAGTCCCGGTCCACTTAGTGGAGCCAAGTGTAGGCCGTGCACGCCGGTTTGCCAGGGCGTGTGCGTGGAGAACGCGATGGGGTTCGTTGAGAAGGAGTGGAGTTGGACCGATTGGACCGACGGGTCTCTTGAGTTGTGCGATGCTCATGAAAGCTGGGAAAATGGGTGGGAGAAGATTTTTGATCGAGTTGCTGGAAAGAAACTTGTTGCGGCTAGGAAGCGAATTCACTCTATGAAATTCGATGACTGCGTTAACGATTTCATTCAGTTGAAAAAACATACTGCCCAATGGAATGCGCCTCCGATCCAAGAAATTTGTGCGCTGGGTTTGTCCCAATCCTGAACACTTGATAGTATTTCTTTTTTCTTCTTTTTTTGTTTTTTCACTTCACACGTAGTTAGTGTCACACCCAATTAGTATAGGAAAGAGATAAATTTTCCTTTGGCTATTTTGGATTTTTTTAAAAAAATTAAATATACCAGCAGTAGGCATGAAATAGAGGATGTGTGATATAATGTTGATATTGAAGTAGCAATTTTTTTTTTTTGGGTAGTGTTATACATGTGTTCGACTCCAACTATAATGTTCATATGTCCAGAAAATGTTATGAACACTAAAATTGCATGTTATCAACGTTGGTATTGAAGTAATATGTTTATTTTTGTTTCTATGTAAAAGAAAAAATTGCAGCTTATTATCAAGTAATTTCTAATCTGGAGTCATATGTAGACCACTAAAATCACTGTTAAAAGTTTTTTTTTTTTGAAAAAAAAAATACTGTTAAAGGTGATATAGTACAAATATTAACAATATTTTACGTTAACATAATTATTCGATGAATAACTGTTGTTTTGAAAAAAAATATTGAATTGTACCTAATAATGTATTTTAAAATAAAAATGAATGCAGGGTCAGGGTGTGAATCTATCTAAATCTGGCGTCTACTAGAAAGTGATTCGTTTGATTTTTGTTAATGAGTTTTTATTGGTGTTTGATAATACTTGCGGTTTACTTCAACTTTAGAATGAAATAGTTTTTCCATTGAATTTCTAGAAACCTATGTTTCCAATGAATGAAATATATGTGACTCGTTCTATTTCATGAGGACTTATTTTTCTTTGTCTATAATTTAAAATATTTAGCATGAGACGAATTGTACAAACACGAGAAGGATTTCATACCATAAAATATTTTTTTCTACCCGTAAACAATGTTTGAAACAAATATAATAAGTATATAGAGAAAATCAACCATCCAAAGCAACAAAGCTTGAAGTAGAAGAATCTAAAAACAAAAAACAAAAAACCTAAAACAGAGGTCCATACAAACAGAATATCTCACACTCCAGAAATTACTTGTGTTCAATATGTTTAACTCAAAAGCTGATAAATCACATGGTTGGTGACAATGGGTAAAAATATGAAATCGATAGTGAGAATCGGTTTAAACCGGCCAATATTGTATTTTTCAATATTTTTTATACTTTTTAAAATGAAAATATATTTTTATAGTTAGATAAATATTTAATGACAAGTTACAACATGAGTTTGTATTATTTATGCATTTTTTTTATCTTATAAATATACAATACAATCATTTTATATTAATCTAAAATTTAATTTGGGAGTCATAAGGTGGTTGGCTTGGTTTGGAGGAAAGGGTGTAGGAGTTGGGAGACATAAGGTGTGTGGGTTCAAACCCATCCCAAGCCACTAATCTAACAATTACTAACAATTACTAACATTTGCCTATCAAAAAAAAATCTAAAATTTAATTTATCAATGTTTTTAGATAAAGTTACTACTCGTTATGTCTTTTTTGTGACAGAAGAAAGGTTATGTCATATCATTAATAATTAAAACTGCAACACAAATGGTAATTCAATCACAATTTTGAAGGCTGACATATATGTATCCATCCTATGAACAGTTACATGAGTTTTCCTCCTAGTAAACTCTACCGAAGAGTTGAGAAAATGTGAAGATAAAAGATTGCAATTTGAAATAATAGCCCCATATTCCAACTTTGGAGGCATGAGGACGAAATGAAAGAACCAACTTTGTATAAAGGTAATAATTCATATAAAAATATCTGTCAGAAAAAATACCTTCATATATTCCATGTTGCAGGTGCTAATACCTTTTTAGAATCCATGTAGAACTCGGATTCGAGAGGAAGAGATGAGAGCAATGAACTCATTTTCATTGATTGTAAAAAATGAATCTGAAAGTTAGTTACGAATGAAAGCAGTAAGCTGTATATATACAACTAAATGACAACTAAGGTCAATGACAACTAAGCTAACTAACTTAATTTACTCTCTAACTAACTAATTGGAATTAGCATGTGCATAAATACAATTGACACCCCCCGCAAGCTAGAGTGAATGTTATTCAAACCCAGCTTGACATCAAAAGTAGTGAATGGTCCCGGATGGAGAGGTTTTGTAAATACATCAGCAACTTGTTTCTTTGAAGGAACAGGAAAAAGATGAATTGTTCCAGCTTGAACCAAGTCTCTCACAGCATGACAATCCATGTCTATGTGCTTAGTTCACTCGTGAAAAATGTAAATACATCAGCAACTTGTTCCTTTGAAGGAACAGGAAAAAGATGAATTGTTCCAGCTTGAACCAAGTCTCTCACAGCATGACAATCCATCTCTATGTGCTTAGTTCACTCGTGAAAAATAGGTTGGCGGCTATATGACGAGCCGAGCAATTGTCACGATAGATTACCACTGGATTAGGATGAGGAATATGTAAATCATGGAGAAGATAAAGAAGCCACTGTGCTTCAGAGGATGCTTGAGCAAGGGCACGATATTCGGCCTCTGAGGATGACTTAGAAACAATAGATTGCTTCTTACTTTTCCATGATATCAATGAAGGGCCAAGAAAAAAACAGTAGCCAGTTGTAGATCTTCTAGTGTCTAAACATGATCCACAATCACTATCACTAAATCCTTTAAGAACTAATGAGGAATTGGAACTGAAATACAAGCCTTTTCCAAGACATCCTTTGAGAAACTTAAGAACTCGCAAAGCAGCCTGCATATGAATATCAGTGGGAGCAGCAAGATATTGGCTTAATTTGCTAATAGCAAAAGCAATTTCTGGTCTGGTGTGTGTCAAATATAGTAGTCTGCCAATGAGTCGTCTGTACACTGTTATATCTGATAAAGTCACCCTTGATGCAATATGATAAAGTCACCCTTGATCCATGGGTGTGGTGACAGGTTTGGCACCCAGTAAACTAGAATATTGGATGAGGTCTAAGGTGTATTTTCTTTAGCATAGTGATATGCCAGCTTTGCTGCGAGCAACTTCAAATCCCAAGAAGTATTTTAGTGCACCAAGATCTTTAATGCTGAACTTGCAATCCAGTAATTGTTTGACAGATTCAATTTCTGCAGAATCTGTTTTGGTTAAGACCAAATCATCCACATATATGAGAATGGCAGTGAATCCAATGGCAACAGTCTTGGTGAGTAAAAAGTAGTCGGATTTAGACTGAGAATACCCAAAATTGAGCAGTGTTTGGGTCAATTTAACATTCCATTGGCGGTTGGCCTGTTTGAGGCCATATAAAGACCTTTTGAGTCTACAAACTAGTCCCTTTTGTGGAGTATCCAAGCCAGGAGGAGCCTTCATATATACCTCTTCATTCAAATCACCATGTAAAAAGGATGTATTGACATCTAACTGATAAAGGGACCAATTGTTGGATGCTGCCAGAGCCAGAATAAATCGGACAGTGGTCATTTTGACCACAGGACTAAAGGTTTCTAAGTAGTCAATCCCTTGAGTTTGAGTAAAACCTTTAGCCACTAGTCTCACTTTATACCTCTCAATGGATCCATCAGCATGAAGCTTGAGTTTAAACGCCCATTTGCAACCAATAGCCTTCTTGTTTGGAGGTAAACTAGTGAGTTCCCAAGTGCTGGTTTTCATCAATGCAACAAGTTTAGTTTTGACAGCTTGTTTCCAATTTTCATTGTGCATAGCCTCTTCAAATGTTGCAGGCTCAGTGATGGAAGATATATTGAGACAAAAATGTTTGTGAGCAGGTGAGAGATGTTGCGGCTCAGACAAGTGCACCTGATCGTAACTCGTAATAAAAGTAGAGTATAATTAGGACTCCGAATGTCGAACCCACAGAGAATGAGCGAGTACCAACGAATTACTGTGATTCTATTCTATTAGCCGAGCAAAGATTATGACTAAGAAAGTACTGAAAGTAATTGGAATTAAAGTAGTAAACAGATTAAATGCTAGAACGGTTTAACTATGTTATGGGGGACCTAGGGATAACCGGTTCTCCAATACTCTACCCTTGAGTTTATTAATCAATTGATATGAGTTATCTATCATTTAAGAGCACTAACCACCCACTATAAATTACTAGAGGTTGTCCTTGCCTATAATAGCCTTCCTCCCAACTAATTACTCCGTTTGGTCCAGAAAATAACTAAGGGAAAGAGCATTAAGCTCAGATGGGTTTGTTAACTTAATAACTGGTTAGAAACAAACCCTAACCTATCCGGCGTATAGCGCGAGTTCTTTTATCCTATGGTTCTGTTAACTAATCATGATCCTGTTACCACAATTAAACCAACTAAATAAAGGGTGATCAGGCCTTATTGGAATAAGCACAATAGGAATAAAATACTCAAACAATTAATAGATACTCATATAATTAAAGAACAAAACATTAAGAGTATTGTAAAGGATCCCCCATCACCCCTGGTGATGGGTTTAGCTACTCATTACTAATGATAATAACATAAACAAATATATGAATTCAGAACAATCCATAACAAGAGAATCAATTCTAAATCGGGACACCCTTTCGGTATGACAACGGTCCTTAAGCATGTTCTTCGCGTCCTCACAAGCTCCGATAGCGATTCGAGATGGCACCAAGCTTCAAGGAGACAATAATTCTTTAGAATGGGTAAGGGTTTGCTATCAGATCTCAATTGGGGGCTCTTGACTCAGAAATTCATCAAAAGGTCTTTGTAATATGTTAAGAGCCCCTATTTATAGACTAGGCTGCAAATTAGGTTTTCTGGCTTCAAATCTGCATTGATCAGGGACGGGGTACGGCCGTACAGAGTATATACACGGTTGTACCGAGCTTCGTAGATGACGCCCACCCGTACCCGTTTGTACTGTTGCCCTGACATCACGTGTGTACGGTCGTACTGCCTTTGGCACGGCCGTACTGGACTATTTTATCGGCGTCAGATGGTACAGACTGAGGGGGTATGCCCTTACTGGGATTCTGCTCTAGGTACGATCGCATCAGGTAGGTCGTGCCGCATCGCTTGTCGATGGTGCTAAAACTCTCCAAAACTAGTCAGTTTTTTTGTCATTTTTTGTATCTTTTGCTCCAAGTGGTGTCTTCATGATATTTCTGCATAATAAGACATAAATGAGTACCTTTGTGCATTAATCAGTGCAAAATGGTGTAATTAAATACTAAAAATGCCTTATAAATATAGACAAATTGGTGTGTCAACACATCCCCACACTTGAACTTTGTTTGCCCTCAAACAAACTACTTGGTTAATTATAGTAAGAAAAACTAATTCTACTGAATAAGGACAGAAAAAGAAGTGAGACAACAATATGATATCACAAAACATGTCAGTCAATAGAGTGCCCAATTAGAGGTGTAAGTTCAAGTAAGCTAACAATCTGTGATTTTTAAGTCACGCTCTCACCAATCTCAAAGTGTTTGTAGGCATAGTCATTAACACTCAGATTTTTCAAATGAAAAGGCATTATCATAGGCTTGTACATTGACCAAAAACTCTACTATTAGAATCTATAAGACATGCAAAAGAGGAATAAGGGTCTTTCATTGGTTGTAATGGAGTCAAGGTAATAATGTTTGGTATGATAAAAGAAAGAAAATGTCATGCAAAGGGTCAGAAACAAATCAACCAAAACAAACAACCTAATTTTTTTTCACTTTCAAGAGCAGACAATAATCCCAATTTTTCAATCAAAATATTTTCTTTTTGCAACTTATGAAGGCATGAGCATTATCACAAAAAAAAATTCTTTTTCTTTTTCTTTTTCAATGCTCTTTCTTTTTTCATTTTTTTTCCTTTTTCCTTTCCTCCTTTCATTCAATTATGTAACAATCAATCAATTTTAAGAATTAGGAGGGGAACAAATTCATAAGCCTTCTATTTTTTTAAACAAATAAAAAGGACTTTGCAACATTATTCAATAAATTTTTGTCACTAATTGCTCTCAAATAAAATTTTTCTAAAGTTGACTTCACAAAAGATAATCAATAAAAACAAGAAGGGTACCAAAGAAATTGGAAATAATACTTTTAGGCTCAAAAGTGGGAAACTAGTGGGATAATATATTCAAATGGTAATGGCCTGAAGAATTCCTAAAAATTGCTCTTTCTAAATTCACACGCAAATAAATTCATAATCGTTTCGTAATGGTCTCGGCACAAGTTCTGGAATGCACATTCCATGAAAAATATCACTCAACAAAGAAGAGAGACAAAAGCATGATGTTGCCTCTTACTTCAGGCTCAAAACTCACATTTAATAGCTTACACAGAAAGTCAAACTCACAGAACTTCAATGCTAATTTTCAGCAAATTTCACAACTAGCAACGAATTGATTCAATCAAAAGTTGTCATAAAAAAATTGCATAGCCCCTAAATCAGCAAAAATTTAAAGTTCTTCTATAATTGTAAGTAGTTATAAGCACAGCCAAGTAATAAGTATAATGTAAAACTCCCTCCCCACACTTATTTCTAGCAGTGTCCCCACTGCGACTATTTTAAAGCAAGCACAACAATATAAGATAAAAATTTAAAATTAAGTGCTATAAAAGAATGTGGAAAGAGACTCCCCTCTAATAAATATCACGAGCAAATTGGATGGGGATATTGGCAAAATATTCCGTTTCTTTGTGGTAATACCGATGGAGCTGGTAAGCGGCGGAAGAACTGTGCAACACAAAACTAAGAAGTTTAGATCATAATAAAAGAAAAATATACTAATCAAATAAAATAAAATAAAATAAAAACAATGCAATAAAATAAAATGTGTATCCCGCGAGTGTGCCAAAATATATACATCTCTTTTTAATTTTAATACAAAAACAAAGCCTAAGTACTAAAAGAGAAAATAAAGAAAGGTCTCGCATCACTCGGCAGGAGGGAAAGGCTGGATGTGTTGAAGTGCTCCAAAATAAATGTTAGCTGCTGGTCCACATGTGTCCTATGCTCCACAAAGCTGGAGTGCATTTGGTCAATACGCATCATGACATCCTCATATGAGTGGCCCTGTGCTGCTGGCTGAGGCAGTGGCAGTGGTGGTGGATGCTCCTCTGCTAGGGGGACAAAATCTGCAGCCTCGTCCTGCTGCTGCTGCTCCTCCGGTCTAGTGATTGCATAGTCCTTGTGCCCCAATCTCCGCAGAACACTGATGTTGAGAAGGGTGTGAAGTCCAATGGGCTCCATCTCAATCATCGTAGCTCCAGCTCTGGTGTGAACTCCGAGGTGCTGGGCTAGACGGGAGATGAAAGAACCTAAGACGATGTTCCCAGTGTTCTGGATCTGAAGATGAACGCCCAACTGGGTGCACGTTCATAGGAAAAACATCCCGGCATCGCAGCGGCGTCCTGTGGTCACAGCCCAAAGCAAAAACAAGTCCGACCTCGTCACCATGCCATCGCTCAAGGCTCTCCCGTTAATGGAATGAGCAATTCATCTATGCACTGTACGCACAGCTGGGTCTTCGATCCTACTAGCCTTGGCGCGGCTGGGAATGTAGTGGCCATCCCTAGTGATAGCTCTCCAACTCTTTGAATCCTGCCATCCCTCTGGGATCTCCAGAAGTGCCTCTATATACTCCGGCATCTGAACTGACTGCACCATCTCGAATCCAAGTCCAATGTTAAACTCGGCCAATGTGATCTCGTGGTGAGTCCCATGGATCTAAAATGTAACCACGATCTCCTGCTCCGGCTCCTCCTCTCCGTCTGCACGCTGAGGCTCTCTGTCCCTCATATGATAGCCACAAGTGGCTAAGAAATCTATCACTGCCTCCATGTAGAAAGGTTGTCTGACAGAGGCTGCCTGGAGCCATCCTATCCCTCGCAGCAGGGTCTCCATCTCCACCTCCTCCCGCAGGCCAACCTGCTGAAGGGCATCAAAATCTAGATATCTCTGAGTGTGAGTGTGGAAATCCCGTAGCTGCCTATATCTGTCTCTAAACTGATCTAATATATAATTAGGCACAGGCCTAGAGCCACGTGCTACTGCAGTAGAAGAAGAAGAATCGTCGATCTTTTGGCGCTTAGGCATTTTTTTGCAAAAATAAAATAGAAAAAAAATTAATTTTAAGTAAAACATGTGTTAGGTACGGTCGTGCTTCGTGTGGTACGACCGTACTAATGCTCTAAGTATGCCCTGGGTTAATGGGTAAGTTCGGCCTGACTTAAGGTCCGTGTACGGTCGTACTCTGTCACAGATACGCCCGTACCTATGGTCGGCCTTCAACCCTAAGGCCGCCAGTATGACATTCAGTACGGCCTGTTCTTGATAGGTACGGCACTACTGCGCTACGATTTTATGAAAAATCTACCCTATGATCAGATTTTCTCATTTTTAAGCCTAGATTATAAGTCTCTAATCATTCTTAGGGTCTGTAAGCATGCAAAACCAAGCAAAAACTACTCCTAATCACCTAAAGTTAGAATTAAACAAAACCAAAATCCTAAACTAACTAAAAACTTAAAATAACCAGTAAAACAGCCAATCACTCCACAAATTGAGTTTAGAATCAGTACTTGGATGATCTTGTGAGTGAAAATGTGAAGAGAATAAGAGAAGAGAGTGCTTAAATGGAGAGGTTTTAGGCGTACGATGTGGAGGTACGCCCTTACCTCTCACTGTTTACCTTTTATTCAGCCTCTGGACACGGGGTACGGCCGTACCTAGTTTATGAGCGGTTGTACCTGTCTGTTCTCCGTGTTTTTGAAGATGGAGTCGTGTGGTACGGGCATACATGGTGCAAGGTGCGCCCGTACCTACTGGTTTTCTGGAAAAATTTGGATTTTTGAATCTTATAATAATTTTTTTTGTATTTTTTTTTAAATTCCTAAAATGAATAAAAAAATAGAATAAAATAATAATAACAATAAAACAAATAGACAGAAAATAAAAAATGTTAGTAACCGAGGTTGCCTCCTGGTAAGCGCTTGTTTAACGTCCTGAACTTGACGGGTCAGAGGACTTAGAAATTAGTTCTCAACGGGCAATGGCCCGTCCTTGACATTACCCTTGGTCTTCTCGCCATTGGGGAACACAGCAAAGTAGTCACCTTTTTCTGAGAGGTCCATCCAAGCAGGTCCTGAGCACTTTTTTAGTGGGTTCATTGTGTATTCACAGTCTACACAATTGTAAATTGGCTTTTCTAAGTTAGGCGCAAAGGTCTTAATGAATTTCTTCACCAAGTTGTTCCATGTTTTTACTTCCTCAACTGGTAGGAGATAAATCCAAATCTTGACTTCCTCATCTAATGAGAATGGGAAAGTCATTAGTTTCGCTTCATCTGGAGATAAGCCTTTAAACTTTGCATTCCTCATCTTCTTGCAAAACTGTCTCATATGCTCAACAGGATCTTGTCCTGTGGTTCCCTTGAATTGCAGAATTGACACTTTCGAGATTAAAGATGGGTCTAATTTAAAACCTGTAAATTCCTCTTGAGCGTCTTTCTTAGATCCTCTGGAAAATTGGAATAGGTCCATTCTTTCTTCTGGTGTGGACTTGAAAACTCTTAAGAATTCATCTTTTAATTCTTCCCAACTTTAAAAGTGGTGCTTGGGGTATATTGAGAACCATTCTTTTGCTATTCCTCCTAGAGAAAGAGGAAATAATTTGAGCTTTATTCTTTCAGCTTTGGCTCTTGCAAGATTGTTAGATTTTTCCAAGCCATAAAAGTTTAATAAATGACAAGAAGGTTAATTAATATCAAGTCCTTTAAATTTAGGAATACATAGTGCATCCAAAATCAAAGAGAGGGTTATGTCTTTATCCTGCTCTAAAGAATCACTATCGTGTTCTGCAACTTGCACTTCTTTACCTTTTTCAACTTTTATATCCTGCAAGAAACAACAAGAAGCACTGGAGGGAATTTTTTTTTAGAACTATATATATTAAATACTTCTTCCTCATCCTCAATTTTTAGAGTCATGGTTCCTTTCTTCACTTGGATAGTAGCATCTCCTCTTGCCAATAATGGTCTTCCTAAAATAATAGGATCGTCTTTGTCTTCCTCCATATCCAAAACTACAAAATCCACAGGAAAAATAATTTTTCCTACTTTAACTAGCATATCTTCTATTATTCCTCTTGGGTAAACAAGAGTTCTATCAGCTAACTGCAGAGACATGTAAGTAGGTTGTGGTTCCTGCAAATTCAGTTTCTTCCAAATAGACAAAGGCATTAAATTTATACTTGATCCTAAATCACATAGTGCCTTAAATGTATTATTACCAATTGAACAAGAAACAGCACAAGTTCCTGGATCTTTAAGCTTAGGTGGTAATTTCTTCGAAAGAATCGCAGAGCAATCCTCATTCAACCTAACAGTCTCATCTTCTATCCTATTTTTGTTAGAAATTATTTCTTTCAAAAATTTAACATGTTTAGGGACGTCAGAGACAATTTTAGTCAAAGGGATATTAACAGCAAATTTTCTAAGTCTTTCTAGTAATCTCTTATCTTGCCTATCTTTATAAGAATTTTTAGAACCTTTGGAAGAGTTACTTACCTGCTGAGACGGGTTGAGTCTTTTCCTCTTTTGGTTCCTCTTTTTCCATGAAGACTGCATTGCATTTTGCATTGGGATTTGGCTCCACTTGACTTGGGAGTGCTCCTTTTTTCTGTTTTAGTCACTGCTTTCAACACAAGTGTCATTTGTTCACTTAATGTTTTCTGGCCTGCTGCTTAATAGTGACTATTTTCTCCAAGTTGCTACACCTCTCATTCATCTGTCCCATAACATTCCTAATATCATTCTCTCCGGGACTTTTATCATTCTGGCCACGATTTTGCATATGTGAGGGCTTATAAGTATTTTGATTTTGGCCCTGGGATCTCTGTTGATCTTTCCATGAAAAGTTTGGGTGATTCCTCCAACCTGGGTTGTAGGTGCTTGAGTATGAGTCGTTTTGCTTATGCCCAATAAAATTCACCTCCTCAGTGCAATCTTTTGAATCATGAGTTGTAATCCATAGAAATTGCAAGATGCCTTAACTGTCTTATTTTCTATAGCCTTTAATCTTTTTTCAGTCTTCTCCATAAAATCGGCTAAAACTCCCATGCACAGATGTCCGTGTCTTTGCATATATTTTAACATAGCATCTTGCATCCCCAATTTTGGGTCAAAATCTTTCTGGCCTATAGCATTGACTTCTTTTATTTGTCCTTTAATTGCCATACAACCCCAATCACTTTTAGGATTAGACTGGGTTTGCGCTGCCATCAAAGTCTCTAACTTCTTAGTCATTGCCTCCAATTTTGCTTCTAGAGCTGTGTTGGCTTCAACTTTGTAGATACCTGCTTTCTGGTTATTCTTTTCGGGCTGCCTATCATTAGATGACCACTGAGCATTGTTCTGAGCCATTTCAGTTATAATATCAAAAGCCTCAGTGGGTGTTTTTCCCCCAAAAGATCCTCCACAAGCAGCGTCAATAGCTCCTCTAGTTTGCATATTGAACCCATTATATAAAATCTGAAGCTGCTGCCACTTAGTGAAACCATGATGAGGAAAGCTTCTTAATAAATCTTGAAATCTTTCCCATGCCTCATGCATTGATTCTCCTTCATTCTGGGTGAATCCAGACATATCAGCTCTCAGCTTTACAAATTTTGCGGGAGGAAAGTACTTGTTTAAAAACTTAGTTTTTAGGTCCTCCCAAGTAGTAATAGAGTTAGTTGGGAATGAATCCAACCATAGCTGTGCTTTCCTTTGCAGTGAGAAAGAGAACAGTCTTAACTTGATTGCCTCCGGTGATACTCCTTCACATTTGACAGTATTAACAACCTTCTGAAATCTCTTAAGATGGACATTTGGGTCTTCAGAAGATAAGCCAGAGAATTGCACTGCATATACCATAGAGATCAGTGCTGGCTTCAGTTCGAAATTGTTGGCCTCAATTGTCGGATAGTTAATACTATCTGCCACATCTGTAGTTGGTGTGAAGTCCTCGTTCAATGTTAGTTCTTCAACCATTACTAACTGTTGTCTTCTCAACAATCTGAGTGTTCTTTCAATTTCAGGATCAAAAATCAATTCAGGATGTTGAGACCTTGTCTGCATACACCAAAGAAGACCAAATTAGAATGTCTTAGAATTAAACAAAAATAACAGTAAATTAAATAACTAAATAAAGTTATGCCTAATGCGAATAAAATCTAGAATTTGATTAATATCACAATCATTCCCCGGCAGCGGCGCCAAAAACTTGTTTCGGCTCAGGCAAGTGCACCTGATTGTAATTCGTAATAAAGGTGGAGTATAATTAGGACTCCAAATATCGAACCCACAAAGAATGAGCGAGTACCAGTGAATTACTATGATTCTATTCTATTAGGCAAGCAAAGATTATGATTAAGAAAGCGCTGAAAGTAATTGGAATTAAAGCAGTAAACAGATTAAATGCTAGAACGGTTTAACTATGTTATGGGAGACCTAGGGATAATCGAGTTCTCCAATACTCTACCCTTGAGTTTATTAATTAATTGATATGAGTTATCTATCATGTAAGAGCACTAACCACCCAATCTAAATTACTAGATGTTGTCCTTGCGTACAATAGCCTTCCTCCCAACTAATTACTTCGTTTGGTCCAGGAAATAACTAAGGGAAAGAGCATTAAGTTCAGGTGGGTTTGCTAACTTAATAACTGGTTAGAAACAAGCCCTAACCTATCTGGCGTATAGCGTGAGTTCTTTTATCCTATGGTTCCGTTAACTAATCATGATTCTGTTACCACAATTAAGCCAACTAAATAAAGGGTGATCGGACCTTATTGGAATAAGCACAATAGGAATAAAATACTCAAATAATCAATAGAAAATCATATAATTAAAGAACTAAACATCAAGAGTATTGTAAAGGATCCCCCATCACCCCTAGTGATGGGTTTAGCTACTCATTACTAATGATAATAACATAAACAAATATATGAATTCAGAACAATCCATAAAAATAGAATCAGTTCTAAACCGGGACACCCTTTCGGTATGACGACGGTCCTTAAGCACATTCTTCGCGGCCTCACGAGCTCCGGTAGCAATTCGAGATGGCACCAAGCTACAAGGAGACAGGAATTCTTTGGAATGGGCAAGGGTTTGTTATCAGATCTCAATTGGGGGCTCTTGACATATAAATTCGTCAAAAGGTCTTTGTAACATGTTAAGAGCCTCTATTTATAGACTAGGCTGCGAATTAGGTTTTCTGGCTTCAAATCTGCACTGATCAGGGATGGGGTACGGCCGTACAAAGTATATACACGGTCGTACCGAGCTTCATAGATGACGTTGACCGTGCCATTCGTCTTTGTTGCCACGACATCACTTGTGTACGGCCGTACTGTCTTTGGCATGGCCGTACTGGACTATTTTATCGGCGTCAGGTGGTACAAATCGAGGGGTACGCCTCATCGAATTCTACTCTAGGTACACTGCTGGTAGGTCCCGCAGCTTGTCGATGGTGCTAAAACTCTCCAAAACTAGCTAGTTTTGGGTCCTTTTTCGCATCTTTTGCTCCAAGTGGTGTCTTCATGATATTTCTGCATAATAAGATACAAATGAGTACCTTTGTGCATTAATCAATGCAAAATGGTGTAATTAGATACTAAAAATGTCCTATAAATATAGACAAATTAGTGTGTTAACAAGAGATTGTCATAAGAAAGATAATTAGATAAAGGATACTTGCTACTTGAAGATGTTTGATTCACAGCTGAGATATGAGAATTATCACTGGCCAATTTGGGTAAAAGAGCACAACGATAATCTTGTAAATAAGAAGGTGGTTTTGTGATCCTATAAGATTTTCTAGGGGCTGGTGGAGGTAAATTTGAGGGAGAATGAGATGTATGTGGTGCTGACGCAGAATGTGATGGTGATGCAGAATGTGAAACTGAATTTGATTCTGATGCAGAATGGGATACAGAATTTGAGGGAGAATGAGATAATGGTGGTGAAGAATGTGATGGTGATGAGTGAGATGCAGAATGATCATGACATGTGTAAGAATCATAAAAGAAATCATAAGAATAATTGTTATTGTAGTTAAGAGCAGGGGAGGTTTGCTGGACATTAGCAACAGTAAAAGGAAATTTGTTTTCAAAGAAAATAACATCCCTTGACAAGAAAATATGTCTAGATTGAAGATAAAAAAGAAGATAACCTTTGACCCAGATTTAACATCAAGATAAATGCATTTCGAGATCTAGAATCAAGTTTTGTTCTATGTGTGGCAAGTGATGAAGCAAAATATAGGCAGCCAAATACTTTTAAATGGTGTAAATCAGGATCTATGTTGTAAAGCACTTGATGAGGAGATTGATTGGATAAGAATCTGGTTGGTAAACGATTAATGAGATACACTTAATGCATGATAGCACGTGCCCAAAAACATTGAAGAAGATTAGCTTGAAAAATGAGTGCTCTAGCAACACTTAAAAGGTGTTGATGTTTCCGCTCAACTATACCATTTTGTTGAGGGGTACCTGTTACCCAGGTGGCCAGAATACTCAAGAGGGGGTGAATTGAGTATCAAAATTTTCACAAACTTTATAAAAAAACTTATTTTGTGAAGGTGTTATCTTTATTGAATATGAGAAATGTTCTACCCAAGAAATCAATTAACTAGTATAAGATAAATTTCAACCACAACAATTATATCTATAAGAACCCTAAAAACGCAATTAAAGAGATAAGGGAGAAGAAGATCAAACCAGAGGATTTTATCCTAGTTCAGTCACCAACCACTGTGACCTATATCTAGTCCCCAAGCCTCGCTCAGGATTTTCTTCCACTGTCAATTCAAAGAATTACACCGTTTCTTGAATTTACAACCAGAGATTCCACACTCTGAAATTTCCCACTTGAGATACCTCACTCAAGATTCACTAGGGATACCTCACCCTCACAAAATGAAATTACAAGTAGAAAGAATTCGAAAATCTGAAATAACACTCTTTGTAGTGTAGATATACAAATGAAAACCTATGAGTCTCAATGAAATTTGGGGGATGAAGAAAGCTAGAGAGAATGCTCAATTTGTGGTTCTGAAAATGTGTAAAAGTGTGTATGAAAACCCTAAAACGAGCCTTTTATATGGTGCCCAAAACTGAGAAATTATGCAGAAAAATTGTGCGTAAATCCATTCACTACAGTGTGAATCGATTCATTCACTTAAACTGAATTCGATTCACCAATTCTGTGAATCGATTCACCAATTCTGCATTAGATTCACAGAACCAAAAACAGTAACTGGGTGCTCGATGATGAATCGATTCATTTAAAGTGTGAATCGATTCATGCTTCCAAAAATGCATAGAAAATATGTTTTGACCATATGAAATGATTTAACACTTTGAAAAACAATCATTGGGTCTAAAAATGATAAAAGAACAATTTTAAACATACCCAACTTAGTCAAAAACATTTTAAAACATTTTAAGTAAGCTATGCATGCATGATTTAATTAATTTTGACAAATTGCATTTTCTAACTTTCAACCCACAACATATTGAGACTCTAACAATGATTCTAACTAGATAAAGATATAAAGCTAAAGAATACTAGCAGAACCAAAGTCTTCACGTGTTTGACATCTTCAAAATCATCTTCAATTACGCATGAGGGATGCGTTCATCCACAAACTCCCCCTTTTTGATGATGACAAACACTTATACATGCAATTGACTTTTAAAACAAGTAATAACCAATAACAGAACATGGCAATTGAATAGTACCAACTAATACTAATACTCCCCCTTAATATATGCCATCCATCTCTCCCTTTTGACATTATCAAAAAAAATTAGACTCAACAGGGAAGGTATCATACAACAACCACAATATTAAAAGCCATAATATCAAAAGTAATATCAAAAACATAATATCCAAAAGTATAGCAGCCACAATATCACACAACCATAATCACGTGTAATATCCAAAAACATAATATCCAAAAATAATGTCATCAACATAAATTTGCACTAAAAGGATGTTATGACCTTTACTCTTAATAAAAAGTGTAGTATCAACTTTTCCCTTTGAAAACCTTTTTCTAAAAGAAATTTGCTCAATCTTTAATACCAAGCTCTAGGAGCTTGCTTAAGTCCATAAAGGGCCTTTTTAAGTTTAAAAACATGATTAGGCAAATCAAAACTTTCAAAACCGGGGGGTTGAGCTACATACACTTCTTCTTGAATATAGCCATTTAGGAAGACACTTTTAACATCCATTTGGTACAATTTAAAATCCATGATGCAAGCATAAGCAAGAAGTAATCTAATGGCTTCTAGTCTAGCTACGGGGGCATAAGTTTCCTCATAATCAATACCTTCCTCTTGATTATAACCCTTAGCTACTAGTCTAGCCTTATTTCTAGTAATTACACCGGTTTCATCAAGCTTGTTCCTAAAAACCCATTTTGTGCCAATTACTTGATGATTCTTTGGTCGTGGCACAAGCTCCCAAACTTTGTTTCTTTCAAATTGATTTAATTCTTCATGCATGGCCATCAACCAATGTTCATCAACAATTGCCTCATCAATAGTTTTAGGCTCAATTTATGAAACAAAAGCGGAGTAATTACAAATATCCCTAATATTAGAGCGAGTAGTTACCCCTTTTGAGATGTCACCTATTATTTGATCAAGAGGATGATCTTTTGACACTCTCCATTCAAGAGGTAGATTTTGATGTTGAACTTCTCTATCTTCCTTGGGAGGCATCTCATCATTGTTGTTGTTTTCTTCTATCTTCTCTTCATTTGAGGGCTTTGAACCGGCACCTGCGATCTCATCAAGAGCAACATCCTTTCTTTCCTTTTGGAGGTTAGATTCATCAAATGTAACATGGATAGATTCTTCAATGGACATAGATTTCTTGTTATATACTCTAAAAGCTTTACTAGAGGATGAATAGCCTACAAATATACCTTCATCGGCTTTAGCATCAAATTCTTTTCATTTTGGATAACTTTTGCAAGTTTTCTAAAAGCATTAAAAGCATCATTTTTACTAGCAATGAACAAAGTCCATGTGTACCTAGAAAAATCATCCACAATCACTAGACTATAGTAATTACCTCCAAGACTCATAGTTCTATAAGGACCAAACAAATCCATGTGCAAAAGTTGCAAGGGCCTAGTAGTTGAAACAATATTTTTTGCTTTAAAAGAGGTCTTAACTTGCTTTCCCTTTTAACATGCATCACATAATTTGTCCTTTTGAAACTTGATTTTTGGTAAACCAATTACTAAATCTTTAAAGATAAGCTTATTTAAATGGTCCGTGTGAATGTGAGCCATTCTTCTATGCCATAGCCAATTTTCATCACTTTTAGTTAATAGGCATGGTACGTCATTTGAAGGTATATCCTCTAGACTAATCATATAGATATTATCTATCCTTTGACCAATGAACTTAATTTGCTTATCATTCTTGTTTTCAATTTTGCAACAAGTTGAGTTGAAAACAACTTCATATCCCTTGTCACATAATTGACTAATGCTAAGCAAGTTATGTTTTAGTCCATCCACATATAAAACATCATCTATAGTAGTAGTAAAGGACTTACCAACTTTGCCAATACCAAGGATCTTACTTTTGTTGTTGTCTCCATATATTACATGACCTCCATCTCTAGGAGCAAGTTGTAGAAACTTAGATTTATCACCGGTTATATGTTTGGAGCAACCACTATCCAAATACCAATCCTTGCTATTGACTTTCAAGCAAACCTACAAAACAATTAATGTTGGGACTTAGGTACCCAAATTTGCTTGGGTCCTTGAATGTTAGTGTTGGGAATTAGTCCCTTGGGAATCCATACCATTTTACAACTATCAAGACCATTCTTCCTAATATTGCAATTTAGTGTAGTATGGCCATTTCTACCACAATAATGACATGTTACATTAGATGTGCTTGGTGAAACAAATAGGTTTTTGAAAGATTTTCTTTGAGTATTGGGATTGAAACCAATACCACCTTTGTCAAAAGTGCATCTTTGTTTACTAAGCAACATGTCTAAATAGTCCCTACCCATTGTGAGCTTTACTATAGAATTTTTTAATTAATCAATTTCCTTTTTGAGGTCTAAACATTTCTCACATGTGGAAGGAATAATAACATCATCATTAAGACATGCTTTAGCAAGAGATTCTTCATGAGCAACCCTTAAAGATTCATTTTCACTTTTCAAAATTTCAATTTCCTCTTTTTCTTTTGAAACTTGCTTTTCTAGACTAAGTATAGTTTTCTTTTGAGAAACTACTTGTCTAGTGGTCTTTACAAGTTCCTCGTGAAGTTCATCAAAAACATTTTGCAACTCATCATATGTAGGTAAAGGATCAAGTTCATCATCACTTACCTCATCCTTTTCATGGACGGTTGCCATTAGAGATAGGTGTGCTACTTCATCATCTTCCGAGCTATTTGAAGAATCCGTATCATTGTCTTCCATGCAATGTAGGCTCTTCTTCCTTTCTTTTCCTTCTTAGGCCTTTTCTCATTCTTCTTTAAGTAGATTGGACACTCCATCTTCATGTGCCCGGTTTTGCCACATTCATAGCAAGTTATTGTTGAAGTGCTCTGTTGGTGATTTCGGCAGTGTACCGAATCGCACAAGTAATAAAGTGATAAGTAAGATCGTCTCCACAGGGATTGCGATTGATTGTTCAACTAAACAAAGTTCGTAACTATTTTGAACGAGAACCGAATAGTGGTATTTGGAAATAAGTAGATTTGTAACAACTGAAAATAACAATAACAACTATTTGTAATTAAATGGTATAAAAACGACTAGGGGTTTGAATCCTCTTGTATCCACTCTCATGCATTTAATCTACAACCAACACAAGTTATTTCATACAAATAGAAGTTCGAATCAACTAAATTAGTTTAAGAACAATCCCTTGCCTCATAAACCCTATACTCTAACTAAAACCCCCAATCCCTTAGGTGATTTATAGTTAGGTTAAGCATTAAGAATAGTGATTCATAAGAACACATAATCACAAAGTTATATTCCTATACTCATCATGACTATGGCTAACAATCTCAGTTCAAGTTCTTCACCCAATTTCCCAATCATCATGAAAAACCCCAATCGATTCAATAGCGGCCAAGTATCGAAAAGCATTAAGCGCGGAGAATTGAAAGCTCAATTGAAATGAAATAAACTTGCTTTAATATAATAGAATTAACTACATAAAAGTTTCATCAAGATTCATCTAACCCTAGTCTAAAAAGTTTAGTTACTCATAGAGAAAGAAAAGCCAAACCAGAAATTCGTGAGAATTAATGAGGAGATTATTCCCAATCCTCCACCGTGCCTCCAAATAACAAAGTTTGAACCCTAGACAAGTCTCTAAAGTGTCTATTTATAGTCTAGGGTGAAAAGGAGTAAAAAACAGGTCCAAAACATGTAAAAACGTAAAATTCTGCGTCCAGGGTGCTGTCGTAGCACGGCCGTGGCGTGAGGCACGGCTAGGCCGTGCTTCATTCTGTTTCTCGCACTGTTTAGGTGCTGTCGCAACACGGCCGTGCTTCCTGACATGGCTAGGTCGTGCTTCGTGTTGTTTTGTATTTTTCACCTCTTTAACGTCCGAATTAGCTCAAGGTGTCTTCATGAAAGTTGAAGCTATGGATCTTAGCTTTCCAATGGCACCGGTTTCATCTCATTTGGACACCTAAAACTCCAGATATGATTAAAATATTGAACAAGTGTCAGGCTGAGACAGCATTATATTATCAACTTGTAGCACAAATTACCCCAACTTATTCCAAGTGATTTTTCTCCTTTTTCCTAGGACAAATACCTTCTTTTAAGCACAATTGAACCAAAACCAAGTGCGTTATTCAAATCAAGCCAAATGCATAAATAACATGGATTAAAATGACTAAAATGACTAAGATGCGATGCAAAACTAACACTAAACTATATGCTATTTCGAACGCATCATGCTCCCTTCCTTCTTAGTAAACTTCTTTGACTTGTTGAAGAATTTGTTGCTGCTCATTTTTCTTCCCTTCTTACTCAAAAACCTACCGAACTTCTTCACCATGAGACCTATATCTTCTTCACTTGAATCTTCATTTTCGGAATCATCGCCTTCCTCTTGAACGAGATTTTTCCCTTTTGAAGAAGAGGCAACTAGAGCAATGCTCTTCTTATCCTTCTTTTTATCTCCTTCTTCATGCTCGGTTAGCCTATTTAGCTCAAGCTCATGTTCTTGTAGCTTCCCAAACAAGGTTGCCAACGTCATGGTGGACAAGTTTCTAGATTCCGCAATTGCCGTCACCTTTGGTTGCTAATTCCTACTCAAACATCTTAAAACTTTATTGATTAAATCCTCATTAGAAAAAGTTTTACCTAAGGCGGCTAAGTGGTTCACAATGTGTGTGAATCGTTTTTGCATGTCTTGTATGGTTTCACCATTGTTCATGCGAAACAATTCATACTCATGTGTGAGAGTATTCACTCTAGCCCTTTTCACCTCACTAGTACCCTCATGGGTAACTTGTAGGGTGTCCCACATAGCTTGGGATGTTTGGCAATTGGTGACTCTAAAAAATTCATCTTGGCCTAAGGCGGCGGTGATGATATTTTTAGCTCTCCAATCAAGTTGAAATTTTCTCTTTTCTTCATCAGTCCATTCATTTCTAGGTTTCTCAATTTTCACGCCTCCTCTTTCAGTAGTTGGGATAAAAGGACCATTTTCAATGGCATCCCAAATATCAATATTTTGGGAGATGATGAAAATTCTCATTCTCTCTTTCCAATAAGGATAACCTTCACCATTAAAAACAGGGGCCTTATTATAGGACCCATTGGGTTGATAAAACGATTTCGAAGACATGATTTTCTTGCAAGAAAATTAGACAAAATCAAAGATACTTGCTCTGGTACCACTTGTTACCCAGGTGGCCAGAATACTCAAGAGGGGGGTGAATTGAGTATCAAAATTTTCGCAAACTTTATAAAAAAACTTATTTTGTGAAGGTGTTATCTTTATTGAATATGAGAAATGTTCTACCCAAGAAATCAATTAACTAGTATAAGATAAATTTCAACCACAACAATTATATCTATAAGAACCCTAAAAACACAATTAAAGAGATAAGGGAGAAGAAGATCAAACCAGAGGATTTTATCCTAGTTCAGTCACCAACCACTGTGACCTACATCTAGTCCCCAAGCCTCGCTCAGGATTTTCTTCCACTATCAATTCAAAGAATTACACCGTTTCTTGAATTTACAACCAGAGATTCCACACTCTGAAATTTCCCACTTGAGATACCTCACTCAAGATTCACTAGGGATACCTCACCCTCACAAAACGAAATTACAAGTAGAAAGAATTCGAAAATCTGAAATAACACTCTTTGTAGTGTAGATATACAAATGAAAACCTATGAGTCTCAATGAAATTTGGGGGATGAAGAAAGCTAGAGAGAATGCTCAATTTGTGGTTCTGAAAATGTGTAAAAGTGTGTATAAAAACCCTAAAACGAGTCTTTTATATGGTGCCCAAAACTGAGAAACAAAACTGAGAAATTATGCAGAAAAATCGCTCGTGAATCCATTCACCACAGTGTGAATCGATTCATTCACTTAAACTGAATTCGATTCACCAATTCTGTGAATCGATTCACCAATTCTGCATTAGATTCACAGAACCAAAAACAGTAACTGGGTGCTCAATGATGAATCGATTCATTTAAAGTGTGAATCGATTCATGCTTCCAAAAATGCATAGAAAATATGTTTTGACCATATGAAATGATTTAACACTTTGAAAAACAATCATTGGGTCTAAAAATGATAAAAGAACAATTTTAAACATACCCAACTTAGTCAAAAACATTTTAAAACATTTTAAGTAAGCTATGCATGCATGATTCAATTAATTTTGACAAATTGCATTTTCTAACTTTCAACCCACAACATATTGAGACTCTAACAATGATTCTAACTAGAGAAAGATATAAAGCTAAATAATACTAGCAGAACCAAAGTCTTCATTTGTTTGACATCTTCAAAATCATCTTCAATTACGCATGAGGGATGCGTTCATCCACAGTACCAACATAAGAAGTTTGATGAAGTATTCCTTTTTCTTGATAAAATTGTTTTAAAAGAAATTCATTCCCATTATCACACCTTATGCATTTAATGGTCATATTAAATTGAGTTTGAATCATAGAGACAAAAGCCTTAATTAACCCAGAAGCTTCGGATTTAAGCTTCATGAGAAAAATCCAAGTAAAACGACTTTTGTCATCTACAATTGTCAAAAAATATTTATGACCAAACATAGATGGAATAGACAATGGTCCCCAAATATCAATGTGCACTAAATCAAAACAATTAGAAGAAATGGAATTACTATCAAGAAATGGAAGTCTTTTATGTTTTTCATAGTAACAAACATCACAAGGATTTACAGAATGTGTATTTTTGACAAAAGGAAAATGCTTCTGAATTTGTAAAAAAAAATTCTTTTGAGGGATGGCCAAATCTCATGTGCCAAACATTACAAGAAGTAGAAAAATCTGCAGTAGCAGTTGTTTTTACAAAAGAAGATGTATTTACAATAGAATGAACATGCTGAAAATGTGAATGTTAAACAATAGGGTGGTGAAGAGTGTAAAGGCCATTATGCATCTCAGTTGCACCAATCATCTTCCGGGTAGGAAGGTCCTGTATCAAGCATTTTTCAGCATTGAAAATCAATTCATAGTTTAAAGAAGATGTGAGTTTAGGAGTAGAAATGATATTCAAAGAGAAATTAGGAATGGATAGCACATTATTAATATAAAGTACAGAAGAAAAGGTCACGTGTCTGCATAGTGTGCTAGCAGATTCGATCCATTCGGTAGGTGAACAGATATTGGATGAATCTTTTTAAGAAATAAGAATGTAATTTTGAGAAACAAACATGGTCTGTTGCTCCAGTGTCTAGGATCCAATGATTTAGTTTTTGATTAGGAGGGAGAGCTAGGATAGTACCTGAATGAGGAGTATCCTGAGAAATGAAATGATTAACATTTGAAGAGGGTAATGTACTTGAGCTTTGGAGCAATGCCAATAAAGTTGTTTGCTGATCTTGAGTAAGAACCAACTTGTTCAAATCACTGGTAGCCTCTGCACAAGAAACTGACTTGGTTTCTTCAAGAGTAGCATCATCATCATCCTCTAATGCAAACTGGTTGATAACAGAATTCTTCTGCAAGTGAGGAGGAAATCCATGTTTCCTGTAACAAACATCAACTGTGTGTCCTGTTCTGTTACAGTGTGTGCACACTCTGGTGCCACGTCCTCTGCCAGAAGTAGTGCAACCCCCACGGGATCCTCTGCCTTTATTATCTCCTCTGCCAAGAATGTTGGAATTCCCAGTAACCGAACCAATGAACTTAGAATCATCAACAAGGGTGTAAAATTGTCTTTCTTGTTGTAAAACCATGGAGAATGCTCTACTAACATCCAGGAGAGGAGTCATTAGCATGATTTGAGAACGAACATGAGCATATTGCTCATTAAGGCCTTTCAGAGATCGATGATATAAGCAGTGTCTCAGTATTCTTTCATTTTGGGATAACCAAAACAAGTACATTTGGTAGTGCAAGCACAAACAAGAAGAGGCTGAAAAAACTTCTAATTCTTGGTATAATTTCAAAAACTTGTTGAAATAACTAGTGATATTGGAATCACCTTGTCTAAGCATATAAAATTCCTCTTGTAAATCGGAAATGCGAAAAACATCACCTTGATAGTGACGATTTTTGAGATCATGCCAAATCTCAGCAGCAGTTTCCATCCACATCACACTTTGTTTGATGTCTGGATCAAGAGAATTGAATAACCACGATGTAACCATGGTGTTGCAAAAATCCCAAGCAAAAAAGTTTGGATTGGTTTCAGCAGGTTGAGTTAGGGTTCCATTTTCAAATTTGATCTTGTTCTTCGAGTGCAATGCGACATGCATAGAACGAGACCAGGATTGATAATTCTCGTTTGTCAAGGGAGGAGTGACCAAAACGATTCCAGGATTATCGCTTGGATGCAAGAAATATGGATCAAGCTTGTCCTGTTGATAATTACGATGCGAAGAATAATCGCCATTGGAGTTTCCAGTGAAACCTCCATTTCCATTGGAACGATGTGTGTGACCCGATTCATGAGCCGAACCATGAGGAGGAGATTCGTGTTCAACAGTGACGTCATTGTTTGGAGAAGCCATGAAAAGAATTGAATCGAAGAAAAAATTAGCGAAGAATAACCGATTTGATCACAATCGAGAAATGCAAATTGGATCACGATCAAGAAATCGCAAAAAAATAGCGAAGAAGATGAATTAGAGTGCTTCGATGCAGAAGAAACTTCAAGAAGACTCAATCTGATACCATGTAGAACTCAGGTTCGAGAGGAAGAGATGAAAGCAATGAACTCATTTTCATTGATTGTAAGAAATGAATCTGAAAGCTAGATACAAATGAAAGCAGTAAACTGTATATATACAACTAAATGACAGCTAAGGTCAATGACATCTAAGCTAACTAACTTAATTTACTCTCTAACAAACTAATTGGAATTAGCATGTGCATAAATACAATTGACAGTCCATTCCTCCCCTTTGTGTTTTTCGTTTTTTATAGAGGATTGTTTGTGATGTATGTGCTATTGTCGTGTGCTGTGCACAGGCTGTGAGTGGGAAGCACAGACTGGTGAGTCTGCAGAGCTGTGTGAGGGCAGCGGCATGGGTGCATTGCTTGGTGTAAAATGGCAAATGGAGGGAGACCAACATAAAGACAGTTTTGGTTGACTCTCAAAATAACAATAAAGTTGCGCTTCACTGTTCACGCGTTGCTTTAATGACATGTAAATACTTAGCTAATTCGGTTTATTGCGTGTTTAATGAGTTTTTTTTGACATAATTATTTTCATTTTTTCACAACCTACTAAAAAGTACATGGTTAATAACTTATAAATACTTTGTTAATTTAGTTTATTATGTGTTAATGAGTTATCATTTTTTTTTATAAAATTAATTTCATTTTTCACAACCCAGTAAAAAATACATGGTTAATGACTTGCAAATATTTGGTTAATTCAGTTTATTACATGGTTAATGAGTTATTTTGATATTATATTTTTCACAACTCATTAAAAGGTACATGATTAATGACTTGCAAATACTTGGTTAATGCACTACGTGGTTAATGAGTTACTTTGATACTACATGGTTAGTGGGTTATTTTGATACTACATTTTTCAAACCACTAAAAAGTACATGGTTAATGACTTACAAATATTTGGTTAATTCAATCTATTACATAGCTAATGGGTCATTTTGATACTACACTTTTCACAACCCACTAAAAAACACATGTGAAATATGATTAACTCATTAACTACGTAATGAACTGAATTAACCAAGTATTTACAAGTCATTATTAACCTTGTACTTTTTAGTGGGTTGTGAAAAAATGAAATTAATTCTGTAAAAAAATAATAATTTATTAATCACGTAATGAACTGAATTAACCAAGTATTTGCAAGTCATTATTCACGTAATGTGTGAATAGCTAGTGACGTACGGTGTCACCATATGTCGTCAATTTTGTGTGTTCAAATAACATTTTTCAAATAACAAAAGTCGCTCTTGCTGGCTCTTGGCTGCTGGATTTTGTTTTCATGCTTTTGCTATGCTTTTTTCATTTGTAAATTTATTATTATTTTTGCTTTTGCTTGTAATATCTAGAGTTGGGCTAGACAAGACATCTTGGGCTTCACAATGGGCCTGAAGTAATTTCATATTGTTTTTATACTTTTCATTTTCATAATAAAAAATGCACATCAAAGTAAACGACATTTCATGATTTTTTTTTTAAATATTTGAATTGGCCGGACAAAATTGGGGTAGAACAAAGTGGAAGTGTCCGTAGGCATTTAGTAGTGCTTATACTTTCATTTCTTTCATAAATATAATATAATCTAAACATGGACTGACATACATAAATACAACATGCATATGAATTTCCTTCATGGCCACAACCTGACCAAGCTATGTAGGAAATATGACATACCATGGATAAACTCTAAAATTTTTACATAGAGATGCATCAATAAGATAAATAAAATACGAACAAAATCAAAGAATAAGTGTCTTCAGTTTACCTTAATGTTTATCAATGTGATCTTTATTTCTTAAGAGTGGCTATATACATAACATGTCATCGCAGTAAGGCTATAACTAAATGATTTAAGCTTTTTCTTTGCCTTGAGAATTCTCAGTTTCAGAATATGAATTAAACTTAGTAACATTCAGCTCTACATGTATCCATAAAAGAAAACTCTACATGTACGAATTTCTAATTATAGAGTAATCGATTATGACGAATGTCTACTTTATGTGCTTATACGAATAAACCTTTTTAACGATTTATGATGTGTTTGGAACTGTGGCTAAATCACGTCGCGTCGACATTTTCGCGTCCCAATGCACGCCAACCGTAAAATTTCAGAAGCTTCAATTTGTAGATTCTGCGT
Organism: Calophaca sinica; assembly: GCA_037113605.1. Taxonomy (NCBI): domain Eukaryota; kingdom Viridiplantae; phylum Streptophyta; class Magnoliopsida; order Fabales; family Fabaceae; genus Calophaca; species Calophaca sinica. Next base: position 3,692,200 of record CM073735.1, read on the forward strand.
TGCCGTAAAAATTGGACGCAAGTTTACTGTCACCGTAGAAAACAAATCGCGTAACCAAACATACGCTTATTCGAACAAGGACACAGGACATAAGGCTCCTTTGGATGGTCCATACATCACACTGCATTGCTTAGCCTAGATTCGCTAAAGTTCAGGGGCACCATGACAGAAAGTAAACATGATTTTGAGATTTCTAACTTGTTTTATTAGTTTTGTAAAATCAATTCTCATAAATTTATAAGCTGTATAATTGATTTATTTGAACAAAAGTTTTTTAACTTTTAGAGGGATATAATAATGAACTTTTAGAGGGATACAAAAGTTTTTTAACTTTCAGAGGGATATAATAAAGTTTTTTAACAATTCTAGTCTATCATCAAAATAAAATTAATTTTCCTAAATAAGATTAAAAAATAGTAATTCGAGTAAATTTTTTTAATATGGATAATTTCAAATTCAATTGTTTTAATTTAGTTCAAACTAAAACTTAAACTAAGCTGGCTCCCAATTTTTAAAAACTAATCTGGTTCAGAAACAAACGTCCGCACCAAGACAAGGAAACAAGGGATTTGCTATCCCCACCATCTCTTTTTTCTTTTTCCACTACCCCATATCTTTTCCTATATCTGTCTCTTTTCACTCAAACCCCACCCACGTCCCCACTTTCCCTTCCCCAGTCTCATGCAACCCCTTCCCCTCCCCCATGCGACCCCCCACTTCTCTCCACTTCTCTCCCCTCTCATGCGCAACACCCCGACCCGGGTTTATGTTTTTTCATTTTTTTTTATTTCGAAAAAAGTAGTTTTTTGATAGTCAAATCTTTGCCTTTTAGGTAGATAGTTGAAAACTGTTTTTTCCGCTTTTTTAATTTTGAAAACTTATTTTCGAAACACCTAATTGATATGCTTTTACTAGTCTAAAAACTAATTTTCGGATACATCACAATATTTAGGGCTGGGATATTGAAGCGAGTGGGGTAGAGGTAATTTAGGGTCCATTTGGTGGCCAGGATAGGAGAGACATGATATGATAAGCAATCATATCCAGTCTTAATCCAGTGTTTGTTGAACCAGCAGGATATGATAACTCAATCCTGTCACATATCCTATCCTGTCCATCTAGTTAAATTTTTATCCTGAGGGGAGGGCTGGGTTAGAAACAACAGGATAGGATAATAAAATTGTTTCCGTGTTCACCCTTATGCAAAATAATTTAAAATTTAATAAAATATAAAAATATTATAAATAAAAAATAAAATTGAAAAAAATTAATAATAAAAGTTATAAAAAATAAATATAAATAATATGATTAATTTTAAAATTTATATGTAATTTTTTAACAAGAATAATTATGTCATTTTACATAATACAAAAAATAAATTTGTAAAAGAATAATTTAAAATCCAAGAAATATAAAAATATTTAAAATAAAAACTAAAAATACAAAATTATTATTAATATTAAAAATTGTACAAATTATAAAAATTAATTTAAAATAATAAATATCTAAATACTTAATTTTAAAATTATATGTAATTATGTCATTAGGATAATTTTGTCATTTTATATTATTTTAAAAAAGCTAAAGTTATAATATAATGATATCTAGTTTGTTATCCAGTGCACACCAAACACATGATATGATAAAAGCTTATCATGTTTATATCCTATCATTTCCTTATCCAGTTCTCTATCATATCCTGTCTCTATCCTATCCTGTCCACCAAACGAGCCCTTAAGGCTTTCATTTAATCTAAGTGAAGAGGTGGGTAGGGGGTAATTTAGGGTTTTCAATTAATCTAAGTGGCGAGGAGTGGGAAAAAAGGACAAAACTTAAAAACAGTTTTATCTATCATGTTTTTACTGTTTTTCTCACAAAAAAATCAATTATTTTTCATGTAGAGGTGCAATTAGGCAATTTTACAATACACTGGTTGAAGAAGTTTGTGATAGTTTAAGTATATTTTTAATAGAAAGCAGGACACACATGACATAAGGAACTATATGTAACATTTGTCCAAAAGAAGAAAAAAATGGGGGGGGGGGGTGAGGAAAGCACTGCCCAGGAACAATCGCTAACATTCCACTATCAAGAAAATGAACACAGCATTGAGGCGGAACTTAGATCACATGCAAGGTGGCATTTAACATGGACAAATTAGAAATTTGTCCATCATGGTCAAAGAATATTGTAACTCGCACCAACCAGTTTTACCGGTTTACCTATAATTACACATTTTGCCGAAATCTTCTTTTATTCATAAACATTGCCTTTTCAATTTCGCAAAGGTTCACGACAGACCCCTTTTTTTACATACAAGGATTAACATCCTCAATTGCTAGCGACGACCCATTTTTCACGACCTCGTCCATTTTCCTTTGTAGTGACCGAAAAATTTGGAAGGATTTATTTGTGGTTAATGGAGCCGCCACCAATGATTTATTGATTTAGGGAAAAATATTGAAAAAACCCTTTTTGAAGAAAATGGTCTTTGAAACCAGAATTGGGTTCGGGAGTCGAATTATCCATAGGGAAGGTATTAGCACCCTACGACATCCTTTTGAAAATGGTTACCTCTAACTAATTGTACAAAATTATGTTAACTTCTGAAAATATCCATTTCCCATTTTTAAAAAAAGAATTAACAAAGATAAAAAAGAGGACTTAATAAAAGTTTTGCGCTTGACAGGAATTGGCTCCTGCTCCTATGTATCTCTGGGTGTAGTGGAGAAATCAAAGACTACGTAGTTCTTGGGTATAAAATGGTAGCGTGTTGGTTGATTTTAATTAATCACTTTGTGACTTAAGTTTTTTATGGTTTGCGTAATGACCAAACCAAAAGTAGATTTAGCGTAATTACTACTAATATTTTAAGATATTTTATTAAGATTTTGTAATGACCAAGCCAAAAGATGATTTGGAGTAGTCATTGATTTAAGTATTTGAAATCGAAAAAGTTTACGTAGTGACCAAACCAAAAGTGGATTTAGTGTTGTCACTATTAATATTTTTTATTACATATACTTTTTTGTTAAATTAAAAGGGGTTGAAATTAGTTAAACAAAATTTAAAACGAAACAAAAACTAAGATTAACAAAAGAACATATAGATCGATCCAGAAAAGCAAAACAAAAAGAAAAGCAAAACAAAAAGTGATCAGCTAAGACAAAACAAAAAGAAAAAGTGATCAGCTAAGACAAAAAGAAAGACAAAAAAAAGTGATCAGGTAAGACAAATGGGCTACGAGCCCAACAAAACAGTATGATACAAAATAAAACTAAAACAACCTAGAAACTTCTATTAAGTTAACACAAACAAATCAAAAGGGAAAAGAATAGGGGAACGCGCTGCGCAGGTATGCATGGGGCAGGGAGAAAAAATCTGAAAAATGACAGATAAAGGAAAGGAGAAGAAAGAGGGTTAGTTGAGAGAGAAAGAGAAAGCTTCAGCCGCGAGAGAGAGGAGGAAGGTGCGCGGCTGGAGACGAAGAGGGAAGGGACGGCGAGGCGGCAGCGTTATGGCGGTGCGCAAAGGGGGGCACCGAGCGGCACGATTTCACAGGGGAAGTCCCTCTTATCCATTTCCTTCTCTCCATTTCTATTTTCTGATGCTTCTTTTTCATCTCTTAGATTTTTTTTTAAAAAAAGAGAATAAAAAAAAGGATTGGCTTCCTCTGATTCTGTTTCTTTCTCTTTAGTCACGGAGATGGTGGATTTGGAAGGAACTTTCAAATGGGGAGTTGAGATGTCAATTTGACAGCAAAGGAAAGAAAAGAAGATCACTGATTTTATGTATTTTTGCTTCCTTCTATTGATTAGGCTAGCGATTACATGTTACTTCATTTTAGTTTCATCATAATGTTAATGAGTAGACTAGCAATACATTTATCTACAACTCAAAGCAAAAACATTGATGCCAACAAGTCACTTAAAAGAAATTAGTCTAAAGAATTTTACCTCAATCCCAAGCTCTTTAGATGTAACGATTCCTTTCAGTTGTTGGGTTGTTGTTCTTCTTCAATCCACACTCAGACCTCTACGGTGTTTGGATTAAGTGAGCTAGTACCCGAATGCAGGATCTCTAGCTCTTTGTGTGGTGAGGATTCTTTTTTTTTTCCTCTTCTGTGAATTGAGGTTGTATTTATAGAGCATCAGGATTATTGTGTTAAGCTGATTTTTGTTCTTCATTTCTCTTTCTTGATCAGACCAACGTCTTCCCCTTTCTGATGAGTAAAAATCTACCATTTTGCTTTATCCCATTTTTCCCATTTTGATGTTCTATTACTCTGGTCTAGGATGGTTGCTTCCCCCAAGCCCCTGTTGTATGCATGTTTCGGATTCTTGGTTTGACTTTGTTTTCCTTCATTTTTGTCTAATTGGCAGAATTCTTTTTGCTCTTTAACAGGTTTAGATTTCCTTTCTTAGCTTTGGGTGGTTTTCTCTATGGTGGAACAAAGCTCGAGAGGACGGAATTGGTTGGCTCAACAAGAAAGATTTGTCTTCTTCTTGTTGTCACGGCATCTCAAATTTATCTCATTTTTTCTCAGTTGTAAATTTCTGTTTTAACCAAACATGTACTTATGGGCCTTGTATTCATGATTAATTGTTATAAATGCTGCTTTAATGAAAATGGGCTTTCAATTGGGCCAAGGATCAAAACTATGAGCGTGTACATCATTGCTAATCTTGTCCCTTTTTCTTCCTTTTTTTAAAAAAAAAATTAAAAGGGGAAAAAATAAACAAATAGCTGAAATAAAAGGACGGACAAAATTAGGGTATGATAATTGTTTTATCGCATGGCCCAAAAGAATTAACATAAAAATGAGCTTAACAAACATCTCTTTTATTTTAAAATAAAAAAAAAAAAAGATATGAGTGGACGAAATTAGGGTATAACACCCTTGCTGGCAACAAACCCCATTTTCATAAGTCCACATCCTCACATGTTCTCTAACATCGAACATCACAGTAAAAAAAAAACCCATAAATGGGTGTTGTTTCATCTAATGAAGAAGTTTATTTTCAAATTAGTTTTCCTTTCTTTCTTCTTCATCTTCTTCACAATCCTAGCAGTATCAGTAGCTTCCTAACATTGTTAGCAACAAACGACGATGATCGAGCATAACTTTTCTTTTTCGAAGGAATTGACCAAACCTTGTTACTAATTTATTTTTCTAGTACTTGGTTATCAATTTATTTATTCCATCATGATTCAATCAGATCCAAAAACAAAAGTAATGAAGACACATGTGGACACTCACGCATTTGGCCATAAACAAAAGTGATTGTGTGTAGGCCCAAATTAAAACTTAGCATTTACGTGTCCTACCCTTAAGCGAGGTCCAAATTAAATACTCAGCACTTACGTGTCCCACCCTTAGGCCATTGCTACCACAAAAATAAAATAATATTCCATCTAGTCCATATTATAAGAGATAAATGGTCTAATTTTTGGTTCAAAATATTAGAAACAAGCACCAGTTTTTACATACATTAAATACTAATTTTCAATTATGCCCTTATTTAAGTTAGTGAAATTTGTGTGAATTAACTCTCATTAATTATCATTACCATTTATGAAAGGGGTATATTTGAAAAAAATAAAATTTTTAGAAATATTAATTAGAATTAGCTAATTTTAAAACATTTTCTTGATCTATGTGAATTAGCATTTTATCTCTTATAATATGGATCGGATGGAGTACTATTTTTGGTCTCTAATATAAAAAGAAAAAAATACCAAGACCAAGGAAGCTCATTTAATGATATAAAATTGAAATGTTATCTCAAATATATCCCTGATATTAAATAGAGTGTATAGGAAAAATATGAGTTTCCAGTAAAAATACATCTCACATTAAATAGGGGTTTAAAAGAAACTCTAGTAATTAATGCATCTTGAAATAAGTTTAACTTTTTATAAATAGGACAAAAAAAATACATCAAAAAATTTCTTATAATAGAAACCGAAGGTAGTAATCGAGCAAAATTCATTTACCGATATAAAATCAAAATTAAAGGCCACTATATAAATAAGATATCCTCCTAAAGGTCAGTATATAAATCAAAATTATAGCTTTTTTTAAACACTACTTGAAGTAGCGTTTGAACTTATAACTTATAGTGTATCATTTTTTCTCTCAATTTTAATACTAATTTACAAATATTTGATTATATTTAATATTTTGATTAAAGAAATTTTTAAACATGAATTAAAAATGTATTTTATGATATTTTATATTTATCGGTTAGTTCAACTGTTAATTTTACCAAACATTTTAAATTTACTAATGTAAGGAAACAAGTATTCCATCCGTCTCATATTAAGTGTCATGTTTGTAATATTCCACTGTTTCAAATTATTTGTCACTTTAGAATATCAAGACAATATTTATTATTTTTTTCCAATAATACCTCTATTTAAGTGGAAATAATTACAACCGTAGTAAATTCATCTTAAATAAGAGTATAAGAATATATTAGTCCTAACACATTATTTTACCATAAAAATTAGCACAACTAATTATTTTTTAAAGGAGTGTACATTACCTTAAATGACGCTTATAATGAGAACGAGAGAGTAAGAAATTTATGCCATATTCGCATGACAATGTAAGGTAACTTAAAAAATTAAAGCAAATATATTATGTAATTCAACCACATATTGAGTCCATGCTTGTAAATATGAAAAACATGACCAAACACTTGTGTATCAAGTAGCCTATTATACATCATCACTATTCAATATTTAAGTATTATATCACCCGCTAAAAGCGCATTTGCCCATGATGGACAGATTTTACAATTTGTGTAGGTTAAATGCCACTCACGTGCAAGCCTAAATCCCAAACCTGGACCTTTTTAGCTAACCAGTCTGACAGTAGATTTCCTTCTCAGAGCCCATTTTAAAAACTAAAGGGATCTAGCCCATTTTGTGTAACTCAGCATTACTATGCCTTTCTATTATTTCAGTTTTGGTTCTTGCTGTATGGGGAGAGGCCGAGGCATCATATATAGCCAAATGAAATAGCCGCAGAGAGAGCAAAAAACGAAGTAGTGTAAATCATGTCGTACCTTGTTCAAATTTAATTTAGAATTTTATACACCACCATTACATCCAGAAACAATATGAAAAAATACTTACGAAAATAAGTTCTCACAAAATAACCAAATTATTATTTTTTTGATAAAACAAAATAACCAAATTATGAAAAGAAAAAGTTTCTTTAGATCTTATATCATACAATATAGTATTAGCCATAATATCGAAATAAAAATAAAAGTAAAAGAATGGCCGACACATTAAACATGTTTAATGTACGCAATATACAAAATTTCTTACTTGGGAGTTGAGACGCACTTCAAATTTTTTTTTTTAATTTAAAAATGTGCGGAGATAACCTTTTCTTCCTTAGTCAGAAAAAAAAACTTTCTTTTCCTCTTGTAAATGGCATAGCCTTTGCTTCCACTGTCCTTTAGGGGGATAAAGGTTGGCAAAAAAAATACGATAAAAGGAAACGAATTAATATAAAAAGAGATACATATTAGCAATAAAAAAATACACCCCATAAAAGACGAAGTAACGCCCTACCTATCATATACTAACAGGTAGTTACATATAGTTAATTTGCTATTGGATATACGACTGGCCAGTGATATCTATATCTCGATCCCCAGATGAAGGAGGAGGCTGCTTGGGTTTGATGGCGTCCTTATCAACCGGCCCATCAGCACTCTGACTCTCACTTGCTGGTGGCTTTGTTTGTTTTTCCGGTTGCCCTTTTTCGGTACCGTACATTCCACCACCATACGCACCATGTGTGACTGGCTCCATCCTTGAGATTTGGGGTCCTTCTCCCAGTTTTTGCTTTTCCCCTTCTTTTTCCATTGATGACAGTTTCTCCACCTCACTACGTACGCATTTGTTCCTCTCACAGTTGCCGTCTTGCCGACAACAATCTGCTGAGGCCATCCCCTTATGTAATACGTGTAGATTTTCATTTCAACTTGTGAGTTGGACGAGTGTCTTTTCTTATTTACGTGGCAACATACTTTCATGCCACGCAATGGATGCTTACTTTCACCTCACTTCCACTAATCCATATCCAATTATCCATTCTTGTGCTATTTTCGTTTTTCTTCCTAACGTAAATTATTATTCATTTTCCTTTAAATCTTCTTTTAGTAGTTTGTCAATTTTAACCCTTTTCTTGTTCATATTTTAAATCCGTCTATTTGTTTTTTTTTTTTATCCTTTTTCACCATATATTTTTTACCATATCACTTATTTGGTCATATCACTTATTTACTAATACTAGAGTGTTTGACCCGTGTCTGTTTATACATTATGTAGACGATGTCTTTACATTATAATTATAAAAAGATACAAATATTTTGTTAATAGTATTATAATATCATAAATCATTTTAATCAAGTCATTATTTTTATTAACTATTTTTTTAAAACATTTATAACTAAAAAAATAAGAAAAGTTTATAATAAAGATAGATATATATTTAACTGAAGTTTAATTTTTATTATAATAAATTAGGCATTAATATTTTTTTTTGGAAAGATATTACTATACTTAATTTCATGTAAAATATTCGGTCAAAAAAAATCATGTAAAATATTCAATTCTTGTGTGGTAAACATTTAATGTAGGACACTCTATGACTAACTCATTTCATTAGTAAAAAAAAAATGACTAACTCATTTCAACACACACTGATTTTAATGTAAGAAATTTACGTGGGTCTCGTTACATAAGATGATAAGAGTGTATTTCACTAAATAGGAATTAAAACCACATAATTTAACAAGTTCTATTGAAATTTCAGTTAATAAAAAATATATATCGAAATTTCAGTTAATAAGAAGGGTGAACCCTTTCTTCTACTGTAGCACAACAGTAGCACTTTAGCCAGAAATTTTTGAGTTTTTTTATTTGGTTTACAATTTATTTGTTTTTTTTAAATTTTTAATTCTTTGAATGTCTTTATGCTTTCTCTCTTATCCGCTCCCGTCCTTTTGTTATGCCTTCACTCTACCTGCTTACTTCCTTCACACACTTTCCCTTGATACTAACTTCTCTGTCCTCTCTCATTCCCTTTCAGTTCTCTATTTCTTATTTCAGATTTTTTTTCTTTCATCTGCGAGCGTTGTTGTGCCGGAGCAGAAGAAAAGGAAGAAACTTACAATTTTGGCCAGCGAGACGAACCAGTTGTCGCTACGTGACTCCAGTTTGCTTCATCTCTTTTTCTTTTTTTGGTTCTTCGATTATATCAATAGAGGAAAGGCTAGAAAGGAGGTAATGTCACGGCATTTCTTTCTCTTTTCCGGTCTCTCTCTCCCTCCAACAATAAATCGAAGACTGCAACAAGGGGGGGGGGGGGGAAGAAGCCGCTGTTGGGTGGCGCGATGATGGCTGAACAACGGCACCTGAAAGGCTACCGCACAGGAACCACCACAGTAGCACAGCGGTGTCAGATCTGGTTCCGCGTGCACAAGCCATGTGTTACGTGACGGGAATAGGGGCACAACTGCACCTCGCGAAGGGAATGAAACTCTACAAGGTTTGAAATTAATTAATAAAGTTTTAATTTTGATTGATTCTTATACACATTGTTTGCAATTACTAACTATGATTCTGCGTGAAAACTTGCACGCCAAACAACTTGGGTTTTGGTTGAATTTTAGTCGCGGGGTGCTTCCCATCCCCTATATCCCACAAAAAGGGACGCGGCTGCGTAAGGCAAAAACGTTCCCAACAGGAGGAATAGAGTCCTGTGAATAACAGTGCTGGGCCAGCCCCGTGCACACAGATGCCTGTGGATCTCGGGCCGTTACAAGATCCATTTTCACTTCTAGCAAAATTTGCAGGACTATTTTTAACAAGAGTTTTACATGAATAATAAAACAAAAAACAAAATAATAACTTCTATTAGCGCACGTGTCAATAATATTGCTTAGCTGTCACTAGGCGGTTACTTCTCTTGCTAGTATATAAGCAAGTTTGTATTCTGTTACATTTAATTTTTCATTCAATGCAATAGAAACAGATTCAATTCTCTATCATGGAGCTCTGCTCCTCTTTTGCTTAGATGGTATCAAAGCTCTTCGGAGCTCTGCTGCACTTTGATCATGGTTCGAAATCAAGCAAATCAAGCTTCATCGAATAACATTGGAGCGCCGAATTCAAATCAGAATGCCGATCAGATGGCAAGTCCGTATTACATTCACCCGAGCGAAAATCCAACTTCTGTTGTGATTAAGCCAGAATTGGTTGGGAAGAATTATCACGTTTGGTCAAAATCAATGAGGCGAGCGTTGATTCTGAAGAACAAATTTCGGTTCGTTGATGGAACATTTGAAGTTCCTGAACCTGATAACTTGAACTATGAAGCCTGGGAACGTTGCAATAGTTTGGTTCATCACTGGATTTTGAATTCAGTGTCGTCTCAAATTGTTCAAACAATCGTCTTCATCGATAATGCAGTAGATGTGTGGAACGAATCGCGAGAGCTGCGCCAAAGGCGGATCGCATCAAGATAGCCGATCTGCATGTTGACATCGCGAATCTCAAACAAGGTACATCTTCAATCTCTGATTATTTCAGTGAATTGAAATCACTTTGGGAGGAATTGGAACACTATAGACCTGTACCTAAATGCACATGTCCTCGTCCCTGTGTATGCTTAGCAATGAGGAATGCAAGGGAATTTAGAGAAGAGGATAATATAATTCGCTTTCTTACTGGACTGAATGATGATTTCAGTGGTGTTAGGTCTCAGATTTTGCTTATGGATCCTTTGCCTAATGTGAATCGATGCTTATCTTTAGTATTGCAACATGAGAGACAGTTTGCACATGAAAATGTAGATGATGACAGTAAAGCTGTAATCAATTCTGTTGATAATAGAAAGTTCAATAACAGAAATAATAGAGGAGGTTACACACCTAGACCAGGAGGCCGTGGATCTGGTTCAAACAAAGTTTGCACATACTGTAACAAAATTGGCCACACTGTTGATGTATGTTATAGCAAACATGGATATCCACCTAATTACTCTTTTGGAAGAGGAAAATCTTATGCTAATCAAACATTCACTGATGATGAGGATCAAACCGGTTCAAAGGAGTCTAATCAGAATGATACTCAAGGTGGAATGCTTACCAAAGAATAGGTTTCTGGCCTGCTAGCTTTGCTGAAGAATAATTCTGTTGAAGATTCAAAGCCTTCTACTAGCAACATGATCAAGAGCACTACTGACAGTGCCTTTTCTAGTAATTTCTGTCTCTCTTCATCTAGTACACAAACTAGCACACAAGACACAGCACCATGGATAATTGACACAGGAGCAACTGATCACATATGCTGTCACTTAATATGGTTCACTTCTCACATACGAATTACCCCAAAACCTGTGCATCTGCCTACAGGTCATACAGTTATGGCACATTTCTCAGGCACAGTTCAGCTAACACAGCACTTGATGATTGATAAAGTGCTTTACATTCCACAATTCAATTTTAATTTGATATCAGTTTCAAAGCTCACTGCTAGTCTGCAATGCAAATTGATATTTGATCCTGGTTCATGTGTCATTCAGGGGAAGAATTTGAAGATGATTGGTTCGGGTAGATTGGTAGATGACCTCTACTGTGTTGATACAGTAGCAGCAGCCAATAAATCAGCAGCATGTTCCACTGCTTTGTCCTCTTGTAGTTTACTCAGTAATTCACTTCCCCAATTCACACTTTGGCACCTCAAATTAGGCCACTTGTCACTTGATCGAATGACTTCACTTCACACAAAGTATGACTATATACCACCTCCAACACACATTGCCTGTGACATTTGTCACTTAGCTAGACAGAAAAAGGCTTCTTTTTCCATTAGTCACTCCAATGCACAAAGACCTTTTGAATTGGTTCATATGGACATTTGGGGTCCATTATCAACTATGTCTGTTAATAAATATAGATACTTCTTGACTATTCTTGATGATTGTACAAGATTTATTTGGATTGTTATGTTGAAATCCAAAGCAGAAGTTCAGATGCATGTTAAGAACTTTGTTTCCTTAGTTGAAGCACAATTTAATGCTCATGTTAAGAGCATTCGGTCAGACAATGGACCAGAGTTTATTTTGACTGATTTTTACGCTTTCAAAGGATTGATTCATCAAACAAGTTGTGTGGAAACACCACAGCAGAATGGCAGAGTAGAGAGGCGCCATCAACACATATTAAATATCAGTAGAGCTATCATGCTTCAGTCCAAATTACCCAAATAATACTGGTCATATGCAGTTTTGCATTCTGTTTACCTGATAAACAGAATTCCTACAAAAATATTGCAGCACAAATCAGCTTTTGAAGCTCTTTATGGTCACAGTCCTGATTTCTCAGATTTGCATGTGTTTGGGTGCCTATGTTACTCCACTACACTTGCTGCACATCGAGGGAAATTTGATCCCAGGGCACGGAAGTGTGTTTTTCTGGGTTATAAACGTGGTGTTAAAGGTTATGTCCTTCTTGATCTTCATTCCAAAGAAATATTTACATCCAGAAATGTGCAATTCTATGATTTAGAATTTCCATATCATAGTGATACACCACATTCCACTTCTCCTCAAATCTATTTCCCTCATGATTCTGCTTCTTTAAATTTTGAATCAGTTCCAGCAACCATCATTCCACAATCCACCAACCACACTTCAGATTCCACAATCTCACCTTCCACAAATTCAGATACCACAACCTCACCATCTACAAATTCTGATTCCACAACTTCACCTTCACCTTCTGCTCAAATTCGCAAGTCTACCCGATCTCATTATCCTCCTATACATCTCTCAGATTACATTTGTCACTACAAGAATAGTGGGATTACCGACGACCAAAAGCCGTCGGTAATCCACAAATACCGCTTGCATTAAAAATTTCGACGGATTATCGACGCCTAATGTCCGCTTCGGAATCAAGGCTTCAGAAATACGCATCGACGGCTTTAACCCGTCGGTAAATTTTCGACGGTATTCTCCGACGGTTTTAACCCGTCGATAATTCCGATGACATTTTCGACGGCTTTAACCCGTCGGTAAGTTTCCGACGGTTTTAACCCGTCGATAATTCCGATGACATTTCCGACGCCATGACCGCTTCAGAATCGAACTTTAAATTTTTTGAAAATTGTTTAAATTTTTATTAAAAATTATTTACTTTTTAAATTATTTAATTTTAATTTCTTTAATCAATTTATTTTATTTATCCATTTAATTAACGATTACTAGTTATCACATTTAATAATTAATTTCTTCTTGTATTTAAAAATGTAATGCGATAACATAACTATAAAACAAATTAAAAAAGAAACGTAATAAATAAATAAAAATTGATTTAACAAAACAAGAATAAAAAATATCCAAAAATATAAAAATATCGATACAAACATAACTAATAGTCCCGATAATCATGATCATGATCACTATCTACATCATCGACATGATCACCAAGATTATGAGACTGGAGGCGAGGCGGTGGAGGAGGCTGGCGAGCTAGCAAATGGTACAGATCCTCCTGCCGCTGCAGCAAAGACTGAGCAAGATGGCAGCCGTCGGCGGCCTCCTCTGGCCGACGGCCGCGATCCGCCGCCGCCGGCCGCTAATCGCCGCCGCTGGCCATGGCCCGCTTCAACTCGCTATCTCCCGCTCATCCGCGGCAAAGACGACTCATCGATCGACTCTCCAGCCAGAGAGGCAATGGCCCTTTCTTGTAGTTGCCGGCAAGGCCGCCAAGACCGTGATAGGCGACCTTCTTCTTGCCGCCTAACAACATCTCGCCCAAACCATCACGACGCAAATGGATCCTTCCTGGGCTCGAGACGGGGAACATGAGGATGTCTGAGATCTAACTCGAGACATCCTCGCCTCAAACTCCTCCCCTCAAACATAAACAAATTAGTCAATTTTTATTGTAATAAAACAATATAAACATTGTTAAAAACTATTCATTATGTTTTATAATTACCTGGTCCGCCTCGACCGCTCATCGACAAACTCACCTGCATCTTTCCTAATATGAGTTGCACGATGGAGCTCGTAATGAACCTCCCTTTGCAAATCACGAGATCAGAATTATTTAATAAAAAAAGCTTAACTAAATAATAATAATAATAATAATAATAATAATATAAAACATACAAGTCGAGCTGCGTGCTGCGCTTGACTGACCGAACCTCCAGTATGCAAGCTCCCACCCTTTTCAGAGGCTCTATTCTTCTTCGCCTTCGCTACCGCCTTGAACTCGTGGGAGTTCCAGTGCGCCAGAGTCACGCCAGATCTCATCTCCTATCCAAGTGGGTCGCCCATTGAGGCGGGCATCTCTAAGCATATCGATAGGCTGGGAAGCCTTCATATGGAAGTTCTTCTTGATCCGCTCCTCCCGCTCTTCCTTCCAAGAAACCTCTCCGTATGAATATAATACGTTATTAAAAATAATTGAGATTCATGAAATAAAAAAATAATACGCAAAAAAAAATAAACAACTTACTCTGAAAGAATTGAACATGTGCCTCCGCCACCATCACGCGTCCCCCTGTGGGCCAATAGGTGTGGTAATTTTGCTCAATTAATTCCGTGATAGCCTTCACTGGCTTTGACTAAGGAACCTAAACAATAACAACATACCAAACAAGTTAAAAAAATATAGGTTAAACTGTAATTTTCGTCCCTTATCCTTTTTTTTAGTTTTCATTTAAGTCCATTAAGTTACAAAAATTACTTCAATTTCGTCCTTTCTTTTTAATTATTCTTTTTTTTGTCTTAGTCGAAATACCATCTTACACGTGGCGCTTTGTTTTATTTTATTTTATTTTTCTGCCACGTGTCAGATGGTGATTCGTGTAAGAAAATATGAATAAATAAACAGAAAAGACGAAATTGATGTAATTTTTGAAGTTTAAGGGACTTAAATGAAAACTAAAAAAAGATAAGGGACGAAATTGAAAACTAAAAAAGATAAGGGGCAAAAATGTGTATTCAACCTACATACTCACCTCTACCACCGGGCACGATAGCAACTCTCGGCCATCATGCAAAGATTCAATATCATTAACGACCTCCTCGCTTCATCCGCCGGCCTCAACCTCCTCGTCTCTTGAACCCCGGTCACGATCAGGTGCCTGGCCCACACTATACTCCTGATCGGACACATGAGTGTCGGGCACCGTCTCAAACACAAAATGAGAGGAAGAAGTGGCAAGTGTCTGCTGGAACCCTGGGGTGGGCATCATGTAAATGGGTGTCGATGCAGAAGGTCCTGCATGCTGTGTAGGTGCCCAATGTGACGTAGGCTGCGTAGGGGCCGAACTCGCTGGAGCCTGTGTAGGCGTAGATGTATCTGCGACGCTGTGTGGATGACAACATCGCATAGCCAAAGATCATCAATCCTAATAATGTCCGGCCCCCGACGACGAGGGGGGTCGACAGCGATGCCCTTCCCCTTCCGTTGACCACTACTGGGTGGTCGGGGGGGTCGGAGCCTGAACCTCCTGATGCCATATATGTCTATAGAGCAATTCAATAATAACAGTCATGAAATATTATATTTAAACATAACAATATTAAAAATGAATTTCAAAAAATAAACAAGTTATATGTAAATAACTGTCAAAATAAAATATGTTGTTAGACATTAAATATTCTAATTCTAAAAAGTTAAACAAAATTATTCTGCCCACTCTGCTCCGGCATCGTCTTCAGATCTTGATGGTCCTCCCACTTCTTCATTTAATTCCTCACCTCCATTTACATCTTCATATGTGATTGGATCGCCACGTAGTCGAGAAATGGGTTCAACTTCGCTTACTACGCTGACATGAGACATCTCATCCACTTGATAAGCCACTTCTTTCCGTGGATCATCCGCTTCAATGCGACCCTTGGTTTTGTCTTTATTGCAACACACCAACCTTGTTTGTCCCTTCGAGTTGACGGATAAGGGACATAATACACCTGCCTTACATGTTGTGCTATGATAAACGGATCAAACATTTGGTATCTTCTGCTCATGCATATGTCAACAGGATTATATTTGCGATCCATTCTTGTGCCTCTACTTGACTGATCAAACCAATTACAATAAAATAGCACTATTCTTTTAGTATAGTCTAAAGTATTGTACGCCACCATATATATGTTGAATCACGCCGTAGAAGTCGCTCTTCACCTCCCTCTCGTGGCACCTTTTACATAAACTCCGCCGTTAACTGCTTTTTTTCCCTATGTTTTTGACCTGAGTTTGAAATTTGTAAATCACATTTAAATACGTGTGCCATTCTTTTACACGTGATTTAGGACCATGAGATAAATTTCTCAAGTGTTCGATTATGGGCGATTCTGACTCGCTATACACTGCAGATACACATGCACAAGTGATTTAGGTTCCTTTTGCAAACAATCTTTTGTATTTTCAAACAACAAATAGTTGAAATAGGACTAAAAATACATACCTGGCTCCTAAACCACGTTGGGAAATATTCATGAATATAGGCAGAAGAGTCTTGTTCGCTTGTGGGCTTAGTTAACAAGAATGCCCTGAACAAGTCATTATCAAACAAATGATCATGAATAGGTGTACATACGTAAGATATGGTGATACTTCGGCACAGTTGATCAACACGTGAACGTGTGCTGACTTCCAATCTTCTCCCGTTAACCAGGACTTCAGCTCCTTTCCAACATGACGACCGGGAAGGCAAAACACTGATAAGGCCAGCGGGTGCCTTTCACTTTCAATTTCTATTTCATTCCTATTATTTGTTGGTGTCAGCATGAAGTTCGTAAAATAATGGGAATGTAAATGAATTGTCTCACCAGATAAGTAAGTTGCACAAATAGATCCTTCAACCCCTGGCCTTATTTTTCACCGACCGCTTTGAGTCACCCATAAATCTACGTAATAACCAGGTTGGTGATCAACATTTCAACATTTAACCCGAGCGTTGAATAATTATGTTAAAGAATATTTGATTATATTACCTTTCGAATGGATACATCCATCCTGTATTGAACCTGGCCCACCGGCGTAGCTTCATGTGCAAGATGCACCGAGATGTTCCATAGAGTCAAAGAAACCAGGGAAATATTCTCTCCAACTTACAAAGAATGACTGATATGTTCGCCCATCTTGATAAGATCATCATCTCTCAATGTCATGAACACAAATCTTTAAAAATTGGCCGAAGTTCGTAAGTGGATTTAAAATATTTGACTACAGGAACTAAATGCAATAGAAGTAAACACTCCATGAATACATGACAATCATGGCTTTTCATCCCAATCATTGTTCCTTTGTTCACATCAAGACATCTTGCCAAATTAGAAGAATAACCGCCTGGCATTCAAGTTCTTTATCCACCGACAGATCGACCTAGCTTCCTCAACGCTAAAGAGTAACAGCTTTGGGTTTCAGGGTTTTCCCATTCGACCGAAGTCGCCAAATGCAAGTCCTTTCGCTTACAAGAAGTGGTAAGTCCAGCCGCCTTATCATTGTCTTTCGTTCTTCCTCTAACGCTCATCATCGTGAGAAAAACATTGTCAAAAAGTTCTTCTCAATGTGCATAACATCAAGGTTGTGTCTCAACAAATTATCTTTCCAATACGGCAAATCCCAAAAATACTTCTTTTAGTCCAATTGTGCCATTGTCCATATCTTTCAAATCGATCCAATTCACCAAAATCTGTGATTTTTGGCGGATCCATAACTACGGTAAAAATCTGTCGGATGTCAACCCTGGGGCGAGCCATCTAATTCAACTTCCCCTTATCAAGGCGTTCTTATTCCGTCTAAATGGATGATCTGCTGGTAAAAACCTCGCGATGTGAGTCAAACCAAGAACTCTTCCCCAAATTTCAAGGTAAAGGCCTTTGTATGCTCCATGCAATGGGACATGCCATCTTACCATGAGTACCCCAACCGCACAACATGCCATATGCAGGGAAGTCATTAATGGTCCACATAAGAGTCGCCTCATTGTAAAGTTCTTCTTCGTGCAACATCATAAGTCACAACGCCATTCCACAACCTTTTGAGATCGCCAATGAGAGGTCAGTAAGTAGATGTCAATACCATCCGCTGGATTATCTCGACCAGTATAATACAAGTCAAGAACATATAGGGCTTAAACATGCACATATCAGAGGAAGATTGTATGGGGTAACAATAATCGCCAAAGAAGAATAAGGTTTCGCCGTTGATTGAACATACGGGTAAAACCATCGAGCATAAGCCAAGTCGCATATTACGTGGATCTGCCGCAAATTCGGGATTCACACGATCAAAGTGCTTCCAAGCTTCACCATCACATGGATGTCGCAACATACCTGGTGTTTTTATTCTCATAGTGCCAAGTCATTTTGTCTCCGATTGTGTTGACGCAAACATTCTCTCGCAGCCTTGGAATAATTGGCAAATAAAACATTGCCTTCCGTGGAACTGGTTTTTGTCTACCCTTCCCATTATCAAGATGTGACATATACCTTGGCTCACCACGTAATTTGCATTCAACCAAGGCTATCGCTTTTACCAAATTCATTGTCGTAATATAACATACACCCTCTCACACAACAATCAACTTTTTAGATTCCAACCCCAATTTGGACACTAAGCTTTTAGCCTCGTAATAACTTTTTGGCAAACCATCTCTCGATAGGTGACGAGTCCAACATCATCTTCGTTCACGAGATCCAAGCACACATCCGTAGCACCACAGCTTGACTTGAGAGCTAAAAGTCTCACACACATTGATAACTTAGAGTCGGCACCTTCAAACAATCGGCTTATTTGTTTCTAACAAGAGATTATAAAATCTTTGTGCGCCTCATTTGGAAGTTCATCTGTGTCATCATACTGTGGCTCCTCGAATGATACGCTGACCCCAAGGCATCACAAACCATATTTTGCATCAATTCAATCGCTCACCATATCCCGTGATTCACGCAATTACTTGAAGCACTTGTGCAATTATCGCCAACCCCTAATCCAACCCGAGGTAACTCTTCACCATGTCTAGTCCAAATGCGATAATTAGGCATAAATCCAACTCTCGCAGTGCGATGACCTCTCTGGGCTCTTGATCTTCTCGCAATCGCATTTAAGGCACGAACATCTAATCCCTCCATTAATTTCAAATCTTCGTGTGCCATTGCGACTTGAACGAAGTGATCAATCCCATCGCAAAAGATTGTTTCAAACCCCTCTTCCTGATACAACCTATCGTGACATCCAACTACGATTCAAGGAAAAAATTCCATCTTCTCAGATGTCAAAAAATGAAAATTTCAAAGAAGACGACATTCTTACAACCGCTCTCTTTCTTTAAATGGTATGACTTATCCCATTCGAGGAAAAACTTTTTCAGAACTCAGATAATAGTCATTCCAGCATTCTCATATCTTATACTTGACAAAATTTATTGACATTTCCCATTGGTCTCTGGGTACACAAAATGATCGCAGCTTAGGACCAAGGCAATCAAGTATGCACCCGTGAGAACAAAAGGAAATGAATCTAACCGAAATTTCATCAAATATCAAGATACGAGAATCAAGCAACAACTATTATACAAGTAAAGAAAAAGTTTTTTCCCAAACCGTCCGACTTGATTAATTCAAGGTTCAATATACAATGAACACGTGGTATCTAGAAGAGTACACGCACTCAATAATATATTGAACCTCAAACGGAAGCTAAGGCTTTTCTCCGATACTAATAACAACAATCAAACATCCATTTCATCAATAATTAAAAAGTAACATGTTGAAAGTTGACATCCTCTTAAAGGATAGAATTAAACAAGCATACCGACTACAAGTGGAAGCATAAATCCTTTTAACAATTTTTGTTTTCATAGTGGTTTGGCTTGGTATATGCCATGCAATTAGAGCTCCTATATGGTCACATCTACCATACATCCTAATCCATTAATTGGCCAAAAACAATCATTTTCTGCTTTCAGCTTAAAAAACTAGCCTAGCACCGTAATCTACTACATTAACCAAGGCGCTTGATGGTATCTCTAAACAACATAAAATTGGTTACTTTATTATTTTTTTAAAAAAATAAGATCATCACATAATTAAATTCATCAAATATAGGATTTTAATAGTTTATAATTAGTGTCTGATACGATTAATTTGGGAATCAATTTCCTCGACAGAATTCATGTCTTTGTGTAATAATATGTCTTTCATATGTTAAATTTTTTAGTTTAATAAACGTTGTTTGTATTTACAGTATAGTATATAGTTATAATCTGTAAATATTTTGGAGATTAATATGGTTACTATCTCAATATAAATTGGTTTCTATAAGTATAGCGAGACGTAGCATGAACATAGCGAGACGTTGAAACGTTGGAATAATTGGAACTTAGGCTTAACACAAAAATTAAATAGAAAAGCACAATACATCATATATTATCCTAATACATTTATCCAATTAAAATGTTAAAGCAGTCAAATACTAATGTACATAACATGCATAATATAAAATAGAGGCTAGCTAGTGGCGGCTCCTTGAGGGGTCCCCAGGACAAAATCGGGCGGTAGAATCCTCCGAAGGAGTCGATGGAGTGTAATCTGCTACAGTGGGAGAATATTTTGGTGTGGACGGAGTGTAACCCTCTCCGATTGGAGAATACTCCGGTGAGGTCGGAGTGTAATCCTCTCCGATTGGAGAATACTCCGGTGTGGATGAAGTATACTACAAGATCTCATCGTCATCGCTGGAGACCTAAACGATGTATGTCCCTCGATGAGCATCACCGGTAGCTACAGGCCTCCTGGGATCACCATGCTGGTTCATCAAATCACGATCCTCAAAGACGATCCTTAGTCCCGATGACAAAGCTCTTTCGATACTCCGTCGCAGAAATCATCGGCCTCCTGGAAGGCATAGGAGGATCACGATGGCGAGCATCGCGATCCTCAATCGTCACAAAGCTATTCCGATACTCCCTTGCAGACATCATCTGGCCTCCGGAAGCCCTACCTCGACCACGGTTTCCATCTAAAGACATTGTCTGCTTGTTGTCAACATTGGTCACCATGAGCATATAAACCGAAAATAATCGAATTTACAACAAAACGAACAAAGGCATAGGTTTGCGTGATTTAAGACTTTATTCCAATATTTTTTCAATATTTTTTCAAATCATGATGCTAACTGAGCAGATGCGCCAACTAGAATTGTTTTTTTTTCCCTTCTAATTAGCATGCTTAAGACAAACTTTTAACCTTGGACATAATATAAGTATCCTAAACTTTTAAAACAACTAACAATCCACAAAATCAATAAAAGCAGAGCAACCGCCAAACAACTAACAATCCACAAAATCAATAAGAGCGTAACAACCATCAAACAACTAATAATCTCACGCAGTTACTCTTGCAAAGCTACTAAAACAAAAATCAAATACCAACAACAGAATACAAACAAACCTTAGTTCCCAAAATCACGTAACACAAAATTGGAGGTCAAGCCACAAAGAATACGTGATGCACCAAAACCTTCAAAATCATGTCAAAACCTTCAAATCACGCCAAGAACCTTCAATCGTTCTGAAACATCAAAAAGGAACACCAAATCAATTTGGGATTCTAAGAAAAAACACGAACAAAGAAGGACATAATAGAGACAGAGAATAGAGGTGGTGGCAGAGGTGACTGGCAGACCACGGTCTTTGTGGAGGTGGCGCGGAAGGTACCGTGGAGGTGGCGGCGCGGACGATCGTGGAAGTGGCGGCAGACTGCTCTGTGGAGGTGGCGGCGGATAGAGAGATGAGAGACAGAGAGAGACGCACACGGTGGTGGTGGTGGTGGCAGAGAAACGCGGTGGTGGTGGCGACTAAGACGTGGTGGTGTGGTGGTGGTGGTGGTGGTGGAGAGAAAGAGTGAGAATAGTGAGAGAACAGGATAGAATAGAGAGAATAGAGTGGTGGTGGTGGTGGCGGCCTGGTGGTGGTGTGGGCGTGGTGGTGGTGGCGGCGTAGTGGTGGGGTGGAGGAAGAGAGGGAAGTGAAAGAGAAGAGGGATGAAGATGGAGGAGAAAGGGAAGGCCTAGCTTCGGTTATTATCGCAAGATTACATCGACGGCTTTTTACCGATGCAGGCCGCTTCAGAACTGCTCTCAGATACCGACGGGTTTTTAACTTACCGACCAGTATAAGGCCGTCGATATTTGAAAAATAGGCGCGAAAATGAAATATCTTTGAAATTACCGACGAGCATCGACCGCTTCAGAATCGATTCCATTTACCAACGGACTTGTTGTTACCGACGGCCGTCAGTCGAAAAATCCAACGCTTAACCGACGGCCTCTCGACCGCAGATATGCCCGCTTCAGTAAATCCAAATTTTCTTGTAGTGTGTAATTGCTTTTCTCGCTAAATATCCTTTGTCTAGTGTTATTTCATACGCACGTGTCGCTCTCCTCACCTCACATACATCGCTGCTTTATCTATCGAGATCGAACCCACCTCATTCACTCAAGCTAATTGTGACCCACGCTGGCAGCATGCTATGAGTGCTGAGATCGCTGCACTCAATGCCAATAACACTTGGATTTTTGTTGATCCACCTCCTCACATTAAACCTATTGGTAGCAAGTGGGTGTTTAAAATTAAACGCCATGCCGATGGTACTGTTGAAAGGTTTAAAGCACGCTTCGTAGCCAAAGGATATAACCAAGTTGAAGGCCTTGATTTCTTTGATACATTTTCACCAAAGGGCAAAGTCCGTCCACGCGCCTTTACTTGCTTTATTCTTTGCAATCCGAATTGGCATTTACATCAACTCGATGTAAATAATGCTTTCTTACGGTGACCTCCATGAAAATGTTTTCATGGTCGCTCCACAGGTGTCTCTCCTCCCAAGCAAGGACAAGTTTGTAAGCTTCTTAAGTCTCTCTATGGACTTAAGCAAGCTAGTCGTCAATGGTTTGAGAAACTCACATCTTTCCTCCTTGCTTGTGGCTTTACTCAAACATCCAGTGATCACTCTCTCTTTATTCAGAAAACATCTACTTCCTTCACTGTGTTACTAATCTACGTCGATGACATATTATTGGCTGCTACTTCACTAGATGTTTTTGCTGATATAAAAGCCCAGCTTGAAGCCAAATTCAGGATTAAAGATCTTGGCCAACTCAAGTTTTTTCTTGGACTTGAAATCGCCCATTCTTCAAAAGGGATAGCATTGTGTCAACGCAAATACTGTATGGAATTATTACAAGATTCTGGACTCACTGCTTGCAAGCCTGTGAGTACCCCTCTAGACCCTGCACTTCGTTTATCTCAAGGTCGATGATCCTTATGAAGATGCCTCTGCTTACCGTCGATTAGTTGGACGTCTTCTATACTTGACCACCACTCGCCCAGACATTACTTTTGCTATTCAACAACTTAGCCAATTCATGGCTAATCCCACTGTTAATCATCACAAAGCAGCTATCCATGTGCTTCGTTACTTAAAACAAAGTCCTGGTCGTGGCCTATTTTTCTCTCGAACATCTGACTTCCAACTTTTGGGCTTTAGTGATGCAGATTGGGGAGGTTGTATAGATACTCGCCGATCAGTTACTGGGTTTTGCTTCTTCTTGGGTAGTTCTCTCATCACATGGAAAGCAAAGAAGCAACCAACAGTGTCTTGCTCTTCCTCGGAAGCAGAGTACCGTGCATTAGCTTCAGCAACGCGTGAATTACAGTGGTTAACCTTTCTCATTGCTGATCTTGATCAATCTCTCGTTAAGTCTTCGTCCTTATCAGATAGCCAGAGTGCTCTTCATATAGCACATAATCCGGTCTTTCACGAGAGAACCAAGCACTTAGACATCGACTGTCATATTGTGAGAGAAAAGCTTCAGGGAGGGCTCATGCGATTGCTGCCAGTTTCTTCTGCTAATCAGATTGCATACATTTTTACTAAGAGTTCGGGTCCTCGCTTGTTTCGTGATCATGTAACCAAGCTGGGGTTGATTGACATATTCAATCCTCCAGCTTGAGGGAGGGTATTAGCGCACGTGTCAATAATATTGCTTAGCTATCACTAGGCGGTTACTTCTCTTGCTAGTATATTAATAAGTTTGTATTCTGTTACATTTAATTTTTCATTCAATGCAACAGAAACAGATTCAATTCTCTATCATGGAGCTCTGCTCCTCTTTTGCTTAGAACTTCCAAAAATATTCACTCTCTTATTATAATTTTGCAATGCCACAATTTAAAGATTTTTTTTCTTTCATTAAATGTAAATTTTATATTTTAAACGATGTAAAATTTTTTGCTGGTCATGGAAATAAGGCTTTATATTTATTTATATTGAAAGCAGACCAATCTGGAATCAAAGCGCTTTTTACATCCCATGTGACCCAAACTAGGCCAAGTCAGAAGATCCCGCATGCAAAAAACATCAAAATTCACCATGTATAGATCTGCTTCTGACTATAAATATAATGTAACGACTACAATACATACTAGTAACATCTATCTATCTAGATTCTAGAAACTGGAAAGAGACTCTCCTCTTCTCATCGACAGAACCGAACCCTGATTGTCTTTTGAAACCTTTGTGCCTTCATCATCCTTGAATCGTGCGACTTTAACCTCTATTCCCCTTCTTGCAATCTCGAGTACCTTCCTCCCCGCAAATTGCTCGATCCATCCAAATTTCTTTCCATCAACGCCGTGCACTGCCGATGATCCGCACAATGTGCATCATCGATTCTGTATTTTAGTTTGTAAGTAAATGTTGGTTAATTAAATTAATTTGTTATCTTAATTAATTAAATTACTTGAACTAAATATATAATTTTATATTGTTTGAATCAATTTCTTATAAAATTTAATTTAATTTTTTTTAGTTTAACTAAGAAACTTAGTTACTTAATTAATTTTATTTTTATATATTTTAATTCAGTTAATTAATTTAATTCAAATAGTCACAACAACTTGAAAAATTAATTGCATGACCACCACAACTTGTTTTTACCAACGTGTTGTTCCAGGTGAACAATTACTTTTTATTATTAGTAGAAGTATTACATAGTCACAAGCCATAGGGGTATAATCGTGAACGAAGATAAAAAAAGGTGACGTGATGGCATTTCCTCGTCGTTTCTTTGCACTATTGGCGAGATCAGATATTCATGTGGGCCCCACAGATTTTAATTCTTTCGCACCTATTTCTCCGCATACCAAACGAAAGAATTGGTACATCTCTCTGCAAGTTTTCTCGCCGTTACCTCTCTCTTAGCAAGTTCGCTTCAAACAAACAGACGTTAAGGGTGTGTTTCGTTCACGAGAGAAATTGTGAAGAGAGAAAATGTGAAGATAGAGTATAAAAAGAGAGAAAAATGTGAGAAATAGAGTAGATTTTGGATATTGATTGGTTTATGAGAAAGAGAAGAGAAAAAGAGAAGATAGAAGTGTTAATCATTTTTGAAAAGACATCAATATCCTTGACTAAAAATTTAAATAATTTGAGATATAATAAGAGAATAGGGGTAGAATTGAAAAAAGCAAAAAAAAATGCTGCACCACCTCTCTCCTCCCTTTCTTCGCAGTAATGAAGAGGAAAAAAAAGGTGGGCGCTACCCACTAATTTGTTCTCTCTCTCTCTCTCTCTCTCTCTCTCTTTCCAATTTCTGCTCCAACCAAACTGAAGAAGTGGTCCACTTCTCACCAACTTCTCTCGTGCAGCACTCTTTCGTCTCTTTCCACCCGCAACCAATCACAAGGTAAAAGTTCACGATGATTCTAGCACTGAGACTTCCAAGTGAGTTATGTTTTAGCCTTTTCATATCGCAGCACTGCTACCGGCAATATGTTTCACACCATATTGATGCATATTCATTGCCTGCTTCAAGCTTGTTTGTCTTTGATATTTGCTCCACTGTTTACATATGTCCAACTGTTTCTTATTGTGGATGTGCTATTACCTTTGTCCTTAGTGCCTATGCTTTAATGGAGAAAAAAAAGAACTTAGATTTTTAAACAATGTACTACAACATTTTTGCATTTAGTCAATAGGTCAAAAATGTTGCCGAAACTAAGAAAAATGTTGACTAAAGGTATAGGCAACAATTTTCACCTGTAGACTATTCAAGCGTTATCTAAAGTCTATGACAAAATTGAAACCAAAAATTACAAATCAAAATCAAAATCAACAACAACAAACATCACTGCCGCTTTGAGAGAGAGAGAGAAAGAGAGAAAGAGTCATCGCTTCAGCAAACCCACAAACATCACAGCCGCCCTGATCCACTATGGAACGCCACCACTTCTTGCCCTGTAAGTACGAATCCCCGCCACCACTTCTTGCGCCGTTCGCACAAATCTGAGTAAGGGGTGGAGGGAGACTGAGGCACAGATTCGGGTTTGCGTGGTGGTGGAGTGAGGGGTGGAGGGAGACCGAGACACAGAAGAAGGAGGGAGATCCTGGTTCGCGTGGTGGTGGAGAGGGGGGGTAGAAGAAGGATCTAGAGACTCTGTGAGTGAGGGAAGGAAGCCGAAGCGGATGAGTGAAGGAGGGAATGGAGATTAGTGAGATCAGGGAGACAGGGGAGGGAGGCCAAAGCTTGAGTTGGGAGGGAGACGAGAGGGTAGAAGGATCTAGACAGATCCGTGAGTTTTTTTTAGTAAAGACCCATTTTGTCCTTCACAAAATATCCATGACCCATTTTGGTCCCTCACAAACTTAAATCTAAAAATAATCCCACATTTTTAAAAAAAGTTACTTTAGTCCCTCACATTTTTAAAACGGGGTCACATTAGTCCCTCCGTCATTATCTGTAAGGGACTAATGCGACCCCGTTTTAAAAATATGAAGGACTAAAATAACCTTTTTAAAAAATGTGAGGGATTATTTTTAGATTTAAGTTTGTGAGGGGCCAAAATGGGTCGTAAATATTTTGTGAGGGACCAAAATAGGTCTTTACTCTTTTTTAAAAGTAAAAAAAATGAGAAATCAAAATGTTTGTGGACCTAGTTAAATAGTTGCCCACCGTTCCTTAACTTAACCATTGGAGTAAAATTCACATGGGACTCTTAATTCTTACATGGCAACTGTTGGCCCACTACAATAGAGTTCAAATCCTCTCCATTTTCATAGAAAATGGACATCTCCATTTATTTACATATCCATCTAACACGTGGCAACAGAAAGGTTTAATGGCTGAGATTCATTTAGATTTAAATCAATTTAAACTTTAACTAAAAAACTTAAAATCGTATCAGCGAGACTGTGGAACCATCCATCCAATCCAACAACAGTAACCACCACACCACCACAAAAAGCCTCTGTTGCCTCCACATGCTCCTCCAGTTGACTTGCCGCTGTGCCATCCCATCGACGTTGTCCCTCCGCTTTGCGCTCGACTGTTACCACCCATAGCTGGGCTGCTATCAATAACAGTGGCGATCTCTCTGTCAATACTTACATCCTCTAAAAGGGGATTTCACATCACTAATCACTTTCTTATCCATTGTTATGATTTGTGCCCACGAGCAAAGAACGAATGTCATTTAACATAAATTGCAGACTAGAAATCATTGACAGAGGCTTTTATTCTCATAATTATCCATGAGAGCACCAACACGAACATCGAAAAGGGAGGATTCCATGGAAATTTTGGTTGCGTTGGAATTGACTTGAAGGCTCCGAGAGCCTCACGGCAACGCAGCAGCGGGGTGGCGGGAGGTGCAGCGGCTGAAACTGTGGCTGCGCTGGGACGGGGGTGGCATGACGGCACCGTGCCAGGTGAAAACTCTAGAAACTGTGACGTAAAGATGTTCGCCCTTCAGCCAGGTTTTTCATTTAAAAAAAAATAATATATTGATTTAGAAAGATTGAATCTCAGCCACTCAAACTTTTTAATGCCACGTGTTTGTCCATCATGCAAGGGAATGGAGATGTCCATTTCTTGACGAAATGGAGAGGATCTTGATTCAATACAATGAGCCAAGGAACATCCACCAGTATTTGGTTGGAGGAGAATGGAGGGGAGGTAGACTGCCAAAGATAGCAAGTTCATCCTTATGCCATCTCGAGGTTACAAGATGTTTTTTCGTATTCGACAATATCGTTATACGCACATAAACCTGACTTCACTGGATTGTCTAAAACTCACTTCATTGAACTACCGTGGAGAAGGTTTGAAGACCTTGTACTTTAATATCCCTATGCTGAAGAGCATTGATTTCTCCATTGTATTAAATGAAGATCTTGATAATGCATTTGCTCTCTTCGCAACTCTTCCTGATGATTTCACTTTTTTCAGGTCATGTATCCAAAGTTATTTGAAAATCAGAAAGATATCAAGGATGTTGAAATATTCTCTCACGACGAGGTCAAAATTATTGAATTGGGAGGATGTGTTGGCAATTGGTATGAAATTGAGTTTGTTATGAGTGTTCTAAAATATGCCCACAAACTTGAGCGAATGGTTTTGAGTCCCTATTGGAGAGACGATGACTCATTTGATTGGAATTCTGATCCATTGTGGTTGCAAAATGGGTGTAAAAGGATTAGTGAAAAGCTTGAACGTGAAGAAGTAGTAGGACGAGAAAAACTTGTGCTCATGTAGCAGTGTGTGTATCTGCGCGCATATTGTGGGTTTTGATTTACTAGTTGATAAAATAATATTAACATTGCTGATAATTTTCTGATCGATTTGGTCCCTAAAGTATCACCTTCTCTCCTACTTAGTCTTTAATGTATGTAAAAGTATTAAAAGGTCTCTAACATTTTTCTCCATCCATCAATTTAGTCCCTCAGTTAACTTAACCCGGTTTTTCAAATGTTAAATGCTAAGTTGACAATTTTCTCTCTCCTAAGTGTATTCAAAATAGTACATAATGTCTCTAAACAGCAGTGCTATATCACACGAGGGAATTCGCTCACGAATCTCACGAAGCTTAAATTTTACGAATATAAGTGCAGCTTAAGTTCTCCAAAATACTCACATCGGTCTCGATAAAAATCACGGAGTCCAATTTAGTTTTTAAAAAATAAAAAATATTAATTTGGTTTTTAATAATCTCAAATATGGGTTCTTTTTATAATAATTTTTAGGGACATTTTAATCTATATCAATGACTAATTTGACCCATATTTGATATTCTTAACAATCAAATTGATATTTTTCATTTCTTAGGAACTAAATTGGTATCTATCATTTTTGTTAGGGACCAATTTGGGTACTCTTTTAAAAAAAAGTAAATACTCAAATTGGTTTCCCAAAAAAAAATCACAGAGACTAACTTAATCCATGAGAAATGAATAATATCAATTTGGTCCTTAACAATCTTAAATGTGGGTCAAATTACTCCCTAAATAGGACTAAAATATCCCTAAAAATTATGTTAAAATGACTAATTTCACTCACATTTTTATTTTTTTGGGACCAAATTGACATTTTTTTTTATTTTTCAGAGATTAAATTGGTCTCTGTAATTTTTATCGGGGATCAACTTGAGTTTTTATAAAAAAATAGCGAGGTTAAAGAAAGAGAAATAAGAGAGCGCTGAATATATATTTAGACAGACAAGTGACTCGTGATGTTTCTCACGAATTCTTATTCGTGACTTTTAGCATTACTCGTTTATAAAATATATCATACCAGTCCCTGATCAAATAAATACACATATTTAATCCTCAAAGTCCCTTAAATAAATATTAAATAATTCCTCAAATCTCTAAAATGCATCTTACCGGTCCTTACAACCTTTGAAGATAGAAGGGCCAAATAAACAAATCCGCCCCTCTTTTCCACTCTACTGTGTTATAAAAGGGACCAAACAACACTTGCATTAAATAATTTTGCAAAATGAGATGTGAATCAGGATATGTTCTCAAACTAACAGATTGTATTTGCAAAAGTGTCACACTCACATTGTCTCTTACTGCAGCAAATACTTGACAAAAATGATTGCGTACCACCAAAGAGGTAGGGTAGGGTCAGAAAATATATACACGTTAATTAAACAAAAACCTGCTTCGCAAGAAAATGAACGAGCAGTGCGGCACCACTTCCTGAATATGGCGAGATGAGACTGCAAATCGAAGATGAAAATCGCGGAGTGAGTGACGGCAAGGTGAGTGACTTGCTCTTCGTTCACAAAATAAATCCGCCCCTTGGTCTGCTTTTGAGGTTTTAGAGATATTAGGGACTAATATGATGTATTTTAAAGATATTAGGGACTATTTTGAATACACTTAGGAGAGAGAAAATTGACAACTTGGCACTTAATATTTGAAAAACGGGGTTAAGTTAATTGAGGGACTAAATTAATGGATGGGGAAAAACGTTAGAGATCTTTTAATATTTTTACATACGTTAGGAACTAAGTAGGAGAAATGATGATACTTTGGGGGCCAAATTGAAAGTTATCTGTAATTTTTATATTACTTGTTATCACCGCAATAATACGCATTTCACTACCATATTTTTATTCACAATTAATCCCGCTGCACATATATTTGATGGCAAACCACTTAGGCCCTGTTTACTTTCGAAAAACATTTTGTGTTTTTATTTTCTAAAATCTGCACTTATTTTATATTGCTAACAAGAAGATGTAAGACTTTTGTAGTAAACAATTGTAATATATAAAAGATGGAAGAGAAACTAGGGATAATACATTTTTGGAAACAATGAAAACAACTTTTTTGACATTTTCAATATTTCTGAAAATACTAGATTAGGAAAAGCATCTTGTATATGTGTTTCCTCTAATGTATGTTAGTTTAAGTGAAACTTACTAGAAATGAAAATAGAAAACAAGGGAAGGAAAGTAAACCAGGCCTTAAATTTTGTTTTGGTTCTATCACCTTTTTGAATTTTTTTTTGGTTGTATCTTAATATGTTGGCTTTTCTGCAGTTTTAGTCCCCCTATTTTCAGTAATCCGTAATTTTGGTCCCTCAATTTTTAATTTCGCAATTTTGGTCCCCTAATTTTTAAAATTCTGACATTTAGCCCATCACTAAAATTGGGTCAGAAATTTGCTGATGTGGCAAGTAATATGCTGATGTGGCACCTAACTGGACTGGCTAGGTGGCATTTTGGTGACACTTGGTTGCCATGTCATTAAAACAGATTTAAAATAACAAAATAAATCATTTAATTAAATAAAATAAAATAAAATCATAATATCTGGTTTTATGAACCCTAAATTGCGACCCAAACCCAGTCCTCCCCCCTCATTTCTTCTTCGTCTTCTCAATCCCAGTCTTCTTCCCCCATTTCCCCCAGTTCTTCTTCTAGCTCCAAATCTTTGTCCCTCTCGCCCAGATCCCACCAGATCTTTCTCTTATTCTTCTTCTTCCTATCAGCTTTCTTCTCTTCCTTTTTTTCTTCTTTTTGCGTTTCTGGTTCTTCAGCAAGAGGGGCAGGAGCAACAACATAATGTTTAGGGACGATGAAAGGAAGAAGAAAGGGCGATTTAGGATTCATCAGATTTAGGGATTGAGGCCCAAATTGGACAGTGACATGCTCACCAAAGCTGTTGCCCTCCTCTTCCCACTGAATCCAAACACCAAAGCGCTTCACACAGACCCTTCCTCCATTTACGACCTTCTCAAAACCTACGCACTTTCCCCCACAAACATCCTCAAAGCCCACCGCCTCTTCAACAAAATCCTCCGACCCATGTTATCACATTGGAACCTCATGATCTGCGGTTGGTTCCCAAACCGATCAACCCATCGAAGCTATTCGCACCTACAACCTCATGTATCGCCAAGGCCTGGTTGGTAACAACTTCACATACCCATTTCTACTCAAGGCCTGTGCTCGCATTTCCCATGTTTCCTGCACCAGAATGGTTCATGCCCGTGTTTCGTGCACCAGAAAGGGGTGATTTAGGGATTTAGGATTCAGAAGAAAGGGGTGATTTGCGATAAGAGCAACAACCCTGTTTAGGGTTCATCAGATTTAGGGATTTAGGATGGTGCTTGGTGCTTGAATGATCCAGATTTTTCCAGATTTACGCCTCTCCTCAGATCTTGTCTCCTTCGGTTTCTGGGTGTGAGGGATTGCGTTTTGGATTGGGTTAGGGTTTGGGTTTGGGGTTCCTTTACTGTTGCAGAAGAAGTAGAAGAACGATGGAGGGTGAGGGTGAGACGACGATGGGGTTCCTTTACGTGTGTGTGTGTGTTTTTGTTTGGTTCCTTTCTGTTGAAGATGTTGTTGTTGTTGTTGAAGCTGATGTTGTTGTTGTTGTTGAAGAAGAAGAGGCG
This sequence comes from Calophaca sinica, assembly GCA_037113605.1. Taxonomy (NCBI): domain Eukaryota; kingdom Viridiplantae; phylum Streptophyta; class Magnoliopsida; order Fabales; family Fabaceae; genus Calophaca; species Calophaca sinica. The sequence goes on from CM073735.1 coordinate 3,724,500, forward strand.
TGAGCCAAGATTTTCCCACATTTACGCCTTTGATGCTGGATGCTTGGTGTTTGATTTTCTGTTTAAAATAATGACTTGGATTTTTATTCAAGTTTATGTATTTAATTGAAAAAATAAATTAAATGCTGATGTGGTAATGTTAAATTCCAGGTATGCAAGGACATGTAGGTAATTCACTTGCCACGTCACCAAAATTGAGGTCCAAATGCTCAACTAGTCAACATTTCAGAAATTTTAAAAATTGGGGGACTAAAATTGCGAAATTTAAAAAAAGGACCAAAATTACGGATTGATGAAAATAGGGGGACCAAAACTACAGTAAAGCCTAATATGTCTGAGTTTAGTTTTTATACATTAACCGTGTAAAATCACTTTATAGAAGCATTCTATCAAATTTCACCACCTCGCCTTAATCTATGCGTTCTTCATACTCCTCACGTTCTCCACGTGAATCAAATTATTTTTATTAAATAAAAAATTTAAAGCAGAATCAGAATCTCTTCGTTCTTCATTCTCCCCACGTTCTCCGTCTTTGTCTCTGACGTTCTTCCTTCCCTACCTGCACATTCTCCATCTCTGTAGAAAGTAGAAACATGACGCTAGAAACATGATGCTGTAGATTGAAAGTCGTCCACAAAGAAATTAGCCATTATAAAATGTTATGTTTGGTTATGAGAAGAAGTTGTGAAGAGAGAAATATGTGAGAGAGAGCATCAGAAAAAAATGTGAGAAATATAATAGATTTGAAGTATTGTTTTGTTTAAGACTAAGAGAAGAGAAATAAAATGATTTTATGGATAGTCAAAAAAGCCCCTATCTAAAAAATCTCCACCAATTAAAAATGTTGGTTAATTAAATTAATTTGTTATCTTAATTAATTAAATTATTTGAACTAAATATATAATTTTATATTGTTTGAATCAATTTCTTATAAAATTTAATTTAATTTTTTTTAGTTTAACTAAGAAACTAAGTTACTTAATTAATTTTATTTTTATATATTTTAATTCAGTTAATTAATTTAATTCAAATAGTCACAACAACTTAAAAAATTAATTGCATGACCACCACAACTTGTTTTTACCAACGTGTTGTTCTAGGTGAACAATTACCTTTTATTATTAGCAGAAGTATTACATAGTCACAAGCCACATGGGTATAATCGTGAACGAAGATAAAAAAAGGTAACGTGGTGGCATTTCCTAGTCGTTTCTTTGCACTACTGGCGAGATCAGATATTCGTGTGGGCCCCACAGATTTTAATTCTTTCGTACCTATTTCTCCGCATACCAAACGAAAGAAGTGGTACATCTCTCTGCAAGTTTTCTCGCCGTTACCTCTCTCTTAGCAAGTTCGCTTCAAACAAACAGACGCTAAGGGTGTGTTTGGTTCACGAGAGAAAATGTTACGAGAGAAAATGTTAAGAGAGAGCATAAAAAGAGAGAAAAATATGAGAAATAGAGTAGATTTTGAGTATTGATTGATTTATGAGAAAGAGAAGAGAAAAAGAGAAAAGAGAAGTGTTAATTATTTTTGAAAAGACATCAATATCTTTGACTAAAAATTTAAATAATTTGAGATATAATGAGAAAATAGGGGTAAAATTAGAAAAAACAAAAAACGCTGTAACCGCCTCTCTCTCCTCCCTTTCTTCGCAGCAATGAAGAGAGAAAAAAAGTGGGTGGAACCCACCAATTTGTTCTCTCTCTCACTCTCTCTCTCTCTCTTCAATTTCTGCTCCAACCAAACTGAAGAAGTAGTCCACTTCTCACCAACTTCTCTCGTCTCTTTCCACCCGCAACCAATCACAGTGTAAGAGTTCCTGATGATTCTAGCACTGAGACTTCCAAGTGAGTTATGTTTTAGCCTTTTCATATCGGAGCACTGCTACCGGCAATATGTTTCACATCAAATTGATGCATATTCATTGCCTACTTCAAGCTTGTTTGTCTTTGATATTTGCTCCACTGTTTACATATGTCCAATTGTTTCTTATCGTGGATGTGCCATTACCTCTGTCCTTAGTGCCTATGCTTTAATGGAGAACAAAAAGAACTTAGATTTTTGAAACAATGTACTACAACATTTTTGCATTTAGGCAATAGGTCAAAAAAGTTGCCGAAACTAAGAAAAATGTTGCCTAAAGGTATAGGCAACAATTTTCACCTGTAGACTATTCAACTGTTACCTAAAGTCTATGGTAATAGTTGTTCGCACTTTATGGACACACTTTCAAAAATTGTTGCTTATGCTCTACTGAATAGTTAACAGTTGTTTGGGAACTTAACGCAACATTTTTAAAATGTTGCCAATATCGTAGTACAGTTTATAAATGTTGCCTATTCATAGGACATAGACACCACTCATAGGCAACATTTTATGAATGTAGCTTTAATTTTCTTTTAATTTCATAATTTTTTAGGCAACTTTTATAGTCCATTATTTTGTAAATATAATCATAATTTGATCCCATACACAACTCATATTTAAGTTTTAATTTTAAATTGATCCTAAAAATTTATATATAATTTAAAAAAAAAGATAACTCGTGAACTAGTAAATGAATTAAGTGCACATAATACACGTCCCAAGTTTCTAACATTGATTTCGTGTCATAATATCACTCCAAAAAAAAAATTAACATAGATTGAGTTAAAACACCACTCCAGATACACAATAGGAGACTAAAGGAAAAACATAGTTTGATTACATTTAACATTATGAAATATGAGCCTTAAAAAAAACCCAAAATAATTCTAAGAAAATAAAGATCGAAATGCATCATCTTGCAACTCCTGATTGTATCTCCTACATTAAGCCCTGCTGCATAAGAAAATAAAAGAAAATGTATTAGACCAAAACTTTTAGGGTGATGTAAAATCGATAAATCCATGCACATGGTACTCAACCAAAAATTTCATTGTAAATGAGAGCAACCTATACAGAGTTAATAAATAAGTCCCACCAGCCCAGAGCAATTCCATCACCTGTATTAGAAAAGAAAAACAAAGTCATACGTATAGAAAGATGAAATTATGATATAAAATATATATATCAATCATATAAAAAACTTGTGATTGTCGTTACTTAGATATTATCACAAAAAATTTCATGACATTGACTTTGTATTTGTATTTTTTTAATAGAAAGTCAGCCCCGACATTTTGAATCTTCCATTGTTACTCTTTAGATAAGAGCACCTTTCAACTGGAGTACTTCTTTTTCTTATCACTAACTACATAGATCCGGTATGAGAAACTATTGGAGCTAAGCCATATGATAGAGTAGAATAAAAAATAAGAAAACCAGAAGCAAAATCTCTTGGAAAGAGAGTACCATAGAGCTAATCAGGACTCCGAGATGAATGCATACAACACATCATTGTAAGTCACAAGCACCACCATCAAACACAGCACCTCAGCCCCACTGCCAGAGCCACTATGGCGCGGCGCCATCCTCCTCACCAAGCCACCCCTGTATAAAAACAGAGAAGAATCAGAAATGACATAAAAGAAGAGGAGAGGGGGTAAAATAAGACAGCATCTTGACTGGCTAAAATAATGACTTTCATTTATATCTTCTATATATCAAACCAGTAGTCGGTTATATTAAACAGTCCAATTAGCAATTTATTGAGTATACAGACATTTTTTTTTTTGAAAAGGAGTATATAGACATTTGAAAACTCAATTAAAAGACCTCGCACGTTAAGTATAAATTGATAATGTTTGATAGCCAGTAGTTGTTGTTATTAGATAGTGTTAGGAAGTTTTTACTGGTAGAGAGGAAATTAGGATTCTAAGGAACTAAACTATGGAAGGAGAAGGAGAAGAGAAAACTATGCTACTGAAAATTAAAATTCTTATGTACCAAAAAAAAAATTAAAATTTTTCTTCATTCATTTGTTAATTCTTCAAAAGGAGCAATACACTTAATAAAGTATTCTAAATAGATGTTAGTCATCCATGTTCATAATCTTAAGAGAATATAATAAAATTCAAAACATAAGAAATTAAAATAATAATAACAATTATTTTCAACAGGGTTTCTAAATCTAAATCATTGGCTGGATCAACTAAAAGCCCACTATCAGATAGCCAATAGCTGTTGTTACAAATCCAAGTAAACCACCGACAACGACTTACGGTATGAATTGAGAATATTAACAAAGGAAACCACCACTTGCAAAAGAATTGGCAATTACAAATTACAATGCAGATCAGATTCAATTTGGAATTTCAGGTCATGGAATTCTGGGTAAACCCTGTTAGTCAAAAGAGGCAAGCCACCAACCAAAATAAGAAAAATTGTTAGTCAAAAGAGGCAAGCCACCAACCAAAATAAGAAAAACATGGGTTAGAAAATTTGGAAAGTCATAAAACACATGATGGTAGGTGGCCATCCAATTTGATGTGTTCATATTATATGTTCACATTGCAAACCTTGCCTATAAATAGAAGCTTGAAGGCAAGAGCAAATCATTCCAACATTGAGTGCATTCCAAGTTGAGAGAGTGAGCACCGAGAGAAAATTCCAGTGAGGGAGTTTTTGTGAAAAATATTTGTGAAAAATATTTTGGGTGTAATTGGGTTGTGGGTTTTGTGAGAGAGTGTGAGTGTTTGTAAACACAGTGTGTATTTCCCTTTTCAATATAAGGTCTGCAGCAGTCCGGAGACGTAGGCATTATTGGCCGAACTCCGTTATCAATTTTTGTGTGTGCTTCCGCATTTATTTTTCGCTCTTCCACTAATCTGACTATGGGGAAATTTTGCGTAATTTCCTAACAACTGGTATCAGAGCTAGTTGGTTATTTCTGCTAAATCTTGGTGAGGATACTGTTCACGTGAATAGTAATTTTCGTGAATAGTAAAATTGGTCGGCACTACCAATTTGTCCACGGAGGTGTTCTAAAGCACGGTGGTTCGCAGAAATTGTCAGAAACGATCCTGAGAAGTCAGACTCGAGTGGGAGTATGGCCGCAGACGAAGGAAAGGTGAAAATTGAAAAGTTCGACGGTGCGGACTTTGGCTTTTGGAAGATGCAGATCGAGGATTATCTGTATCAGAAAAAGTTGTATCAACCTCTCACAGGAAAGAAACCAGCGGAGATGAAGGAAGATGAATGGATCCTTCTCGATAGACAAGCCCTCGGCGTTATCCGGTTGACGTTATCCCGTAATGTTGCGTTCAATATTGCAAAAGAAAAGACCACGGCGGATCTTATGAAGACTCTTTCCAACATGTACGAAAAGCCGTCGGCCTCAAACAAAGTTCATTTGATGAGGCGGTTGTTTAACTTGCGAATGACGGAAGGCGCATCGGTGGCACAACATCTCAATAAACTCAACACAGTCACAACCCAGTTGAGTTCAGTTGGAATCGAATTTGATGATGAGGTACGAGCATTGATACTTTTGTCTTCTCTTCCAGAGAGTTGGAATGCTATCGCCACAAATTGTGAGTAGCTCAACTGAAACAATAAGTTGAAATCGACGATGTTCGTGATCTGGTTCTCACCAAGAGATCCGACGGAAAGAGTCGGGTGAATCTTCATCCTCTTCGATGTGCATACAGAGTCAAGGGGAAGAAATTCAACCAGAGGAAATGGACGCGTGGCAAATCAAAGGGCAAAGCGGTCCAAATCCGTAAATCATCATAGTTCTCAAAACTCCAACTCGAAGACTATCGAGTGTTGGAATTGCGGGAAGACCGGCACTACAAAAATCAAGGCAGAGTGCAATCAAGAACCAGGAGGCGAAGGACGAGACAAATGTTGCTTCCACCTCAGGAGGAGGTGACGCGTTGATATGCTCTTTGGAGAGCAAGGAAGAGTCTTGGGTATTAGACTCTGGAGCATCTTTTCATGCCACTTCGCAGAAAGAATTCTTTGAGAACTATGTACCCGGAAACCTTGGTAAAGTTTACCTTGGTAACGAACAATCTTGTGAGATTGTCGGCAAAGGTGTGGTGAAGATTAAGTTGAATGGGTCTGTATGGGAATTGAAAAATGTCAGACATATTCCTGACCTGACGAAAAACTTAATCTCAGTAGGCCAGTTGGCCAGTGACGGCTACACAACAATCTTCCATGGCGATCATTGGAAGATTTCAAAGGGTGCAATGACAATTGTTTGCGGCAGAAAAAGTGGTACTCTTTACAAGACAGCAGGAGCATGCCATTTGATTGCGATTCAAGAAATGAAAATCCCAATCTATGGCACCAGAGACTAGGCCATATGAGTGAGAAAGGGATGAAGATCATGCACTGGCGGCAAATTGCCATGTCTTCATCAAGAGAAATTGACATGTGTGAAGATCGCATACTTGGAAAGCGAGAAAGAGTTAGCTTTGGACAAGTGGAAGAACCCCAAAGAAAGAGAAACTCGAGCTTGTTCACTCTGATGTTTGGGGTCCAACGACTGTCTCATCCATTAGTGGGAAGCAATACTTCGTGACCTTTATTGATGATCACTCTAGGAAGGTATGGGTATACTTTCTGAAACATAAGTCTGAAGTATTCGAGGCTTTCAAGATGTGGAAAGCCATGGTAGAAAATGAGACAGGATTGAAGATCAAAAAGCTCAGAACCGACAATGGTGGTGAATATGAAGACACCAGATTCAAGAAGTTCTGCTATGAGCACGGGATCAGAATGGAAAGAACCGTGCCAGGTACGCCTCAACACAATGGTGTAGCTGAGCGTATGAATCGAACGTTGACAGAGAGAGCCAGAAGCTTGCGGGTGCAGTCAGCCATCAAGGCGATTTTGGGCGGCAGTCAACACAGCAGCTTACTTGATCAACCGAGGTCCATCGGTACCATTGGAGCACAGAATACCAGAAGAGGTATGGAGCGGAAAAGAGGTAAAACTCTCACATCTTAGAGTTTTCGGTTGTGTAGCATATGTGCATATCAGTGATCAAGGCAAGAATAAGCTTGATCCCAAATCAAAGAAGTGCACTTTCATCGGTTATGGTGAAAATGAGTTTGGCTACCGCCTTTGGGATGATGAAAACAAAAAGTCGATCCTGAGTAGAGATGTGATCTTCCATGAAAGAGTGATGTACAAGGACAGGCATAGCACGCACACCAAAGAACTTCGTAATGCGAGTGGGCGGTGTATGCAGAGGTGGACGATGTCCTAGAAAGTCCTATGGTTGAGAATCCTCAGTCAGAGGAATCAACTTATCCAGGTAGCAGACAACAAATTGACGCACCAGAGCCTCCTACTCCAGCTCCGGCAGTGAGAAAGTCTTCTCGAGTTCCTGTGCCCAACAGGAGATACATGGACTACATGGTGTTGATCGATGGAGGAGCTCAAGATTATGCAGAAGCATGTCAGACCGCAGATGCTAGCAAGTGGGAGCTTGCCATGAAAGACGAGATGAAGTCTTTGATCTCCAATCAAACATGGGAACTTGCTAAGTTACCCGTGGGAAAGAAGGCACTTCACAACAAATGGGTGTATCGGGTGAAGGAGGAGAATGATGGCTCCAAGAGATACAAAGCTCGACTAGTCGTTAAAGGATTCCAGCAAAAGGAAGGAATTGACTACACCAAAATTTTTGCTCCAGTTGTGAAGCTCAATACTATCAGGTCAGTGTTAAGTATTGTTGCAAGCAAAGAGCTCTACCTTGAGCAGTTGGACGTGAAAACTGTGTTTCTTCACGGAGACTTAGATGAGGAGATCTATATGCACCAACCTGAAGGTTTCTTAGAAGATGGAAACAAAAATATGGTGTGCAGATTAAAGAAGAGCTTGTATGGCCTGAAACAAGCTCCGAGACAGTGGTACAGGAAGTTTGAAAGCTTCATGCACAAGGAAGGCTTTGAAGTGCAACGCCGACCATCAAGTTTCTTCAAGAGATATAAGTCCAGTTATATCATTTTGTTACTTTATGTCGATGATATGTTAGTAGCAGGTTCAGATATGGATGAGATTAAAAACTTGAAGATGCAGTTGTCAAAAGAATTTGACATGAAGGACTTGGGTCCAACAAAGAAAATCCTTGGAATGCAAATCACGAGAGATAAGTAGAGAGGAATTTTGCAGTTATCTCAGGCGGAGTACATCAATCGTGTTTTGCAAAGATTCAACATGGGCAACGCCAAACCGGTCAGCACACCTTTGGCCAGTCATTTTCGCCTATCCAAGGAACAGTCACCTCAGACGGAGGAAGAAAGAGAATCCATGGCTAAGATACCATATGCTTCAGCCATTGGAAGTTTAATGTACGCAATGGTCTGTACGAGGCCAGACATTGGCCATGTAGTGGGAGTTGTTAGCAGGTTTATGTCAAATCCAGGTAAAACTCATTGGGAAGCAGTGAAATGGATTTTGAGGTATCTACGAGGCACTACAGAGAAGTGTCTGTACTTTGGTAAAAGAGAATTGCAAGTACAAGGATACGTAGATGCAGACTTTGGAGGTGAAGTCGATCATCGAAGAAGTACCACTGGTTATGTATTCACTGTTGGTACTACAGCAGTTAGTTGGATGTCGCGGATACAGAAGATTGTTGCTTTATCCACTACAGAGGCTGAGTATGTAGCGATGTAAGCCAAAGAAAGAATTGATATGGCTTCAGGGATTGTTAACGAGTTGGGTTTCACACAGATAAGAGTGTTTTGCGGTGATAGTCGAGTGCGATACATCGGCAAAGAACTCAAAGATTTCACCCGCAACAAAGCACATTGGTCTTCGTTATCACTTCATCGGATCTCGCTTGAGGATGAGGTGTTAATGTTGAAGAAGATTCAAGGAGGTAAGAACCCAGCAGACATATTGACAAAAGTGCTCACTATCCACAAAAGGAAGTTGTGCTGAACTTGGTTGGCTGCTTGAATAATGCACCAGGAAAGGTCACTGCATTGATCGAGATGTGAAGACCGATTGAAATCAGTCTTCAAGTGGGAGATTGTTAGTCAAAAGAGGCAAGCCACCAACCAAAATAAGAAAAATTGTTAGTCAAAAGAGGCAAGCCACCAACCAAAATAAGAAAAACATGGGTTAGAAAATTTGGAAAGTCATAAAACACATGATGGTAGGTGGCCATCCAATTTGATGTGTTCATATTATATGTTCACATTGCAAACCTTGCCTATAAATAGAAGCTTGAAGGCAAGAGCAAATCATTCCAACATTGAGTGCATTCCAAGTTGAGAGAGTGAGCACCGAGAGAAAATTCCAGTGAGGGAGTTTTTGTGAAAAATATTTGTGAAAAATATTTTGGGTGTAATTGGGTTGTGGGTTTTGTGAGAGAGTGTGAGTGTTTGTAAACACAGTGTGTATTTCCCTTTTCAATATAAGGTCTGCAGCAGTCCGAAGACGTAGGCATTATTGGCCGAACTCCGTTATCAATTTTTGTGTGTGCTTCCGCATTTATTTTTCGCTCTTCCACTAATCTGACTATGGGGAAATTTTGCGTAATTTCCTAACAAACCCAACCACTCAAACTCAATAAAAAAGACAAATTGAGATAAATCAAAACAAACAGAGAAGATGCTTGCACTGCGATCAATATCATGGGCAAACAAAAAATGATGCATACCGTAATGATCCAAAGGTTTAGGAGCCGCCACCAATTTTATTAAATTTAAGAAAAATTGAAAAACCTAAAAAAAGGTAATCTTTGAAAATCATACTGAGTTCGAGAATGATTACGCATGGAGAAGGGTGGAGACTAAACCCCACAACACCTCCAACACGTCTGTCCTATGACAGTTACCCAAAATTAATTGTGCAAACTAATATAAATATTTGTTTCATCCCAAAATTAAATAAAATTCATAATAAGTGCAAAAATGAATAAAAAAAGGAAACTAAATTAGAAAAATTTAAATTTGACTTGACGGGGTTGACCCGCTCCTACGTATCCTCTGGTGCAATGAGGAACTCAAAAGTCACGTAGTTCTTCTAGAAAATATTTGTGTGTTTGATTTGATTTTAATTTTTATGGGTTTAAGATCACCAAGTTGTCGCAACTCAGGCGTCCTAAACCAAAGATCAACAAAATGTCACATCTCAGCTGATCCCATTTTATTCTAAAAAAAAAATAACTTTCCGTTTGACTTAATAAAATTAGACCGAAAAGTAAGTTAAATAAAATGTATGATTATAATTAGGTGATGAAATTAATTTAGGCTCGTCTGTTAACAGTATCTATAAAATAAATAAAACAAAACAAATAAATGAAAATAAAAAGAAAAGGGCGGGGGTGTTCATGATGGGCAACAACCCAATATATAAAAAAAAACAGGAAAAAAAATAGAATGAAATAAAAAAAGAAGGGGGAGTTTGGGAACCCTAAAATTGAAGCGCTGCAAGTAGCAGCCGTGACTTTGCTGAGAAAGAAAAAAACAGTTAGAAAGGGGGGACGGTCGCAGCAAGGGGAAGAGATTGGGGAAGAGAAAGGTTGCGAAAGGGAGAGGCTGAGGGGGAGAGAAAGAGAGGCGCGGCTGAGAGGGAGGAGGAGAAGATAGGGAGAGGGAGATCGCGAGAGGGAGAGGGAGAGAGGGGCGCGCCAGAGAAAGAAAGGGAGAAAAAAAGAAGAAGAGAAAGGGGAGAAGGGAAGACGCACGTGGCGGAGAAGAAGGGAGGAGGGGCGCGACCGACGCTGCGAGGGAGAGATGCGGCCGTCATGCGGTGTCTCTGGCCGCGCGCGACCGCGAGCCAGAGGTCTGGGGTGAGAGAGAGAGATGAGGTGACGCATAGAGGGGGTGCGGTGGAGAGTGGTGGTTCGTGGGTGTGGTGGATCTTTTCCTTTGCTTCTTCTTCTATGTTATTTCTTCTTTTATTTCTGATTCTCTGTTCTCTCTTCTACATCTCAACAGGTTATCTCCATTGACATTCCATTCATACAACAACCCTAACTGAATCAAGGCACAAAATGTTCAAAAGATCCTACCTGGATTCCGAGTGAGAGGTAACAATACTGGTTCTCTTTTCATCTCTATGTTTAAAACTCGATTGAATTAGGACCTCAATGTGGAGTCCTTAATTCTCTGCTTGGTGATCAAAGTCTCAGAATTCCTCCTCTAATTCCCCCTGCCTTTTTCTGTGAATTTCAATCTGGTATTTATAGAGTGAAGGGGACTCTAATAGGACAATGTTGGCCTGCTTGTTGCAGGGTTGTGGGAGAGTTTGGAGGATGCAGGGGGCGCAGGGTAGTGCCTGCAAAGCTGCTTGGTTGGAGAAAAAATGGAAAAAAAAGGAACAAGAAGAAAGAGCTCTGGACTCATTCTCAAAATACTCTGTTGTTGATATTGGTGTTTCTGGCAGGATGCCATGTGCATCCCTGCCCCATTTCTTTTGTTTCCTTTTTGTTTTTTTTATTTTTGATTTTGTAAATTTGGACTGCAATAGACTATAATGGACATGTTATGGACTGTAATAGACTTATTGGTTTATATTTTTGGCTTGTCCTTAGTGGTGGTAATTTGTAACATTTGTTTTTTTCTTCAACTTGGGCCAAGGCCCATAATGGGTTTAGACAATGGGTCAGATAAAATAAAACAAAAGTAAGATAAAATAAAGGCTGAAAATTCAAATATGTGTAAAGGAAATATTTTTGTGAATTTTCTTTTTTAAAAAAATGTCCAGTCAAAATTGAGTGTTCACACATACCTTAGCAATAAAAGAAAGCACCACTAGTTTCGAAGGTCCTTATATATATATATGGGTCGACTCAAGTGAGAACACTTGGTAATTATGAAAAATGAGAATTCTTAATACTAACCATTGGTTTATATTTCACGGTTGAGATTACTCTCAAACATTAAAATGTCACGTGACCCTTTCTCTCCCCTTTCATATATGACTAGTATAATTACCTGTGCTTGCACGGGTTAACTTTATGGGTTGTAAATGTATCCAACGTTTAAGAATAAATTTGAAGTTTTCTTTTTAAATTATTAACGTATTTAAATTATTCAATAACTTTTATATAGATAATTCATTATGAAGTAGAGAATATGTTTGTGTGTGTGTGTGTGTATATATATAATTTAATTTTTTTTTGAAATATAGAAAATAAAATAGAAAATATCAGTTCTACTTTTATTTATGATTAGAGATGGTTTTTCAACCATGAGTTTCAACAAAAAATAAATAAATAAAGCACACAATTGAATTATCTATCTAAATTATTGTAAGATAAATTTAAAATAAGTTACATGAAAAAGAGATAATCAATTATCTATGCTGGACAATAAATTAATCCTAAAATAAACTCTGATTTTTCTTGTGTATAATATCGGAGCTTTAAGAAGGAAAAAATAAAAATAGATGTTGTTTTAGCATTTATTATACTTAAATATAAACAATGATGTGAATGTTGCAATGCTAAAAAAAATTAAATATTATGATGTGCATAGTAAAATTAATCATTCATGAAAAATTATAAAATTAAAAGAAACCAAATTTGTATGGTAAAAAAATAATGAATAGTATTTGTCAAAAAAAATGATGAATAATTTCTGATAATTGATATAATTAATAAATAAAATAGATAAGTCATTTAATAGAATATATTAACGATTTACACTGCGAAATTATTGTTTGACATAGTGTAATAATGATTGCTATAATTAAAACAATAACTAAAAAAAATTGAAATTGATTTAGGCAAAAAAATTGATAATTATTACGTTGTTACATGACTTAGATAATATTTTGATTGAATGACAAATGTCTAGATATGAGAATTAATTAATTGATATACTTTAATTTATTACATTTTGAATTTGAACTTGATTTAATTCAAATTTGATTGAATGGTAAAAGTCTATATATGATCATTAATTGATTGATATGTCTTAATTAATGAAATATCATGAATTAAAAAATAAAAAATAAAAAATTTTAAATTTTAAATTTTGGAGGGAAAAGAATGAATGTGGAGCTGTCACGTGACATGAGTCTATATAGCAATACTCTATTTTATATAATATAGTAGATAGTTGATAGTTGATATTAATATATATATGTTCTTTCACAAAAAAAACCATATATGTTCTACTAATTTATAAGGGTGTTCATAAACCAATCCAATCCAATTCAAACCGCAGCCACCGAACCGAAAAACCGCAAACCCAAAAAACCGAAAACAGCAAAAAACCGAAATTTTAAATTGGATTGGATCAGTTTTCGGATCCTTCTAATGAAACCAATCGTATCCAAACCGATCCAAAGTATTATTACATAACATAATATTATACTTATACTTACCTTATTTTTAATATATTTTCTCACACATTATAAAATTTATTTTTTTAAATTAATCATGTATATTTTTATATAATGTAGAATATTTTACTTTTTTAATATACATTTTTTTGGGTACATTTTTAAGCTTGCAAATAAATTATTTATTTTTATTTTTATAATTTTAAACATATTTTTCTTAATTTGTGGATCTACTCCTCTCTTTGTCATTTTATAATTCTCTTTCACATTAATACAATAATGCGTGATATATCAATACAGAAAAATAATGTGTGATATGGTCGTACCACAAACATTCCTAGGGTCAACAATTCCTTTTGATTATTTCATAGTTTCGTTTATAAGAAGCAAAAAAAAGCCGGTCGTTATTGCCCTACTGTTGGCTACTGCAATTAGTTTAATGTTATGAAATGTAAGTTATCGTTATTATCGTAATTTTACTATTTGGAAAAATATAAACTAAGAGATTAAATTATAATTGAGAAACCGAAAGACACGGTGGTACTGTGGAGGTGGTGGCGGCGGACGGTGCTGTGGAGGTGGCGGCGGATAGAGAGAGAGATGAGAGACAGAGAGAGAGACAGACACGGTGGTGGTGGTGGTGGCAGAGGAAACGCGGTGGTGGTGGCGACTAAGACGTGGTGGTGTGGGCGCGGTGGTGGTGGTGGTGGTGGTGGTGGAGAGAAAGAGTGAGAACAGTGACAGAACAGAGAGAATAGAGAGAATAGAGTGGTGGTGGTGGTGGCGGCCTGGTGGTGGGGTGGGCGTGGTGGTGGCGGCGGCGTAGGTGTGGGGGCGGAGGAAGAGAGGAAGTGAAAGAGAAGAGGGATGAAGATGGAGGAGAAAGGGAAGGCACGGCCACGGTTATTATCGCGCATTACCGACGGCTTTTTACCGACGGTCTAGGCCGTCGATGGCTGACCGGCATTACCGACGGGTTTTTTAACTTACCGACGGTATAAGGCCGTCGGTATTTGAAAAATAGGCGCGAAAATGAAATATCTTTGAAATTACCGACGAGCATTGACCGTCGGTAAATCAGATTCCATTTACCGACGGCCTTGTTGTTTTACCGACGGCTTGGCCGTCGGAAAATCCAACGTTTAACCGACGGTCTCTGACCGTCGGTATATGCCCGTCGGTAAATCCGAATTTTCTTGTAGTGTGTAATTCTGTTTCTTCTGCTAAATATCCTTTGTCTAGTGTTATTTCATACGCACGTGTCGCCTCTCCTCACCTCACATACATCAATGCTTTATCTACTGAGACTGAACCCACCTCATTCACTCAAGCTAATTGTGACCCACGCTGGCAGCATGCTATGAGTGCTGAGATCGCTGCACTCAATGCCAATAACACTTGGATTTTTGTTGATCCACCTCCTCACATTAAACCTATTGGTAGCAAGTGGGTGTTTAAAATTAAACGCCATGCCGATGGTACTGTTGAAAGGTTTAAAGCACGCCTCGTAGCCAAAGGATATAACCAAGTTGAAGGCCTTGATTTCTTTGATACATTTTCACCAGTGGCAAAGCTGTCCACAGTGCGTCTTTTACTTGCTGTTGCTGCAATCCGGAATTGGCATTTACATCAACTCGATGTAAATAATGCTTTCTTACACGGTGACCTCCATGAAAATGTTTTCATGGCTGTTCCACAGGGTGTCTCTCCTCCCAAGCAAGGACAAGTTTGTAAGCTTCTTAAGTCTCTCTATGGACTTAAGCAAGCTAGTCGTCAATGGTTTGAGAAACTCACATCTTTCCTCCTTGCTTGCGGCTTTACTCAAACATCCAGTGATCACTGTCTCTTTATTCAGAAAACATCTACTTCCTTCACTGTGTTACTAATCTATGTCGATGACATATTATTGGCTGCTACTTCACTAGATGTTTTTGCTAAGATCTTGGCCAACTCAAGTTTTTTCTTGGACTTGAAATCGCCCATTCTTCAAAAGGGATAGCATTGTGTCAACGCAAATACTGTCTGGAATTATTACAAGATTCTGGACTCACTGCTTGCAAGCCTGTGAGTACCCCTCTAGACCCTGCACTTCGTTTATCTGTTGCTGACAGTGATCCTTATGAAGATGCCTCTGCTTACCGTCGATTAGTTGGACGTCTTCTATACTTGACCACCACTCGCCCAGACATTACTTTTGCTATTCAACAACTTAGCCAATTCATGGCTAATCCCACTGTTAATCATCACAAAGCAGCTATCCATGTGCTTCGTTACTTAAAACAAAGTCCTGGTCGTGGCCTATTTTTCTCTTGAACATCTGACTTCCAACTTTTGGGCTTTAGTGATGCAGATTGGGGAGGTTGTATAGATACTCGTCGATCAGTTACTGGGTTTTGCTTCTTCTTGGGTAGTTCTCTCATCACATGGAAAGCAAAGAAGCAACCAACAGTGTCTTGCTCTTCCTCGGAAGCAGAGTACCGTGCATTAGCTTCAGCAACGCGTGAATTACAGTGGTTAACCTTTCTCATTGCTGATCTTGATCAATCTCTCGTTAAGTCTTCTGTCCTTTACTGTGATAGCCAGAGTGCTCTTCATATAGCACATAATCCGGTCTTTCACGAGAGAACCAAGCACTTAGACATCGACTGTCATATTGTGAGAGAAAAGCTTCAGGGAGGGCTCATGCGATTGCTGCCAGTTTCTTCTGCTAATCAGATTGCATACATTTTTACTAAGAGTTCGGGTCCTCGCTTGTTTCGTGATCATGTAACCAAGCTGGGGTTGATTGACATATTCAATCCTCCAGCTTGAGGGAGGGTATTAGCGCACGTGTCAATAATATTGCTTAGCTGTCACTAGGCGGTTACTTCTCTTGCTAGTATATAAGCAAGTTTGTATTCTGTTACATTTAATTTTTCATTCAATGCAACAGAAACAGATTCAATTCTCTATCATGGAGCTCTGCTCCTCTTTTGCTTAGAACTTCCAAAAATATTCACTCTCTTATTATAATTTTGCAATGCCACAATTTAAAGATTTTTTTTCTTTCATTAAATGTAAATTTTATATTTTAAACGATGTAAAATTTTTTGCTGGTCATGGAAATAAGGCTTTATATTTATTTATATTGAAAGCAGACCAATCTGGAATCAAAGCGCTTTTTACATCCCATGTGACCCAAACTAGGCCAAGTCAGAAGATCCCGCATGCAAAAAACATCAAAATTCACCATGTACAGATCTGCTTCTGACTATAAATATAATGTAACGACTACAATACATACTAGTAACATCTATCTATCTAGATTCTAGAAACTGGAAAGAGACTCTCCTCTTCTCATCCACAGAACCGAACCCTGATTGTCTTTTGAAACCTTAGAGCCTTCATCATCCTTGAATCAGGCAGCTTTAACCTCTATTCCCCTTCTTGCAATCTCGAGTACCTTCCTCCTGCAGCCGCTGTTCGATCCATCCAGCCCCTTTCCATCAACGCTGTACTCGTCGATGATCTGCACAACAGGCATCATCGATTCTGTATTTTAGTTTGTAAGTAAATGTTGGTTAATTAAATTAATTTGTTATCTTAATTAATTAAATTACTTGAACTAAATATATAATTTTATATTGTTTGAATCAATTTCTTATAAAATTTAATTTAATTTTTTTTAGTTTAACTAAGAAACTTAGTTACTTAATTAATTTTATTTTTATATATTTTAAATCAGTTAATTAATTTAATTCAAATAGTCACAACAACTTGAAAAATTAATTGCATGACCACCACAACTTGTTTTTACCAACGTGTTGTTCCAGGTGAACAATTACTTTTTATTATTAGTAGAAGTATTACATAGTCACAAGCCATAGGGGTATAATCGTGAACGAAGATAAAAAAGGTGACGTGATGGCATTTCCTCGTCGTTTCTTTGCACTACTGGCGAGATCAGATATTCGTGTGGTACATCTCTCTGCAAGTTTTCTCGCCGTTACCTCTCTCTTAGCAAGTTCGCTTCAAACAAACAGACGTTAAGGGTGTGTTTGGTTCACGAGAGAAATTGTGAAGAGAGAAAATGTGAAGAGAGCGTATAAAAAGAGAGAAAAATGTGAGAAATAGAGTAGATTTTGGATATTGATTGGTTTATGAGAAAGAGAAGAGAAAAAGAGAAGAGAGAAGTGTTAATCATTTTTGAAAAGACATCAATATCCTTGACTAAAAATTTAAATAATTTGAGATATAATAAGAGAATAGGGGTAGAATTGAAAAAAGCAAAAAAAAATGTTGCACCACCTCTCTCCTCCCTTTCTTCGCTGTAATGAAGAGGAAAAAAAAAGTGGGCGCTACCCACTAATTTGTTCTCTCTCTCTCTCTCTCTCTCTGTCTCTCTCTCTCTTTCCAATTTCTGCTCCAACCAAACTGAAGAAGTGGTCCACTTCTCACCAACTTCTCTCGTGCAGCACTCTTTCGTCTCTTTCCACCCGCAACCAATCACAAGGTAAAAGTTCACGATGATTCTAGCACTGAGACTTCCAAGTGAGTTATGTTTTAGCCTTTTCATATCGCAGCACTGCTACCGGCAATATGTTTCACACCATATTGATGCATATTCATTGCCTGCTTCAAGCTTGTTTGTCTTTGATATTTGCTCCACTGTTTACATATGTCCAACTGTTTCTTATTGTGGATGTGCTATTACCTTTGTCCTTAGTGCCTATGCTTTAATGGAGAAAAAAAAGAACTTAGATTTTTAAACAATGTACTACAACATTTTTGCATTTAGTCAATAGGTCAAAAATGTTGCCGAAACTAAGAAAAATGTTGACTAAAGGTATAGGCAACAATTTTCACCTGTAGACTATTCAAGCGTTATCTAAAGTCTATGACAAAATTGAAACCAAAAATTACAAATCAAAATCAACAACAACAAACATCACTGCCGCTTTGAGAGAGAGAGAGAAAGAGAGAAAGAGTCATCGCTTCAGCAAACCCACAAACATCACAGCCGCCCTGATCCACTATGGAACGCCACCACTTCTTGCCCTGTAAGTACGAATCCCCGCCACCACTTCTTGCGCCGTTCGCACAAATCTGAGTAAGGGGTGGAGGGAGACTGAGGCACAGATCCGGGTTTGCGTGGTGGTGGAGTGAGGGGTGGAGGGAGACCGAGACACAGAAGAAGGAAGGAGATCCTGGTTCGCGTGGTGGTGGAGAGGGGGGGTAGAAGAAGGATCTAGAGACTCTGTGAGTGAGGGAAGGAAGCCGAAGCGGATGAGTGAAGGAGGGAATGG
The DNA here is from genome assembly GCA_037113605.1 of Calophaca sinica. Classification (NCBI taxonomy): domain Eukaryota; kingdom Viridiplantae; phylum Streptophyta; class Magnoliopsida; order Fabales; family Fabaceae; genus Calophaca; species Calophaca sinica. The sequence goes on from CM073735.1 coordinate 3,742,970, forward strand.
AGAGTAGTGAGATCAGGGGGACAGGGGAGGGAGGGCAAAGCTTGAGTTGGGAGGGAGACGAGAGGGTAGAAGGATCTAGACAGATCCGTGAGTTTTTTTTAGTAAAGACCCATTTTGTCCTTCACAAAATATCCATGACCCATTTTGGTCCCTCACAAACTTAAATCTAAAAATAATCCCACATTTTTAAAAAAAGTTACTTTAGTCCCTCACATTTTTAAAACGGGGTCACATTAGTCCCTCCGTCATTGTCTGTAAGGGACTAATGCGACCCCGTTTTAAAAATATGAAGGACTAAAATAACCTTTTTAAAAAATGTGAGGGATTATTTTTAGATTTAAGTTTGTGAGGGGCCAAAATGGGTCGTAAATATTTTGTGAGAGACCAAAATAGGTCTTTACTCTTTTTTAAAAGTAAAAAAAAATGAGAAATCAAAATGTTTGTGGACCTAGTTAAATAGTTGCCCACCGTTCCTTAACTTAACCATTGGAGTAAAATTCACATGGGACTCTTAATTCTTACATGGCAACTGTTGGCCCACTACAATAGAGTTCAAATCCTCTCCATTTTCATAGAAAATGGACATCTCCATTTATTTACATATCCATCTAACACGTGGCAACAGAAAGGTTTAATGGCTGAGATTCATTTAGATTTAAATCAATTTAAACTTTAACTAAAAAACTTAAAATCGTATCAGCGAGACTGTGGAACCATCCATCCAATCCAACAACAGTAACCACCACACCACCACAAAAAGCCTCTGTTGCCTCCACATGCTCCTCCAGTTGACTTGCCGCTGTGCCATCCCATCGACGTTGTCCCTCCGCTTTGCGCTCGACTGTTACCACCCATAGCTGGGCTGCTATCAATAACAGTGGCGATCTCTCTGTCAATACTTACATCCTCTAAAAGGGGATTTCACATCACTAATCACTTTCTTATCCATTGTTATGATTTGTGCCCACGAGCAAAGAACGAATGTCATTTAACATAAATTGCAGACTAGAAATCATTGACAGAGGCTTTTATTCTCATAATTATCCATGAGAGCACCAACACGAACATCGAAAAGGGAGGATTCCATGGAAATTTTGGTTGCGTTGGAATTGACTTGAAGGCTCCGAGAGCCTCACGGCAACGCAGCAGCGGGGTGGCGGGAGGTACAGCGGCTGAAACTGTGGCTGCGCTGGGACGGGGGTGGCATGACGGCACCGTGCCAGGTGAAAACTCTAGAAACTGTGACGTAAAGATGTTCGCCCTTCAGCCAGGTTTTTCATTTAAAAAAAAATAATATATTGATTTAGAAAGATTGAATCTCAGCCACTCAAACTTTTTAATGCCACGTGTTTGTCCATCATGCAAGGGAATGGAGATGTCCATTTCTTGACGAAATGGAGAGGATCCTGATTCAATACAATGAGCCAAGGAACATCCACCAGTATTTGGTTGGAGGAGAATGGAGGGGAAGTAGACTGCCAAAGATAGCAAGTTCATCCTTATGCCATCTCGAGGTTACAAGATGTTTTTTCGTATTCGACAATATCGTTATACGCACATAAACCTGACTTCACTGGATTGCCTAAAACTCACTTCATTGAACTACCGTGGAGAAGGTTTGAAGACCTTGTACTTTAATATCCCTATGCTGAAGAGCATTGATTTCTCCATTGTATTAAATGAAGATCTTGATAATGCATTTGCTCTCTTCGCAACTCTTCCTGATGATTTCACTTTTTTCAGGTCATGTATCCAAAGTTATTTGAAAATCAGAAAGATATCAAGGATGTTGAAATATTCTCTCACGACGAGGTCAAAGTTATTGAATTGGGAGGATGTGTTGGCAATTGGTATGAAATTGAGTTTGTTATGAGTGTTCTAAAATATGCCCACAAACTTGAGCGAATGGTTTTGAGTCCCTATTGGAGAGACGATGACTCATTTGATTGGAATTCTGATCCATTGTGGTTGCAAAATGGGTGTAAAAGGATTAGTGAAAAGCTTGAACGTGAAGAAGTAGTAGGACGAGAAAAACTTGTGCTCATGTAGCAGTGTGTGTATCTGCGCGCATAATGTGGGTTTTGATTTACTAGTTGATAAAATAATATTAACATTGCTGATAATTTTCTGAGATAATCTTTGATTTGGTCCCTAAAATATCACCTTCTCTCCTACTTAGTCTTTAATGTATGTAAAAATATTAAAAGGTCTCTAGCATTTTTCTCCATCCATCAATTTAGTCCCTCAATTAACTTAACCCGGTTTTTCAAATGTTAAATGCCAAGTTGACAATTTTCTCTCTCCTAAGTGTATTCAAAATAGTACATAATGTCTCTAAACAGCAATGCTATATCACACGAGGGAATTCGCTCACGAATCTCACGAAGCTTAAATTTTACGAATATAAGTGCAGCTTAAGTTCTCCAAAATACTCACATCGGTCCGATAAAAATCACGGAGTCCAATTTAGTTTTTAAAAAATAAAAAATATTAATTTAGTTTTTAATAATCTCAAATATGGGTTCTTTTTATAATAATTTTTAGGGACATTTTAATCTATATCAATGACTAATTTGACCCATATTTGATATTCTTAACAATCAAATTGATATTTTTCATTTCTTAGGAACTAAATTGGTATCCGTCATTTTTGTTAGGGACCAATTTGGGTACTCTTTTAAAAAAAAGTAAATACTCAAATTGGTTTCCCAAAAAAAAATCACAGAGACTAACTTAATCCATGAGAAATGAATAATATCAATTTGGTCCTTAATAATCTTAAATGTGGGTCAAATTACTCCCTAAATAGGACTAAAATATCCCTAAAAATTATGTTAAAATGACTAATTTCACTCACATTTTTATTTTTTTGGGACCAAATTGACATTTTTTTATTTTTTAGAGATTAAATTGGTCTCCGTAATTTTTATCGGGGATCAACTTGAGTTTTTATAAAAAAATAGCGAGGTTAAAGAAAGAGAAATAAGAGAGCGCTGAATATATATTTAGACAGACAAGTGACTCGTGATGTTTCTCACGAATTCTTATTCGTGACCTTTAGCATTACTCATTTATAAAATATATCATATCAGTCCCTGATCAAATAAATACACATATTTAGTCCTCAAAATCCCTTAAATAAATATTAAATAATTCCTCAAATCTCTAAAATGCATCTTACCGGTCCTTACAACCTTTGAAGATAGAAGGGCCAAATAAACAAATCCGCCCCTCTTTTCCACTCTACTGTGTTATAAAAGGGACCAAACAACACTTGCATTAAATAATTTTGCAAAATGAGATGTGAATCAGGATATGTTCTCAAACTAACAGATTGTATTTGCAAAAGTGTCACACTCACATTATCTCTTACTGCAGCAAATACTTGACAAAAATGATTGCGTACCACCAAAGAGGTAGGGTAGGGTCAGAAAATATATACACGTTAATTAAACAAAAACCTGCTTCGCAAGAAAATGAACGAGCAGTGCGGCACCACTTCCTGAATATGGCGAGATGAGACTGCAAATCGAAGATGAAAATCGCAGAGTGAGTGACGGCAAGGTGAGTGACTTGCTCTTCGTTCACAAAATAAATCCGCCCCTTGGTCTGCTTTTGAGGTTTTAGAGATATTAGGGACTAATATGATGTATTTTAAAGATATTAGGGACTATTTTGAATACACTTAGGAGAGAGAAAATTGACAACTTGGCACTTAATATTTGAAAAACGGGGTTAAGTTAATTGAGGGACTAAATTGATGGATGGGGAAAAACGTTAGAGATCTTTTAATATTTTTACATACGTTAGGAACTAAGTAGGAGAAATGATGATACTTTAGGGGCCAAATTGAAAGTTATGTGTAATTTTTATATTACTTGTTATCACCGCAATAATACGCATTTGACTACCATATTTTTATTCACAATTAATCCCGCTGCACATATATTTGATGGCAAACCACTTAGGCCCTGTTTACTTTCGGAAAACATTTTGTGTTTTTATTTTTTAAAATCTGCACTTATTTTATATTGCTAACAAAAAGATGTAAGACTTTTGTAGTAAACAATTGTAATATATAAAAGATGGAAGAGAAACTAGGGAGAATACATTTTTGGAAACAATGAAAACAACTTTTTTGACATTTTCAATATTTCTGAAAATACTAGATTAGGAGAAGCATCTTGTATATGTGTTCCTTCTAATGTATGTTAGTTTAAGTGAAACTTACTGGAAATGAAAATAGAAAACAAGGGAAGGAAAGTAAACCAGGCCTTAAATTTTGTTTTGGTTCTATCACCTTTTTGAATTTTTTTTTGGTTGTATCTTAATATGTTGGCTTTTCTGCAGTTTTAGTCCCCCTATTTTCGATGTCCGTAATTTTGGTCCCTCAATTTTTAATTTCGCTATTTTGGTCTCCTAATTTTTAAAATTCTGACATTTAGCCCATCACTAAAATTGGGTCGAAATTTCTTTGATGTGGCAAGTAATATCTTTGATGTGGCACCTAACTGGGTGCTAGGTGGCATTTTGGTGACACTTGGTTGCCATGTCATTAAAACAGATTTAAAATAACAAAATAAATCATTTAATTAAATAAAATAAAATAAAATCATAATATCTGGTTTTATGAACCCTAAATTGCGACCCAAACCCAGTCCTCCCCCCTCATTTCTTCTTCGTCTTCTCAATCCCAGTCTTCTTCCCCCATTTCCCCCAGTTCTTCTTCTAGCTCCAAATCTTTGTCCCTCTCGCCCAGATCCCACCAGATCTTTCTCTTATTCTTCTTCTTCCTATCAGCTTTCTTCTCTTCCTTTTTTTCTTCTTTTTGCGTTTCTGGTTCTTCTGCAAGAGGGGCAGGAGCAACAACATAATGTTTAGGGACGATGAAAGGAAGAAGAAAGGGCGATTTAGGATTCATCAGATTTAGGGATTGAGGCCCAAATTGGACAGTGACATGCTCACCAAAGCTGTTGCCCTCCTCTTCCCGCTGAATCCAAACACCAAAGCGCTTCACACAGACCCTTCCTCCATTTACGACCTTCTCAAAACCTACGCACTTTCCCCCACAAACATCCTCAAAGCCCACCGCCTCTTCAACAAAATCCTCCGACCAATGTTATCGCATTGGAACCTCATGATCTGCGGTTGGTTCCCAAACCGATCAACCCATCGAAGCTATTCGCACCTACAACCTCATGTATCGCCAAGGCCTGGTTGGTAACAACTTCACATACCCATTTCTACTCAAGGCCTGTGCTCGCATTTCCCATGTTTCCTGCACCAAAATGGTTCATGCCCGTGTTTCGTGCACCAGAAAGGGGTGATTTAGGGATTTAGGATTCAGAAGAAAGGGGCGATTTGCGATAAGAGCAACAACCCTGTTTAGGGTTCATCAGATTTAGGGATTTAGGATGGTGCTTGGTGCTTGAATGATCCAGATTTTTCCAGATTTACGCCTCTCCTCAGATCTTGTCTCCTTCGGTTTCTGGGTGTGAGGGATTGCGTTTTGGATTGGGTTAGGGTTTGGGTTTGGGGTTCCTTTACTGTTGCAGAAGAAGTAGAAGAACGATGGAGGGTGATGGTGAGACGACGATGGGGTTCCTTTCTGTGTGTGTGTGTGTTATTGTTTGGTTCCTTTCTGTTGAAGATGTTGTTGTTGTTGTTGAAGCTGATGTTGTTGTTGTTGTTGAAGAAGAAGAGGCGTGAGCCAAGATTTTCCCACATTTACGCCTTTGATGCTGGATGCTTGGTGTTTGATTTTCTGTTTAAAATAATGACTTGGATTTTTATTCAAGTTTATGTATTTAATTGAAAAAATAAATTAAATGCTGATGTGGTAATGTTAAATTCCAGGTATGCAAGGACATGTAGGTAATTCACTTGCCACGTCACCAAAATTGAGGTCCAAATGCTCAACTAGTCAACATTTCAGAAATTTTAAAAATTGGGGGACTAAAATTGCGAAATTTAAAAAAAGGACCAAAATTACGGATTGATGAAAATAGGGGGACCAAAACTACAGTAAAGCCTAATATGTCTGAGTTTAGTTTTTATACATTAACCGTGTAAAATCACTTTATAGAAGCATTCTATCAAATTTCACCACCTCGCCTTAATCTATGCGTTCTTCATACTCCTCACGTTCTCCACGTGAATCAAATTATTTTTATTAAATAAAAAATTTAAAGCAGAATCAGAATCTCTTCGTTCTTCATTCTCCCCACGTTCTCCGTCTTTGTCTCTGACGTTCTTCCTTCCCTACCTGCACATTCTCCATCTCTGTAGAAAGTAGAAACATGACGCTAGAAACATGATGCTGTAGATTGAAAGTCGTCCACAAAGAAATTAGCCATTATAAAATGTTATGTTTGGTTATGAGAAGAAGTTGTGAAGAGAGAAATATGTGAGAGAGAGCATCAGAGAAAAATGTGAGAAATATAATAGATTTGAAGTATTGTTTTGTTTAAGACTAAGAGAAGAGAAATAAAATGATTTTATGGATAGTCAAAAAAGCTCCTATCTAAAAAATCTCCACCAATTAAAAATGTTGGTTAATTAAATTAATTTGTTATCTTAATTAATTAAATTACTTGAACTAAATATATAATTTTATATTGTTTGAATCAATTTCTTATAAAATTTAATTTAATTTTTTTTAGTTTAACTAAGAAACTAAGTTACTTAATTAATTTTATTTTTATATATTTTAATTCAGTTAATTAATTTAATTCAAATAGTCACAACAACTTAAAAAATTAATTGCATGACCACCACAACTTGTTTTTACCAACGTGTTGTTCTAGGTGAACAATTACCTTTTATTATTAGCAGAAGTATTACATAGTCACAAGCCACATGGGTATAATCGTGAACGAAGATAAAAAAGGTAACGTGGTGGCATTTCCTAGTCGTTTCTTTGCACTACTGGCGAGATCAGATATTCGTGTGGGCCCCACAGATTTTAATTCTTTCGTACCTATTTTTCCGCATACCAAACGAAAGAAGTGGTACATCTCTCTGCAAGTTTTCTCGCTGTTACGTCTCTCTTAGCAAGTTCGCTTCAAACAAACAGACGCTAAGGGTGTGTTTGGTTCACGAGAGAAAATGTTAAGACAGAAAATGTTAAGAGAGAGCATAAAAAGAGAGAAAAATATGAGAAATAGAGTAGATTTTGAGTATTGATTGATTTATGAGAAAGAGAAGAGAAAAAGAGAAAAGAGAAGTGTTAATTATTTTTGAAAAGACATCAATATCTTTTACTAAAAATTTAAATAATTTGAGATATAATGAGAAAATAGGGGTAAAATTAGAAAAAACAAAAAAACGTTGCACCGCCTCTCTCCTCCCTTTCTTCGCAGCAATGAAGAGAGAAAAAAAGTGGGTGGAACCCACCAATTTGTTCTCTCTCTCTCTCTCTCTCTTTTCAATTTCTGCTCCAACCAAACTGAAGAAGTAGTCCACTTCTCACCAACTTCTCTCGTCTCTTTCCACCCGCAACCAATCACAGTGTAAGAGTTCCTGATGATTCTAGCACTGAGACTTCCAAGTGAGTTATGTTTTAGCCTTTTCATATCGGAGCACTGCTACCGGCAATATGTTTCACATCAAATTGATGCATATTCATTGCCTACTTCAAGCTTGTTTGTCTTTGATATTTGCTCCACTGTTTACATATGTCCAACTGTTTCTTATCGTGGATGTGCCATTACCTCTGTCCTTAGTGCCTATGCTTTAATGGAGAACAAAAAGAACTTAGATTTTTGAAACAATGTACTACAACATTTTTGCATTTAGGCAATAGGTCAAAAAAGTTGCCGAAACTAAGAAAAATGTTGCCTAAAGGTATAGGCAACAATTTTCACCTATAGACTATTCAACTGTTACCTAAAGTCTATGGTAATAGTTGTTCGCACTTTATGGACACACTTTCAAAAATTGTTGCTTATGCTCTACGAATAGTTAACAGTTGTCGGGGGAACTTAACGCAACATTTTTAAAATGTTGCCAATATCGAGTACAGTTTATAAATGTTGCCTATTCATAGGACATAGACACCACTCATAGGCAACATTTTATGAATGTAGCTTTAATTTTCTTTTAATTTCATAATTTTTTAGGCAACTTTTATAGTCCATTATTTTGTAAATATAATCATAATTTGATCCCATACACAACTCATATTTAAGTTTTAATTTTAAATTGATCCTAAAAATTTATATATAATTTTAAAAAAAAAGATAACTCGTGAACTAGTAAATGAATTAAGTGCACATAATACACGTCCCAAGTTTCTAACATTGATTTCGTGTCATAATATCACTCCAAAAAAAAAAAATTAACATAGATTGAGTTAAAACACCACTCCATATACACAATAGGAGACTAAAGGAAAAACATAGTTTGATTACATTTAACATTATGAAATATGAGCCTTAAAAAAAACCCAAAATAATTCTAAGAAAATAAAGATCGAAATGCATCATCTTGCAACTCCTATCTCCTACGTTAAGCCCTGCTGCATAAGAAAATAAAAGAAAATGTATTAGACCAAAACTTTTAGGGTGATGTAAAATCGATAAATCCATGCACATGGTACTCAACCAAAAATTTCATTGTAAATGAGAGCAACCTATACAGAGTTAATAAATAAGTCCCACCAGCCCAGAGCAATTCCATCACCTGTATTAGACAAGAAAAACAAAGTCATACATATAGAAAGATGAAATTATGATATAAAATATATCAATCATATAAAAAACTTGTGATTGTCGTTATCTAAAAAATTTCATGACATTGACTTTGTATTTGTATTTTTTTAATAAAAAGTCAGCCCCGACATTTTGGATCTTCCATTGCTACTGTTTAGATCAGAGCACCTTTCAAATAGAGAATTCTTTTTTCTTATCACTACCTACATAGATCCGGTATGAGAAACTGTTGGAGCTAAGCCATATGATAGAGTAGAATAAAAAATAAGAAAACCAGAAGCGAAATCTCTTGGAAAGAGAGTACCATAGAGCTAATCAGGACTCCGAGATGAATGCATACAACACATCATTGTAAGTCACAAGCACCACCATCAAACACAGCACCTCATCAAACACAGCACCTCAGCCCCACTGCCAGAGCCACTATGGCGCGGCGCCATCCTCCTCACCAAGCCACCCCTGTATAAAAACAGAGAAGAATCAGAAATGACATAAAAGAAGAGGAGAGGGGGTAAAATAAGACAGCATCTTGACTGGCTAAAATAATGACTTTCATTTATATCTTCTATATATCAAACCAGTAATCGGTTATATTAAACAGTCCAAATAGCAATTTATTGAGTATACAGACATTTTTTTTTTTTTTGAAAAGGAGTATATAGACATTTGAAAACTCAATTAAAAGACCTCGCACGTTAAGTATAAATTGATAATGTTTGATAGCCAGTAGTTGTTGTTATTAGATAGTGTTAGGAAGTTTTTACTGTTAAAGAGGAAATTAGGATTCTAAGGAACTAAACTATGGAAGGAGAAGGAGAAGAGAAAACTATGCTACTGAAAATTAAAATTCTTATGTACCAAAAAAAAAAAATTAAAATTCTTCTTCATTCCTTTGTTAATTCTTCAAAAGGAGCAATACACTTAATAAACTATTCTAAATAGATGTTAGTCATCCATGTTCATAATCTTAAGAGAATATAATAAAATTCAAGACATAAGAAATTAAAATAATAATAACAATTATTTTCAACTGGGTTTCTAAATCTAAATCATTGGCTGGATCAACTAAAAGCCCACTATCAGATAGCCAATAGCTGTTGTTACAAATCCAAGTAAACCACCGACAACGACTTACGGTATGAATTGAGAATATTAACAAAGGAAACCACCACTTGCAAAAGAATTGGCAATTACAAATTACAATGCAGATCAGATTCAATTTGGAATTTCAGGTCATGGAATTCTGGGTAAACCCAACCACTCAAACTCAATTAAAAAGACAAATTGAGATAAATCAAAACAAACAGAGAAGATGCTTGCACTGCAATCAATATCATGGGCAAACAAAAAATGATGCATATTGTAACGATCCAAAGGTTTAGGAGCCGCCACCAATTTTATTAAATTTAGGAAAAATTGAAAAACCTAAAAAAAGGTAATCTTTGAAAATCATACTGAGTTCGAGAATGATTACGCATGGAGAAGGGTGGAGACTAAACCCCACAACACCCCCAACACGTCTGTCCTATGACAGTTACCCAAAATTAATTGTGCAAACTAATATAAATATTTGTTTCACCCCAAAATTAAATAAAATTCATAATAAGTGCAAAAATGAATAAAAAAAGGAAACTAAATTAGAAAAATTTAAATTTGACTACGTATCCTCTGGTGCAATGAGGAACTCAAAAGTCACGTAGTTCTTCTAGAAAATATTTGTGTGTTTGATTTGATTTTAATTTTTAAGGGTTTAAGATCACCAAGTTGTCGCAACTCAGGCGTCCTAAACCAAAGATCAACAAAATGTCACATCTCAGGTGATCCCATTTTATTCTAAAAAAAATAACTTTCCGTTTGACTTAATAAAATTAGACCGAAAAGTAAGTTAAATAAAATGTATGATTATAATTAGGTGATGAAATTAATTTAGGCTCGTCTGTTAACGGTGTCTATAAAATAAATAAAACAAAGCAAATAAATGAAAATAAAAAGAAAAGGCGGGGGTGTTCATGATGGGCAACAACCCAATATATAAAAAAAACGGAAAAAAAATAGAATGAAATAAAAAAAGAAGGGGGAGTTTGGGAACCCTAAAATTGAAGTATTTGCAAGTAGCAGTAGTGACTTTCGAGAAAGAAAAAAGCAGTTAGAAAGGGGGATGGTCGACAAGGGGAAGAGATTGGGGAAGAGAAAGGTTGCGAAAGGGAGAGGTGAGGGGAGAGAAAGAGAGGCGGTGAGAGGGAGGAGGAGAAGAGAGGGAGAGGGAGATCGCGAGAGGGAGAGGGAGAAAGGGGCGCGCTAGAGAAAGAAAGCGAGAAAAAAAGAAGAAGAGAAAGGGGAGAAGGGAAGACGCACGTGGCGAAGAAGAAGGGAGGAGGGGCGCGACCAACGCCATGAGGAGAGATCTGCGCCGATCACTACTGTCTCTGGCCGTCTTGTGACCATGAGCCGGTGCAGGGTGAGAGAGAGATGAAGTGACACAGAGAGGGGGTGCGGCGGAGAGTAGTGGTTTGTGGGTGTGGTGGATCTTTTCCTTTGCTTCTTCTTCTATGTTATTTCTTCTTTTATTTCTGATTCTCTGTTCTCCCTTCTACATCTCAATAGGTTATCTCCATTGACACTCCATTCATACAACAACCCTAACTGAATCAAGGCACAAAATGTTCAGAAGATCCTACCTGGATTCCGAGTAAGAGGTAACAATACTGGTTCTCTTTTCATCTCTATGTTTAAAACTCGATTGAATTAGGACCTCAATATGGAGTCCTTAATTCTCTTCTTGGTGATCAAAGTCTCAGAATTCCTCCTCTAATTCCCCCTGCCTTTTTCTGTGAATTTCAATCTGGTATTTATAGAGTGAAGGGGACTCTAATAGGACAATGTTGGCCTGCTTGTTGCAGGGTTGTGGGAGAGTTTGGAGGATTCAGGGGGTGCAGAGTAGTGCCTGCAAAGCTGCTTGGTTGGAGAAAAAATGGAAAAAAAAATGAACAAGAAGAAAGAGCTCTGGACTCATTCTCAAAATACTCTGTTGTTGCTATTGGTGTTTCTGGCAGGATGCTATGCGCATCCCTGCCCCATTTCTTTTGTTTCCTTTTTGTTTTTTTTATTTCTGATTTTGTAAATTTGGACTGCAATAGACTATAATGGACATGTTATGGACTGTAATAGACTTATTGGTTTATATTTTTGGCTTGTCCTTAGTGGTGGTAATTTGTAACATTTGTTTTTTTTCTTCAACTTGGGCCAAGGCCCATAATGGGTTTAGACAATGGGTCAGATAAAAAAAAACAAAAGTAAGATAGAATAAAGGCTGAAAATTCAAATATGTGTAAAGGAAATATTTTTGCGAATTTTCTTTTTTAAAAAAATGTCCGGTCAAAATTGGGTGTTCACACATACCTTAGCAATAAAAGAAAGCACCACTAGTTTCCAAGGTCCTTATATATATATATATATATATATATATATATATATATATATATATATATATATATATATATATATATATATATATATGGGTCGACTCAAGTGAGAACACTTGGTAATTATGAAAAATGAGAATTCTTAATACTAACCATTGGTTTATATTTCACGGTTGAGATTACTCTCAAACATTAAAATGTCACGTGACCCTTTCTCTCCCCTTTCATATATGACTAGTATAATTACCTGTGCTTGCACGGGTTAGCTTTATGAGTTGTAAATGTATCCAACGTTTAAGAATAAATTTGAAGTTTTCTTTTTAAATTATTAACATATTTAAATTATTCAATAACTTTTATATAGATAATTCATTATGAGGTAGAGAATATGTTTGTGTGTGTGTGTATATATATAATTTAATTTTTTTTGAAATATAGAAAATAAAATAGAAAATATCAGTTCTACTTTTATTTATGATTAGAGATGGTTTTTCAACCATGAGTTTCAACAAAAAATAAATAAATAAAGCACACAATTGAATTATCTATCTAAATTATTGTAAGATAAATTTAAAATAAGTTACATGAAAAAGAGATAATCAATTATCTATACTGGACAATAAATTAATCCTAAAATAAACTCTGATTTTTCTTGTGTATAATATCGGAGCTTTAAGAAGGAAAAAATAAAAATAGATGTTGTTTTAGCATTTATTATACTTAAATATAAACAATGATGTGAATGTTGCAATGCTAAAAAATTTTAAATTTTAATAATATGTAAGAGATAAAATATACAAATTATGAGAAAAGATAAAAATTAAATTTAGCCTTATATAGTTATGATTTTTAAATTAAATATTATGATGTGCATAGTAAAATTAATCATTCATGAAAAATTATAAAATTAAAAGTAACCAAATTTGTATGGTAAAAATATAATGAATAGTATTTGTCAAAAAAAATGATGAATAATTTCTGATAATTGATATAATTAATAAATAAAATAGATAAGTCATTTAATAGAATATATTAATGATTTACACTGCGAAATTATTGTTTGACATAGTGTAATAATGATTGCTATAATTAAAATAATAACTAAAAAAATAAAAAAAAATTGAAATTGATTTTGGCAAAAAAATTGATAATTATTACGTTGTTACATAACTTAGATAATATTTTGATTGAATGACAAATGTCTAGATATGAAAATTAATTAATTGATATACTTTAATTTATTACATTTTGAATTTGAACTTGATTTAATTCAAATTTGATTGAATGGTAAAAGTCTATATATGATCATTAATTGATTGATATGTCTTAATTAATGAAATATCATGAATTAAAAAATAAAAAATAAAATATTTTAAATTTTGGAGGGAAAAGAATGAATGTGGAGCTGTCACGTGACATGAGTCTATATAGCAAAACTCTATTTTATATAATATAGTAGATAGCTGATAGTTGATAGTTGATATTAATATATATATGTTCTTCAAAAAAAAAAAAACCATATATGTTCTACTAATTTATAAGGGTGTTCATAAACTAATCCAATCCAATCCAATCCAAACCGCAGCCACCGAACCGAAAAATCGCAAACCGAATTAACCGCAAACCGAAAAAACCGAAAACCGCACAAAACCGAAATTTTAAATTGGATTGGATCAGTTTTCGGATCCTTCTAATGAAACCAATCGTATCCAAACCGATCCAAAGTATTATTACATAACATAATATTATACTTATACTTACCTTATTTTTAATATATTTTCTCACACATTATAAAATTTAATTTTTTAAATTAATCATGTATATTTTTATATAATGTAGAATATTTTACTTTTTTAATATACATTTTTTTGGGTATATTTTTAAGCTTGCAAATAAATTATTTATTTTTATTTTTATAATTTTAAACATATTTTTCTTAATTTGCGGATCTACTCATCTCTAGGGCCATTTTATAATTCTCTTTCACATTAATACAATAATGCGTAATATATCAATACAGAAAAATAATGTGTGATATGGTCGTACCACAAGCATTCCTAGGGTCATTATTATAAGAAACAAAAAAAAAGCCGGTCGTTATTGCCCTACTGTTGGCTACTGCAATTAGTTTAATGTTATGAAATGTAAGTTATCGTTATTATCGTAATTTTACTATTTGAAAAAATATAAACTAAGAGATTAAATTATAATTGAGAAACCGAAGTCCAATCCAATCCAAACCGAAGTAAATCGGATCGGATCGGATTTGATTTTAAAACCAAACCGATTGGATGATTAGAGTAAAAACCGAAAGGATTGAATCGGATGGTTTTTTCCTTAAAACCGATTCAATCCAATCCGCGAACACCCTTACTAATTTATTTATACATAATGATTTTGGGTAGGAGTTTAGACATATTTGACATTTTGGAAAATTTAAGTGCGTTGAGTTACGTAAAATTATTTATTAATTTATGTAAAATGTACTAGTTTAAATCATTTAGATCTCAACAAATCATTTATGGTAATTAATTGTGAAACCAAATTAGTAATTAATGATACAAATAGAACCTGATTTTTGGTGAAATCAATTTAGTAATTAATGAATATCTAAAAATATAAATATAAATAAGCTAAATAAAATAAAAAGTATATTTTGGTTAGAATTAGAATGACCAGGTTTTAACATGTGACATGGTCCTACATGGCAAAACCTCTTTTTATATAGTAGTTGATATTTTGGATCCCTTTCTCCCTTCACAATCACACCCAATATTTCAATTACCCATCGTTTGATCGGCTTGTAAATTGATTGGCATTGCAGCTGAAATTGATTGGCATTAAATTGATAAGCATAATCCCATAAAAAAAAATTGAACAGCATATTCAAATACCCAATATGTTTTTTGGCATTGCAGCAAGTGATTGGTTGATCACGTTCATAGAAAGGAAAGTGATTGGTTTGCAAATACGATCTTTTTCCAAATTTTTGTATATTCTTTTGGCATTGCAGCAATTGATTTGTAAATCCAATCATGATGTTATCCCAACACAAACGAGAAACGGAAGATGAATCGAGGGTTTTATGGTTTTGGGAATCGACGAGGGTTGCAAAATGGGGAGCATGCAAGCTCGATCGGCGCCCTTTTTTTATTTAGGCTACTTGTTTTTCCATGTTTTTTCTTATTAATTGTACCCATTAATGGAGGGATGAATGGAGTTTGAGAAAACCAGTACTCTCTTACCGACTTATAGGGACGAAATGAAGGAGTAATCGCAAACCAAGTCAGGTCACATGCCGTTTAAAATAAAAAATAATCTAGACCGTTAGTTTTAATTAATTTTGATCTAATGGTTATAATTGTTTGTTTTCATTTCTCATAATAATACCACAGTCATTCCCTATATATATATATTTTGATGACTAATCACCTTGGTGGATTCAACTAACAGTACTTAGTAACTAACAACATTATTATTTAGTTTTCTGGCGGGTTCTATCATGAACAAGTGATATAGGTAACATCACCGTACACAAAAAAATTTGACCGTCAGATTAATCTCTATCATGTAGTTCACTGAATCTTATTGTGGATCATCAACACCAAATCTTTTCCATGTTCTTCTGCCTTCCTTCTACCATCATCACCCCGTTGAACCATGGCGGAAAAATGCCTCCTCTGTGTTTTCGTTCACTGCATATGCTTGGTTGTTCATTGGATGGATTCTCTGCAATAATAGTAAATTAAATCCTTGTCATGTTTGTTCTCTTTACTTTGAATTTGTTTAATTTTTATTTTGAATTAGTGAACGTTGCTGAAACCAAATAATTAATGCTTCATTTTGATCCCACATGTTTCTGCTACTTCTTTCTCCTTAGCGTTTTTTCACTGTTCTGTTTTCTTTTTCCAGTTGACTAGTTTGCATAGCTTGTTTGTATAATCCTATCTTGTCTTGTTGGGTTTTATGTTTTTCTTCTTTGTCATAAGGTTTGGTTCAGATTTTTTAACTTTGGTCCTTGAATCTTGGGAAAGCTAGCCACTTTGACGAGCTTGTGGTATCAGTCACAGACAAGAGCTAGGAGAAATCGTTTGCAAGTATTTGGGAGGAAAAAAACTATAATTTTATGTAAATGGTGCACCGTTAAATCCGTATAGTCGCTTAATCACACGGTCAAAAATAATTGTGCATAGTAGTGTTACCTACCACACTTGTTCACCATAGAAATCGCCTTAGTTTTCTATGTCATACACACAATTAGTTTGGCTATGACCGCGTTAACGATTTCAAGCAGTTGAAAAAACATACTGCCCAATGGAATGCGCCTCCGGTTCAAAAAATTTGTGCGTTGGGTTTGTCCCAATCTTGAAAACATTTGATATATTTTTTCTCTTCTTTTTTGTTTTTCATTTCACACGTAGTTAGTGTGACACATGTACAATTTAGTATAGGAAAGATATAAATTTTCTTTTGGCTATTTTGGATTTAAAAAAAAATTAAATATACCGGTAGCAGGCATGAAATAGAGGATGTGATATAATGTTGATATTGAAGTAGTGATTTTTTTGATAGTCTTATACATGTGTTCGACTCCAACTATAATATTCATATGTCCAGAAAATGTTATAGACACTAAAATTACAATGTTATCAAGTTGATATTGAAGTAATCTGTTTATTTTTTGTTTCTTTTTAAAAGAAAAAGTTGCAACTTATTGTCAAGTAATTTATGTTGGGAAATCAATTCAAATTTCCAATTTTTTACCCAGAAACTCAAATTTCCAAGAAGTGGAGGGATGTATTTTTTAACTCTCGGAGAGAACTCTACTATCATAAATTCTTTCATCCACACCGCGAAGCTAATAAATAAGTGTGCAGATTTACTGGCTAATAAGAGTCATAATGTCTCTTATGAGGGTGTAGTCTTTTCTTCTAGTTTTCCTATGCTTAATTTGCAATTACTAGCGGATGCCAGAGGTTTATACCTCTAGGACAATTGCTTAATTGTATTCCCTTCCTTATAAAAAAAACTCATTAATATAGTTTGTTGAGATACAATGGGTATTATTGAAAAATAAGTAATTAATACTTATTGATTTTTTAAAGGGAGAAATAATTTGAGACAATGAAATATTCTAAAGAGAACAACTAAAATGAGACGGACGGAGTATAGCACATCGAAAAAGTTTTTTTTTCCTTCTTACAATCCCTGCTGAGCGATACTCCCTTCGTCTCATTTTAGTTGTCCAATTTGTAATATTTGATTGTCTCAAATTACTTGTCTCTATAGAAAATCAAGAAGTATTAATTGCTTCTTTTCAAACAATACTCCTTGTATCTCAACCGACTATATTAATGGGTTTTTCTACCTAACTATTCCACTACTCCAATTGATAAGGGGTATTTTAGTCAAAAAATCTCATTTTATCATGAAAATTTGTAAACTCAATCATTTTCTTAAAAAGTGTGCATAACCTAACAGGACAAGTAAAATGATACTGATGGTGTAATTGATTCATGCCTCAAGAGACCATTCTTTGCCGCACAAAAAAGGCTCATCACAGTCTGTGTGCTGTTTTATTCAAATACTCCCTCCGTCTCATAATATATGTCATATTTGCCAAAAATAATTGTCTCAAAATATATGTCACCTTCAATTTTTAATACAAAATTAAATGTTTATTTGTCAATTATACCTTCAAATACTCCACTTTATATTTATGACAATAGTTAATACACCAATAGTTAATGGGGTTAATTTGGTAAAATTATCACTTTTTATTTATTTATTATTTTTTCTTAAACTGTGTGATTTGATCAATTATGACATATATATTATAGGACGAAAGGAGTAATAATTAGCTATTTGACTTTAAATTGGATTTTGACAATATTTTTGGGGGATTCTTGATTTTCACATAATCTTCTTAGAAATTATAAATCACACGGACAATCAATCAAGTCCTGTATAAATTGTGATCTTATTGGACTAATTTCGAGTTCCAAGGGTTGGCATTACAAACCCACACGCGTTGAACATTATTAAAATGGAGAAACACGGGAAAGCTATTGAATAATTCAAGATTCCATTTCAGATATTACAAGAGAAACCACGCCGATGTACGCGGTTGTTTACTTGATCTTGCATGCACCAAGTTGTATTAGGGACAGCTATAGCTAAATGATCTGCGTTGTTATCAAGAACACCCCCCTCCCCGCTTAAAAGTTAGGCAACGATGATAAAAAGGGGATGAAATTGTAAATAAAAAAAAATGACAGCCTGTGCATTACTATCATTATCATTTATCATGGTGTGTTCAGGTGTTTTCATCTTAATGAAGTTGAATCGAGTAGACTAAAAAGGCAAAAAAGGAGAAAGTTCACAAAATTACATTTCAACTTATTGGAAATACTATTAGTATGAGATGAAAACACGATTTAGTCTAGTTATCTTATTTTTAAAAATAAATCATAGAACAAAAAAAAATTGTTTCTAAACGCTGTGTTTTCCATCCCTCCGCTCATTGCATCCCAATTTTAATGGACACTTTTGGAAGAATTTGTGAAGCCATTTTATTAAGAGTGATTTGAATAAAATTCTTCCCAAAAAAAATATAATATAACTTTTATTTAGCTGTTTTGTAATAAGTTATGTTTTTATTTTTTTAAAAATATTAAAAATACTTATTCGGACATTGTAAATCTTTTTTTATAAGTAACAAAATGGTTCATTTTCTTGGTCCTTATTATAAGAAATAACATCAATTTTTAAATTTATTAAATGTTTAATTTTCATTTATACCCTTATTTATAGTGAGACTTATATTAATGAGATGCAATTATTTTCTACACAAGTGAGTTGGTTCATAAAAGGGTATTTTGGAAATAAATAAATAAATCTTTAGGAGCATTAATTAAAAACAACTATTTTCAATGTTTTTCTTTGATTTGTGTGAATTAGGGTTTTGTTCCTTATAATAAGGATCAGAGCGAGTATAAGAGAAAAAGGGACATGCATTGCCAGTGTAAACCAGTTTTACACTGAAATCAAATGAGAACTCATCATTGTGCAGTTATTTTTAAAATACAGTTACAAAATAGGATGATGTGAAAATATGGTCAATGTAAAAATATTTTACACCCACGGTGCATACCCATTAAACTATTAGTATAAAGTTTTCTAGATGTATTTTTACTAAAAAATTATTTTTAAAATAACTTGAACAGACGGAACTTGATAAAAATTCAAATTCTAAAACTGTTACTTTATAGTAGTAGATAATTTACTCCCTCCGGTCTAAAATATAAGAAAAAAATATATACTATTTATGGTATAAATTATAAGCAAATATTAACTACTTTTACTCTATTTAATGATGTTGTTCCAAAAAATACCCTTAAATTTATTGAGATTATTTTTTTCAATAAAACTTTTTACTTTAAAGTAAGAGTACTTTAGAAAATAAAATTATTTTTTTGATAATTTTAAGAATATTAAATAAAAATAACTCATTTTCTTAAAAATAGTAAAATACTTTTTTCTACTTATTTTTCAGACGGGAATGAGCCGTTTATTATCGCTTTTTGGTAGTTACGTACTACTGTCTCACATGTTTATATAAACTTTATTTTAATTTTTAAATGACATTTCAGACAAGAGTTGTGAGCGAAATTGAAGCTGGCGTCTTTGTCCTCGTTTGTGTGCATGTACTATATAAATACTTGATATGAAATCCCTTCATGCACATGAAATTTTCTCCACCTCTCTCTTTCTTTCCCTCGTTTACATCCTTTTCTTCAGCTCCACTTAGTCAGAACGAAGAAACCAAATTACTAAAATGGTAGGCGTTTTTCGGCGTTCCATTTCGTTTCCAAACAAAAATCCCAACCGTCCATCACAGAAGCCACCCATATCCCACCACATAAGATCCATCAGTCTTCCCTGCAGATCTCACCCTCTGATTTCTCAGATCAAGGACGAGATCAACCAACTCACCACTTGGGCTTCTTCCACTTCAAGATCTCATCCACTGACCTCCACTAACCTCTCCCACGGTTTAACGCTTCTCAAAAACACCCACGAAACCCTTCAAGACATCCTCCAACTCCCCCAGACCCAAGAATCCCTCCGCTGCAACCCTCTCTGGGTCGAGAACCTTCTAGAAGATTCCCTCCGCTTCGTTGACTCGTACGGAATGTTCCAAACATCCATCTTGGCCCTTAAGGAAGAACATTCCTCGGTTCAAATGGCCATAAGAAAACGAGATGAATCAAAATTGGTCCTGTATCTGAAGGCTAAGAAGAAATTGGCCAAGGAAATGGAGAAGCTCGTATCTGGAATCCGATGTGTCACACAACAACAACAACAACATCAACATAACATGCTACAGGTTCCCGTGTATTCCTCTTCTTTGTCGGTTGCAGATACTGCTGAACTGGGACGGGTAATCACAGATGTGATGAGTTTAACGGTGTCCGTTTCTGTTGCTCTTTTCCACGGGGTTGCGACGTCGTTTTCGTCGAGGAAGTTGTCGTGGACGCAAATGGTTAAGTTGTCTAGAAAAGGTGGGAGAGTGAACAATAAGGAGTGTGAAGGCATTGAGGAGTTAGTTCAGCAGCAGTTGAATGGGGTGGAAAGCCTTGGGAACCTGAAAAAGAAGGGGGATGAAGAGGTGAGATCGGTTTTGAAGAGAATGCGGGGTTTAGAGGAATGTATTTGCGGCATTGAAAGTGTTAGCGAGAAAGTCTTCAGGGCTTTGATCAATTCACGCGTTCTACTGCTTAACGCTCTTACGGTGGCGCAGTAGCTAGATAGCTTTTTCTTTTCTTTTCTTTTAAAAAATAGCAATATTTTTTTATTGTACTAAACTGAAAACAACGTTATACAGATTAATTTGTTTTTTCTTCGATTCCTAGTAACAATCATCGGTACTTAACAATTAATATTTAGGTTAATGAGATTATCTAAAGGGACGTGTTATGCTGATACCCAAGTTCGATACATGATAATGGAACAATGTGTGACTAGATTTTACTTATCTCTCGGTCGAAAACAAATTAGTTCAGAAGCCCCTTTTTTTTAATACTGCGTGAAAAAAAATAATGTTTAAGTGAAAATTAACAATAATGCTAGTTATCGCGAGAGAGTTCCGTCGTGAAATTTCACGAATGGCTTTGATTTGCTCGTCCCGTGTTATTTTTGTTGGAACACACTTGAATAATCCCCATACACTCACAAAGATAGCTCTCAATGCTATGCACACTCAAGTAATGAAAACTCACAAGAATGTAAACAAACGAAAGCAAAAACTGAGGGAAGAAGAAAAGTGAATGAATGAAAATTCTATATACTTATATTATTGAGTAACTGTTTCACATATCACACTGAATTACAATGATTAAACTACACTTCTATTTATACACATTGCCATAAGTCCCACATCGACTATATGGCCACCCCCTCTTAACAAACATAACAGAAAACTAACTCTCAACTAACTAACTTTCAATTAACAAACTAACTGAATTAACTCTTTCTAATAATTTTCCGTGATTTTGGTTATGCTCGTGATAAATCTCTTCGTGTGAAATAACACTGCTAGAAAATTAATTCTGGTATCTTTTTTTCTCTTTTATTTATTTTTGAAGCTATTTCCACCGATCGAATTTATGAGGACTGAATTTAAATGAACGGTTGAGGATCTACTTGTAAAAGGGAAAAGGTTCACTATGAAATAAATCGTTCCCATAAATATTGCATGAGCGCGTCCTTTAATTTAATCCAGATCCATAATTCGTACAACATCAACAACGGCTATAGGCTCATCTTTTTTTCTCATCAAGACAAGATGTCGTGCTTATTTTTCCGTTGCAGGACTAAAAAGCAAAGACTGAGACACATATATGCAAATTTCATCCATATCTCACAACCTTATCTCATGTTTACCCCCCTGCCCCAAAAAAAATTGAATCTTCACGTGCCAAGTTTCCTTTTATATGGAATAATATAATATAAATTGTTTGTTTTTTCGATTTACAATGTAATGAATGACATTGCTCCCCTTCAAAAAAAGAAGTAATGACATTGCTTTGTGTTCTCAATGTAACTTCGTGAGGACGATCGAGAGAAGCGAGACGGCGTTCGCGACGGACGGCGATGGCGTCTTGATGGTGGTGTACTCGCAAACACCCGACGCCAAGTCGGCCGTGTGTAAGAGGTGAGTGAAGAGGTGGAAATGAACGACACCTGGATCGCTTGAGGTGATCCTCCTTTATACGAGTTGAGGACGGTTATTGAGGAATAACGGCCTGGGATCCGGCACCGCCGATCGTTGTCACCGTGATGAGTCAGTGGAATGCCGAGGCCGTTGGATCGCCACGCCGACATGGTCTCGAGGCAAGGCGGAGGAGCCGAACGCGAAATGGGCCTGGCGTGAATCGTCGGATTGGGCCTCGGCCCGGTCAGCTTGCCCCCAGTCGCTAGCTCGAATGTCGAGGTGGTGACTTGTTGTCGAGGTTCGTTGATGTCGACGCTGGCGCCCTTGTTCGTAGGAAGTGCAAATGTCGCTCAGCTTTGCGAAAGAGAGTTGAAATGTTCTCGAACCCCAGGCGCGTGAGGTTAATTTCAAATTTCAAAAATGTTCCACGATCGCCTTTGGGATTCGGGAGACGCATTGTTTCGAGGCGTGATGATTGCTTCTTTAGTAAGAGTGCAACGTGTCGCTGATCAACGGCATGGGAGAGGGATGTCACATCACCTGATCGGATCAACTACGGGAAGAGGAAAGGTGACGTCGCTCCAACCAGAGCTAGGGCTATAAATATTCATTGCACCCTTCCCTTTTGTTTTCTTCGTTTCTGCAATATCTTTCCCAACTCTTGAGAAGGGTTTGTCCTCTTTCCTCTTCCTTCTCCACGATCTTCGAAGTTTACGGTTGGTTGATTTTCTCCTGGTTCGCTTCAACGCTCGTGGTTGTTCGCGTTTCATTCGCAGGGAATTCCTCCGCAAATTTCATTGTTTCAGGTAAATTCCCTCCCTTCTTATCTGTTTCCGCTTTCGTAGTTTCCAGAATGGGTAGCAATATTAGGGCTATTTCGAGGGATTCCTCCTCGTCTTCTTCCATATCTGGTTTTTCTAGTTCGTTATCTGGTTTTTCTAGTTCGTCTTCCTCGAATGGCCCTTCTGGGCGACCAAATGACGGTGATGCCGGAAACGGTTTCTCATCACCGGATGGTAGTGTCGTTTCGGTAAATTCTGGGGAGGAAAGTTCTTCCCCTGTAGTCTATTTCTCAGGGCTCTTCGTAGGAGATTATGAAGGTAAGAAAGTGTCCCCTGTAGACCCAGTCGAACTCGAAAATCTTTCTGTAAACTTAGAGAAGACGTTCGGACGGGCCTTCACGGAGAGGGAGGTAGAAAGGTGGTTAGTAGAGATAGATAAACATCGACCTTTTTTTCATGACAGTGCTTTGTCGAGGTCGAAGATGGGGAAGAAATTACTTCAGAGGGACGACCTCATCATGCCTCCAACTGCAGATGATTTCCAATGGGTGGCATTGGATGCTC
This sequence comes from Calophaca sinica, assembly GCA_037113605.1. Lineage (NCBI taxonomy): Eukaryota > Viridiplantae > Streptophyta > Magnoliopsida > Fabales > Fabaceae > Calophaca > Calophaca sinica. The sequence continues at coordinate 3,766,665 of CM073735.1, forward strand.
TTGGCACTCATTCTGTTTTCTCATCGTCAGAGAATTTTTCTTTAATGTTGGATTCCATGGACGTCGCGGATGGAGTCCGCAAGTTCGAGAACTGGAAAATATGTCATCCCCGCATCGATGATCGAATTTGTTCGCAATCGGACCTGATAGTGATGTTTATGTATGAGGTTCTTTTCAAAGAAATGGGTTTTCGGTTGCCCTTTTCGGATTTCGAAGTCTCAGTTTTGCAGCATCTGGAGCTTGCCCCCTCACAACTTCATCCAAACGCGTGGGCGTTTATCAGGGGTTTTCAAATTGTGTGTGCTTATCTTGGTGTCGACCTCCTCCTCGAAACCTTTTTCGCGATCTTCTCTCCGTTGTGGACGAACGCTGACCCCCAGAAACGTCAAGGATGGGTCTCCTTGAAGCAAAATGGGAAAGTGTTCGAGCTGTTCGCGGAGTCTCATCGCGGATTCAAGTCGAGGTATTTCCTTGTTGAGGCCATCAGTTCAGCTGCTCTGGAGAACGTCTGTGTGCCAGTGGAAGCACTCGACGAAAAGGGGCAGGTAGTGACCGACTGGCACGAGAGATTCCCATTGTGCTGGAACGACAAGCATTTCCAATATGAGAAGAGTGGATTCTCGTTTAAAGTTGAGGATCTCGAGGACAATGCTCGCTACAGTCTCAGGCAAATTCGTAAACTTGTGGCCGGACTCAAAAAACGGCAGTATACGAATAAAAAGGGGGAACTAGTCACTGAAATGGGCTACGTCTACACTCGGCGTCTTCTCACATGCAATTCTCAAGAGACTGCCAACACGTGTTTAGGTAACTTTGCACGAGAAGCTACTCGATTTCAGTTCCTTTTTATCGTTCTAACTCATTGTTTTCTTGCAGATTCGATGGCCACCTCTGTATTCCTGTCGAGCATGAGGAAAAAGATGCAAGCGGAGAAGGCTCCTTCTCCGGTATTTGGAGAGGGTTCGAGCCAGTCTGCTCCCATTCAAACACCTCCTCCGGCTTCCCCTGTTCAGGGTGTCGGCCCTGATGTCGCGTCGAGTCGGGCTCAAGGAGTCCCCGCCAAGATCTAAACCACCAAGGAAGTTGAAGGAGCTTCTCAAGGGAGTAAGCGACCTTCAGTTCAGATCCAAGAGGAACCTGCTGCTAAGAAATCGAGGAAGCCTCCTTCTCCGCCCAAGACATCGGCTCCCTCGCTGACAATCAAAGCGGGTGGGAAACCGAGCAAGGGTAAGGAGGTCGTGGAGTCTCCTGGCGAGGTTCCACCAGTATGGTCCAAGACCCAGTGTTGGATGCGGACCAAGTCGCCAGATTGATTCCACCTCGATGAAGCTTTCTTCAATGAGCTCTCGAGAGCGTCAAAGCGCATAAATTTTATGAGACCACGACATCCATGATGCGTCACGTGGTGATCTCAAAGTGGATGTTCGAGAAGAACGGACATCCGAGGTCGAGCTTGCCAACATTCCCGTAATACGCCGGGTTAGAGCAAATGGAGGCCGAGCTCGCCACACTTCGCAAAGTAAGTCTAAGTCCGACGAGAAAATTCGGTCTTTTGAGACGAAGATCAAATCTCTCAAGATCAATTGAAGTCACCCAGGCGGAGACCCTCAACGCCAAAGGGAAGTGACAAGGTCGTTCAACAGTCAAGACTCTCTCCTCTGAGAAGAATAAGTTGGTCGAGGAGCGTGCCCAGCTCTCACAAAAGATTCAGGACTTCCAGAAATTGGAAGAAAGTATGAAGCTGGAGGCTCTCGAGTATCAACGCAAGGTTGAAGGGTTGAGCTCGGACGTCGAGCTCCTTACTAAAGACAATCAACAGCTCCCTTTGCTGACTGAGAAGGTTACAAAATTGGAGGAGGAGAAGAAATCGATTGTGGAGATGTTCTTGAAGGCTGGCGACGATTTGTTCACCAACGCTGTTGCTCAGATTCGATTTCTTAATCCTGGTCTTGTATTCAACACTGCAGGAATGAACCCCGATGCTGTCGTCGAGGGCGACAAGCTCGTGGATGCTGAGACCAAAGAGGTTCTCCTCAGTGGGCCCAGTCCGTCTCCGAAAACGGTCATTCCTCAGGCTTCTGATGTTCCTCCTCCTTTCACCTCTGTTGAGGCAGTTCTGTCGACTTCGGGGGCGGCTGTGCCTCCCAAGTCTTAGGGTTTTGTTTTGCTTTTTCTCTGTAACTTGTAAAGAATAATTTGTTCATAATGATAATTTCTTTTTGTTCAAGAGAATCATAATTCTTTAGCTTACTTGTCATTCGTTCGGGACCTTCGTGTTCCACCTCTGCTGAGGCAGTTCTCGACACGAGGCTTGATGTGCTTGTGCAAGGCACAAGGCTTTATCACGAGGTCGTGCTCGCGTTCTCGACACGAGGCTTGATGTGACAGTAAATGAGTAAATGTTGGTTGCGTATTTCTTCAACCATACTTTATTGCTTCACATTTGTATGTTTCGGATACATTTGTTTTCAACTATAATACTTCTTCATCTTTGCTGTGTTCCAAGTTCTTGGAATTTGCTGTCCTTGTAGTGTCTCGAGGGTGTAGGCGCTGTACCGGTCTTTTACGACGATTATGCACGCCTTCCCAATTGGGTGCAAGTTTCCTTGTGGGGCGTTCTTCGTGCCAACATCACCATCGAAGAACGAGATCCCCAGGCGTGAATTCCCTGGGCACAACACTTGGTTGTATCTTGCTGCGATTTTCTGTTTCATCACGACCTCGTGAGTCCGCAAGCTCTCTGCATTCGTCAAGGAGGTCGAAGTTCTTCTCGTGAGGCTCGGCAGGTTGTCAATGCTACTCTGGGGATGCGAAGTTCTCCAACTAAGTTCCCCAATCTCGACAGGAATAACGGCCTCAGTGCCGTATGTGAGACGAAAAGGGGATTCTCCTGTCGTTGAATGTGGAGTAGTCTGATACGCCCAGAGCACTCGGGGAAGTTCTTCTGCCCAGTTGCCCTTGGCCTCATCTAATCTTCGTTTCAAACCTCGTAAAATAACCCTATTTGCGGCCTCAGCTTGTCCGTTTGTCTGGGGGTGTTCCATAGAGGTGAAGTGCTGTTTGATGTCGAGGTCTTCCAAGGTCTTTCGGAATCCGCGATCTGCGAATTGTGTTCTGTTGTCAGTGACGACCACCATGGGAATCCCGAACCTTGTCAGAATACTTCTTTTGAAGAACTTAATCAAGTTCTTTGCAGTTATCTTTGCCAGGGGCTCTGCCTCAACCCACTTGGTAAAGTAATCCACTGCGACGGCCAGGTACTTCACCTGTCCGGGAGCCATTGGAAAAGGACCATGTATATCAATCCCCCACCAGGCGAAGGGCCATGGCGATGTCAGGGATGTTAACTCTGTAGGAGGAGCCAAGTGTAGATCGCCATGTCTCTGGCATTTGTCACATTTCTTCACGAACGATCTCGCGTCCGCGTTCAGAGTTGGCCAATAATATCCTGCGCGGAGGATTTTCTTTGCCAAGGAATGTCCTCCAAGGTGTTGCCCACATATGCCTTCATGCACTTCAGCAAGTGCATATTGCGCTCGGTATCGCCGAGGCATTTCAACAGGGAGTGGAAAACCTCTTCGGTATAAGATACCGTCGATCATGGAGTACGAAGATGCTTTCTTTCGGATTTTGGCGGCCTCCTTCTCATCATCAGGGAGTTGGCCAAGTTGAATAAACTCTTGAATCGATGTCATCCAACTGTCGGGCTCACCGGGCAAATCATCGACACTTGCCTGGGAAATTGCAAAGCGTAATTTTCGGAAGTTTTCTCAAGATGCCGTCATAAGTGGTATCAACCACTGAAGTAATGCTAGGCTTGGCAAGCGTTTCTTGTATCACCGATCTGTTGTTCCCAGAGCTTCTCATGCTGGCAAGCTTGGACAGAATGTTAGCTCTGGCGTTTTGTTCTCTCGGAACGTGTACGATCTCAACTGAGGAGAAATCGCTCATTTTCTTCTTAACCAGGGGAGGTATTTTTGAAGAAGTGGATCTTTACCCTGGTATTCTCCACTAATCTGGGATACAACTAGCTGAGAATCGCCTGAAGTTTTACCTCTTCAAAGACCGGGTCTCGAGCCAGTGTGAGGCCAGCTAAGCATGCTTCATACTCTGCCTGGTTGTTAGAGGTGGGAAAGGAGAATCCCAATGAAAACTCGACGATCAGTCCGTCGTCGTTCTCGAGCAACAACCCAGGGCCACTGCCCTTCGAGTTCGAGGATCCGTCGACATGGACCGTCCATCTGGAACAAGGTTTTGTAGCCCCAGGAGTCATCTCGGCAATAAAATCTGCCAAGCACTGGGCTTTGATAGCTTGTCTCGCCTCGAAAGTAACTCCGAATTCGGATAACTCAACCGACCACTTGATCATACGCCCTGCCAGGTCAAGCCTGTGTAGGATCTGTTTGATTGGTTGGTCAGTTCGAACCACTATGGGATGTGCCAAGAAGGATTCGCTCAAGCCGCCGAGTCATGACTATCAGCGCGAGCGATTTTCTCGATTTTCTGGTATCTTAGCTCTGGGCCTTGAAGTGCTTTGCTTACAAAGTAGACCGGTTTCTGGCCCTCATCTGTTTCGCGAATGAGGACGGCACTCAGAGCTTCGTTCGACACTGCCAGGTAGAGATAAAGGACCTCCCCTGGGGACGGTCTCGCCAAGATCAAGGCGGTTGAGACAAGATGCTTTACCTATGTTAAGGCTTCTTCGCACTCTGGGACCATTCGAATCAATTTCCTTCTTGAGCAAGCGGAAGAAAGGCAACGCATGTTCTCGGACTTTGAGATAAACCTCGTCGAGGCGAGCATTCCTGAGTCAGCTGAATGTTTTTCTTTGATGATGGTCGCATCTCTGCGGACAAAGACGACATTTGTCCGGTTGGCCTCGATTCCCTCTCGGTTAGGTAAAAACCTAGAAATTTCCTACTTGTAATTCAAAGTGCACTTTTCGGGATCGAGCCTCATATTATGTCTTCGCATTTCAAAGAAAGACTTCTCTAAGATCGACGACGTGGTCGACTTCTTTCATTGTTTTTACTATCATATCATCCATATATACCTCCAGCATTCTACCGATCTGGTTGGCAAAGACTTTATTCATCATGCGCTGATATGTCGCTCCAGCGTTCTTGAGGCCAAAAGGCATTACGTTATAGCAGTAATTGCCTTTGTCCGTCATGAACACAGTTTTTTCTTGATTAGCAGGGTGTATCGGAATCTGGTTGTAACCAGAGTATGCATCCATGAAAGACAACAATTGAAAACCGGAGGAATTATCGACGATTTTGTCGATATTAGGGAGGGGGTAGGCGTCTTTGGGACACGCCTTGTTAAGATCGGTGTAATCAACACACATGCGCCACTTTCCATTAGATTTCTTAACCAATACAACATTAGAAAGCCAAGTAGTATATTTGACCTCCCTAATGAATTCAAATTAATCAGTCTTCAACAGCCTTTGGCAATGGCCAGCTTTTTCAGAGCTTGCTTACGCTGCCTCTGAGCCACCCAAATGAGCTTGGGGTCGAGAGCGAGTTGGTGGCAAGCAATGTCGAGAGATACCTGGCATGTCAAGAGCACCCGCCAAGAGGTCCGCATTGGACTTCAGGCACTGTCACTTGCAACTGACCTGCTCAGGAGGTCGCACTAAGCTTCACCGCCTTCCCAAGGTCTTCTCTAGTGAACTCGGATGAATTCTCCATCGCTTCGGGTCTTTTAATCTTTTCTTTGGAGCTCGCGGGCTAGGGGTCGTTCTCCTGTATTTCATCTTCGAGCTCAATCCTCAAGGCCGAAATCGCGAGATTGACATCTGCAGCAAATTGCAGGATCAGGTTTCTTAGTTGACGGAGGTTGCTTCTCCTCTCTTGGCTCTTCGGCCTTCAAAGATAAGAGATAGCATCTCCTCGCAGCCTCTTGGTCGGCTTCTATGGTGACGACTTTGTCTTCGTCATCATGAAAGCGCATTTTCAGGTGAACTGTCGAGGTCACAGCTCCGAGCTCACCCAGCGTCGGGCGTCCGACGATGCAGTTGTAAACAGACTTGCATAGTAATACGATAAATTGGACCTTCACAGTTTTGGAGATTGGTTGTTCTCCAAAAGTCACCATCAATTCCACATAGCCCAGCGGCTTTGTTTTCGAACCGTTGAAACCAGTCAGATCGCACCAGTGCACGCAGACGAGATCTTTTTCCTGGCGCTTCAAGGTTTTAAACACCTCGTGGAACATGATATCTGCCGAGCTCCCCTGGTCTATCAAGATTCTTCTGACATCAAAGTTAGCTATATAGGCTTTGACCAACAGGGGAATCAAGTAGTTTGGCCTTCCATGCACCAAGTCTTCGTCAGAAAAGGCTAGGGGTGGTCTTCCTCATGCTCGCTGATGAAGGAAAACAAGAGAGACGGTCATCGCTTCTCTCAACTTCCGCTTTGTCAATTGATGCTCGCCTCCCTTATCTGAAAACCCTCCTGAAATGACCATGGCGATCGGAGGAGGACGAGATTGCTCCTCGGATGCACGAGTTGCTCCTTCGTCTTGCGTCACGTAAGGTCGATTCTTTCTTTGAGGTCAAGGTGATCTAGACCTAGACCTTCTATCTCCTGGATTTTGGTTTTCCTTTCACGTATTTGGTCGACTTCCCTTCTAGATCGGTTGTTCTATGACGCCCTTCAGGTGAAAACATTCATCTGCCTCATGCCCTACACACTTGTGGAAGTGGCGATTTCCGACTTATCGGCGCTCGCTTCTCTTTCCTTCGGGAAATTTGATTCCGGCATCACGGAATTCGGTGTTCGTGCACTCATTCAGTATGCGCTTGGGTGTAGTGTTCAAAGGGGTGTATTCGTCATACCTCTTTGCTGGACCACGACTTTCTTTCTCCCTACGCGACTTGTCCTCGCGTTGTCCACCAGTTTTCTCCTGGGTTTTACCTTTGGCTTTTGATGCCATCAATTTTTCTTCGTAATTCATAAATTTTTGAGCTCGCTTCAGGAACTCGTTCAGGGTCTTCGGTTTGTCGACACCAATGGCGACGCTGAATAAACTTCCTTCGATCAGGCCTTGCTCTAGCAAGTACAGCTTCATCTCGTCAGAGCATTTCTTTACCAGAATGGCTTCTTTGTTGAAACGCTCGACGTAGTCTCTGATAGACTCATCTCTCTTCTGCTGAATTGCGGCTAGTGCCGCTGTCGACTTGGGTTGAACTTTAGACGCAGTGAAATGCTCGGAGAACTGGTCGACGAACTCAGTCCACGAACCAATGGAATTTTTCTTAAGAGTCTGGAACCAAGACAATGCTGCCTTCTTCAGAGTGAGGGGAAAGATTCTGCACTTCACCGGCCCTTGGGCGCCTCGATAGTCCATGACGATGATCAAAGCAACAACATGCTCGCTTGGCCGGTGGTTCCGTCGTATGAGTCCAAAGTGGGTGGTTTCTGAAGATGCTTCGGAATTGGGAATTTCATGATCTTGGAAGTGAAAGGACCAGAGGCCTCGCACGTGTCACCCGTGTCATCGCTCTGAGAAGGAGTTGATGAAACAGAATGAGCACGGCGGCGATGAGAAGTGCGCCCAGGAGATTTGACTCGCCGCCTAAAGGCTGAGACGGCTCTTCTAGGAGGAGTGTCACTACTTGCGGTCGCACCTTCACGACGAGAGGTGTGCGCCAGGGAGCGGCGACGGCGCGGCGGAGAGTGTGGCATATCAGGTTCAGAAGAAAGACTTCTGGAAGAAACTCTTTCGCCGTGTGTTTTCTCATTTCTTCTTCCGCTTTGAAGCAAACGGATCTCAGATTTGTGGCGGCGAGGTGGACTACGATCCAAAGAACGGTTACGGCGGTGTGCATTGCGCACAGAGCGGTGTGGAGTTGTGCCACGGTGGCGGTGATGAACAGATCTGAGATTTTCAGATTCCTTCGATCTCTGAGGAGAATGAGAAACTCGATTTACTCTGTTTTCGATCTGTGTGGCAACGCGAACGGAGATTTCCTTCTGCTGATTCTCCATTCGATCAAGGCGTTGATTCTGCGCAGATCGCTTCGCATGGTCTCGAATGAATTCACTAACTCATGGATGAGGAAGGTGGCGGTCGCCTCTGTAGCGGTTGAGCGGCGCGACGATCTGAGCTGCGTTGTTCTGAGGCAGAGGCGGAATGTTACTCCTCTGTCTCTCATATTCAATGGTGAAATTAACAGGTTCATTGTGAGGTGGTTCCGCCGGGGCTATCGGCGGATTCGGTGGTTCGAGATCTGCGTTCGCACGGTTGGAACTGCGAGTCACGATTTGACGCTTCGATCCAGTCATCATCGAGCGAAGAAGGAAAACTTCGACAAAGAAAGATGAAATCAGAAACGATTTCCCATAGACGGCGCCAATGTTCTGAACAGAACTTCAGAGGACAACCGGAGAGAAGCAGCACGGCGGTGTTCGCGACGGATGGTGATGGCGTGCGGTGGTGGTGTACCTGCAAACACTCCGACGCTCAAGTCAGCGTGTGTAAGAGGTGAGTGAAGAGGTGGAAATGAACGATTACCTGGATCGTTTGAGGTGATCCTCCTTTTATACGAGTTGAGGACGGTTATTGAGGAATAACCGCCTGCGGATCCGGCACCGTCAGATCGCTGCCACCGTGATGAGCCGTGGAATGCTGAGGGTCGTTGGATCGGCCACGTCGACATGGTCTCGAGGCAAGGCGGAGGGAGCTGAACACGGAAATGGGCCTGAAGCGTGAATCGTCGGATTGGGCCTCGGCCCAGTCCGGAACACTTTGCATTCATTATTTTTTTAGTAGACTTTCCATTTATTATTTAGAAAAAAAAAAGTAGAGAATAAGAACATCATTTAGAAAAACAAAAAAACAAAAGCAAATAATAGAGGAAAATTTGGCGTTGCGTGGTTATGGGAGGAGCAATTAGTGACGCACATGGCATGTTTCTGTTTCTTAAATAGAAAAGAGGACTAGAGGACATGAAGCGTGATGACAACTAAACAGTATCATTTGTCGAAGTGATAAAAGGTTAGCACGTTAGGCCTAGCATTCCCAACTTAAAAATATTTAGAGCACATGATGATTTGTTAAGCAAAAATGAAAATAATTAGACTACATGATTTATTAAGCATAATTGAATCTTATGATTAGTATGAGGAACCTATAATAACCTATGGACATATGTCTATTTAGTAAATAAGTAAGGTTAAGACTTTTTCAAAGCTATTCAATTGAATAGGACAGACTTTTTTAAGTTATCTATAGGGCCTTTTGAGCCTAATTAAGTGCCTAACACATATCAATCGATTTATATAAATATATAAACAATATTATGTTGTTATTGTATTAAAACTTTAATACCCTGTCTTCAAATTGTAATTTTGTTGCCTTATACAAAGGCTTAGATATTTTAATCCATTTAGAAATAAATTTACTACCTCTATTTAAAGATTATATCACAAAGTGAATCTTTTAAAGTTTGAATTGTGACCCCGATCCCTTTTTTTTTTTTTAATAATACCAGGGCATAAAAGCATGTGCTTGAAAAAGAAAAACACCGATGCTGAAATTTGACTGGGCATGAGTATGACTACGTGATATTAGTTTAGTTTATTTTCGAAAACAAACTCATATATCATTTCACTAAAAATAAAGTCCAATACAAGGAGACAAATAGTCAAAACTATGGTGAGTGGCCCAATTTGTGGCCGCCTTCGCAACGGTATGAGTAACCACATTTGCTTGACGTCGTGAAAGTTCAACCAAAGAGTTTAAACTACTATAACTAGGAGTCTTTACAACTTTCAATAATTTCATTACTATAGTTAAGTTTCTTCAATATATAATAGATTTAGAAATAAATTTGCTAACCTCTATTTAAAGATGAGAAAAGGGGACATGCACCCTCGGTGTAAACCAATTTTACACTAACATCCAATGAGAATTCACCATTATGCAGTTATTTTTAAAATGCAGTTGCATAGTAGGGTGATGTGGCAATATAATCTGAACTCTCATTAGATGTTGCTGTAAAAATATTTTACATTGACGGTGCATCCCCGTTAAACTCTTTAAAGATTGCATTACAAAGTGAATCTTTTAAAATTTGATTTTTTTTCCTTCTCTTTTTAAAAAGGGGATACAATTTGAATTGTAAATTGAGTGACTTTTTATTTTTTATATATCTCTATTTTTTTTTGAAAAGGGTAAACTTATTTTATTTCCTTCAAAATAGAGCACTGATCAAAATTTCCTTCAAAATAGAGTCAACAATAAAAGCTGGCATATAATCGTAAAATATATATCTATTTTGTCCCTTCAAATAACATTTGATCTTTATTTTCTTTATTATTGTTGTGCCTATTTTTTTTTTTATCTTTTCTATTTTCTTTTCGCATCCAAAAAGAATGTCAGTATCCACTTAACCAATGTTTTTAAAACCGACCCAGACATCGAATTGATGAGACTTCCGGGTCATAGCTCAACCGCTTCAAAATAACCGGTCTATGTATAGGGCTGGTTCAACCAAAAACACCCCTTTTATGGTTTTGTGGAGCGTTCTCAATTATTTCTTCATTATTAGGGCTGTACGAAAATCAACCTTCCAATCATTGGTCCTCCTTCGTCTTGAAACCGAACCAGACATCGAATTGATGAGACTTCCGGGTCATAGCTCAACCGCTTCAAAATAACCGGTCTATGTATAGGGCTGGTTCAACCAAAAACACCCCTTTTATGGTTTTGTGGAGCGTTCTCAATTATTTCTTCATTATTAGGGCTGTACGAAAATCAACCTTCCAATCATTGGTCCTCCTTCGTCTTGCTCGTCAACTTGTGTAATGAAAACTGAAAATCGAATTTTCCACCGCCGCAGACAGCTGATCTTCGCTCATGACAGTGCGTGCTCCTTCTACCTGCTGGCCCAAATTCCCTGATCACACAGTGGTGTGGTCCTTGTTTCTTGTAACTGTTCTATCAATGGATATTAAAGTCTTCTTAAGGAATATTGCTTTATGAGCAGTGGTTAAGAATACTCTATTCCATTAAATATTTTTAAAAATAAATATTGAATAATTTTATATTTTAGTATAATGAATACTTTTTTATTAAAAGCTTATTTTTGTTTTCTTAGATTAACATTTAATTTACTTGTAAAACATGTTTTGCTTTTGAGTTATGAGGTTTCGTAAAAGAAGAGTCAAATATGACGATTTTGCTCTTCAAATTTGTTATCCAATATTTACTTCATGATTTTTTTTTTGAAGGTAAGATAATGCATTCAATCAGAAACAACCGAAGGGTTACAAGAAGGTCCAAACAGATGAGTTGGGATATGACCCACCCATGTCTTACAACCAACAAACTTAGATAAACATGCTAAATTATGAGCTACCTCATTCAATTCTCTCCTAACATGAGTTACAGAAACACAATCAAAATGAGTCATAAGCAATTTGCAATCCTGGACAATTGGATCAATACTAGCAAAAGAAATCTGGGAGTTAACAAATTTGCACAATTGCAGAAGATCGAGGCAAAGGTTGCTCTTGAAATCTTCAAATCTATGGCGAAATGGAGGCACCATCTAAGCCCGATTGCTTCAAATATGGCGGGGTCAAGGGCACACCCTCAATTCTACAAGCAGTGAGCGTGACATCATGGTTGTTGTCATAAATGACACTTCCCCATCCTATCTTGCCATTTGAGAAACAGCCAGCATCCACATAAATCATGTTTCCATTCACAACCTGGTTGGTTGGAGTGTTATGCCTCGGCTGTTGTTCTTCTGCATGTCTTAAGTCATTTGGATCATTCAATTCCTGCACAAACAACATTGCATTTTGGCCAATTTCAATAGGATTCAACATTTTGTTATTAAAAACAACTTGGTTTCTTGCCCCCCAAAGTTTCCATAAGAGAACACAAAATAACTGGGCACTCTTTGGCTCCTCACAAGTGAGGCCGTGGAGTAGCCACTGGTTTATAGGCATAGTTTGGGGCACATGAATTCCAAGTCAGAGCCAAACCAAGTGAGTTTTGCCCATAGGCATTGCATAAAGAGGTGATCCACAGTTTCATCTTCAAGGTGGCAAAGTGGGCATAGCTTTTCAATTTGGACACCCTTCTTTGACAGGTTTGCCTTGGTGGGGAGGATATTTTTTGCAAGTCTCCATAGGAAGTTTTTGACTCGGTTTGGAATCTGAGCCCTCCAAATTTCCTTCCATAATTGGCTGTGAGGATCAGTTGAAGGTCCCGGTAAGTCTTTGGTCCTATGTTCCTTTTGGAGGTGATGCCCCGATCTTACATAATACTGGCCATCTCTTTCCCATTGCCATATAAGTTTGTCCTTCGGGAGTCTTTGGGAGATAGGAATGCTTAGAATTTTCTTGGCTTCATGGGGACTAAAGTAGGAAAACAGAACATCTCTTCTCCATTGTTTCCTTTGGGAATCGATTAGCACACTCACAGTGGTTGTATCATCAGCATCATTGTGCCTGCAGGTACCCATGCATGCCACCCACTTTATTCGGGATCCAGCAATCCGATTTAATTCTCACTTTTTGACCATTCCCGATTCTCCACCTAGCACCTTTCTGTATAATTTCCTTAGCACTGAGCATGCTCCTCCAAGCATAGCTTGGTTGATACCCAAGCTTGGTTTCAAGGAAAGATGTTCTGGGGTAGTATTTGCTCTTGAAGGTTCTCCCAAAAAGTGAGTTCTCATCATTGAGGAGCCTCCAACAGTGTTTGCCTAGGAGGGCTAAGTTAAAATCACTAACTCCTCTAAATCCCATCCCACCTAGCTTCTTGGATTTTGATTCCTATGCATGTTTATTTTTTATGTTCCCAAATAAAGACTCATGGTTTTATCTCAGAATTCATTTTTTTTTAAAAATAATGTTTTCAAAAATTGTACATACAAAAAAAAATTAAAAATATTAATTTTCATAGAAACAATAAAATCAATGATAAATTTAGAGACAAATAATTAATATCTTATTAGGTTTCATAAATATTTTTTTAAAAAAAATTAAAGACTTGAAAGCGGAATTTGTTTTAAAATTGAGGAAATAATATAAAAAATTATAATATAATGTGATATTCAAATCACCATTTGGTTATGTGTATGATCATGAAAAACATCAGATTTTAGATCACACAACCAAGAACCAATAAAAAGGCTCATGCCAGCGAGGTTGACACATATAGTTGGACCTTTAACTCGTACTAGTTGTGACTTGAGTTTGAGTTCTGAATTCTTGTGTTGGTAGGTTATGGTTCTGTTTGGTAAGGTCAAAACGCTAGCTTATAATGGATAGCTTATAGCGGATAAGCTCGTAGCAGGTGTTTGGTAACCACTAGCTTATAGCGTTTTTTTCACTAGCTTATTATAGTGTTTTTCTATATGCTTCTTGAAGTGGTGTTTGAGCTTATAGCTTATAACGTATCGTTTTTCTCTCATTTTTACCCTAATTATTTTAATTAAATTCCTCATTTATTCTCTATTAAATGAAGTAAAAAACTATTAATCATTACAATCTCTCTCTCATTTATTAAAATGTCCACTTATGTCGTTTTGTATTTATCAGTTAGTTCAATCGTTAATTTTACCAAACACTTAAACTCAATCTGCTTGCAATCCGTTATCCGCTATCAGCTAGCTTATCCACTATCTGCTACTTTTTTACCAAACAGAGCCTATATATACGTAATTAAATTTCATTGTAAACCCTTGTTAAGATTGGTGATTCTCTCTGACCTCCCTTGATCTAAATTCTTTTATAAAAAAATGGCTTGGTCCAAGGCGTGTTTGTTGAAAAGTACACATGAATTATCATCCTTTTTATTGGTAAAGAATTACTCCACCCGTCTCATATTATTTTTCGTTTAAGGTTATGCACATTTCTTAAAAAAATAATTGATTGTACTAATTTTTATGGTAAAATAATCGCTCTTAACTAAAATACCCTTATTAATTAGAGGGGTTAGTAGTAGTGGAGTGATAGTTAGATAGGAGAACTAATTAATATTGGTTAGTTGAAATACAAATGAATAAGGGTATTACTGAAAAACAAGTAATTAATACTTTTTGATACTCTAAAGTGACAAATAATTTGAGACAATGAAATATTCCAAATGTGACAAATAATATGAGGGATTAAGAGTCCTATTGATATGTTATTTTAAATAAATAGTAGGGATTAAGAGTCCTATTGATTTGGTTTTTAAAAACTATTTTATGTTTTATAAAATTTAACAAAGAACAAATTTTGTTCTTCTTAATTTTTTAAAATAGAAAACTGTTTTTAAAAGTAATCAAACCGGGCCTAATTTTGTCAATTTTTAATTACAATTGTTTGAAAAATTTTAGGGTTAGATATGTTTTTGGTCCCTATAAATATGTGGTCTTTTGTTTCTAGTCCCTATAAAATTTTATTGACATGTTTCGTCCCTCATAAATTCTCCATTATGGATTTAGTCCCTACTATTAAGTATGATGTTAACTGATGATGTGGCATCCATGTGCAACTGCCATGTGGATTATTGTATTGACGCGACACAACTGCATCCATGTATAGAGACTAATTTCAACACGAAGAAATATTAAAGGGACCAAAATAAAACAAGGACTAAAAGCTAATTTTCCTATGTTCGATGACTAAAAATGCCCATAAAAGTTTATAGACACTAAAAGTGAAAATCGATATATTTACATGGATGAAAATAATATTTAAGCCTTATTATTAAACTATTAAATTTTTTAATTTAAACTTGGCTTAAATGCGCCACTGTCGCGCCTCCAAGACTATTGCGCATTTGTGTTGCCCCCACCCTCCTCCCAGTCACCCCACCCCTATCCTCTCTTTCCGGACACCACCGAATCCCCAGGTTTCACCATTTATCCCTCTCCCCAGGTTTCAACATTTGTGGTAGAATTCTGTCCAAAAAAAAAACATTTGTGGTAGAAACGTCACTGTTTGCAGCAGATAATGGTAGGAGCGCAATAGACTTGGCCATAGCTTTGTTCGCTTGGGGGAAACATGGATGCGTAACGGCCTTAGAGGCACGACAGTGGCGCATGCGAACATCAGGAAGGCACAGAACCAGGCGACAATGGAGCACCACTATGATGGCCAATGGAGAAGCTTCTCCTAAAACTTGTAATTGAGATTCTAGTTTTTTGAAATATACCAGTTTTTATTTTTGGTCCTTATAAGTTTTTTTGTTTGTTTTAGTACATGAAACATAGAAAAATGTACTTTTGGTCCTTGTTTCATCCCTGTAACTAGTACAATACCCGTGCATTCGCACGGAGTGCCCGTTGTTTGTTATAATTAATGTTTTAAGACGGTAATTGTTTGTAATAAAATGATATTTTTGATTCAATGTATTAAAAATTAACTAATTTTATAGTGAATGTGAAAGAAATATTAAATGTGTATCAAATATTACTATTTATGTAATTATGTTACTTGTGTACCATATATGGCTAAGATGAAATAAACATGGTTAGGGTTTTCTTGATTAGATAGATAGATAATCATTTATAAATAACTTAAACATTTATAAAATTGCTCTGTGTCAAAGACGATAAAATTATATCGACAATATGTAATGTTTCCCCCGTCGAGACTTAAAAGTAAAATAAACATTTATAAATAATAAAAACATTTATAAAAATTGATATGTGTTCAAAGATAACGAAATTATAGCGACAACATGTTATTTTCTCCCTTCAGGGACTCAAAAGCAAAATAATCATTTATAAAAAATAATAGCATTCATAAAAACAAAATATAAAAAGTAATTATACTGGCAACATATAATGTGTCATTAGAATAAGAGGTTTAAAATTAATATGTAATGTTTCCCCTGTTAAGAGTCAAAAGTAAAATAATCATCTATAAATAATATATAACAAAGATATTTATAAAATTTGATATATTCTAAAAGACGATGAAATTATACCGATAATATTTTATGTTTCTCCGTCTGGACCAAAAAAATAATCATTTATACTAATAGTATGTAATGTTTCCCCCGTTAAGAATCAAAAGTAGAATAATCATCTATAAATAATATATAATAAAGATATTTATAAATTTTGATACGTAATCAAAGATGATAAAATTATATTTGAGACTTTGAAAGAAAATAATTATTTATAAATAAAAAATATAATGATAAAATATAAAAATATAGAAAGAATAAAAAGAAGAAAGAGAGAAAGAGAGAAATATATCAAAAAAGAGAGAAAGAGAGAGTGACATATGGTGAGAGAAGAAAGAGAGAGTGACGTGAGAGAAAGAGAAGGAAAAGAAGAGAGAGAGAGAAAAATATAAGGTGAGAGCGAAAAAGTTAAAAGTAGGTAGAAAAATTAATTTTTTATGTCAATTTAATTTTTATTTTGATTTATGTTTATTTAGATTGACATATTTGCCCCTTTAAAATGATAGGTGGCAAAATTATGGTAGTCTAGTTTTATCTTTTTACCAGCCTATTATTTACTTAAATAGATAGTAGATTTACTTAAATGGATAGTAGATAAATAGATAGTAGATATTTCTTCAAGTTGGAATTAGTCCTTGAAATAAAAAAGTGAGTCAGCTGTGCCACGTCACTACAACAATCCACGTATTGGAAATCCTTGTTTTATCCCTGTTAGAGCATCTTTAACGGGGTAAACTACCCCGTTGCTAAACTATATGGAACGGCAGATATAAGAAACTTGCGTTGGAGTTTGCTGACGTGCCATTTCTTATCATTTACGACATTTCTCTCGCCAACCCTCAACAACCGTATCTTATCTTTAAAAATTATTTTTTTCTCACACATCATCACAGAAAATCATCCAAAACGAGTGGGAAAAAAACAGATTCACAACAGAAACAATGAACCGAACATAGAAACCATGAAGATGAAGATGGTGAAACAGAAAATGAAATAAAAAAATCACAGATCTAAATTAAAAACTACAAAACAAACATACAAATCAAAAGAATAAATTACGTAATCACAAAAAAAAATTAAACAAAATCAACAAACCAAAAATAAAACTAAACCAGAAAATAAAATTTGTTAACTCTTTATTCCAGTACACAAATATTCCAGTACACAGATTCAATAAAATTTACACATTCATATCCGCAACCATACTCAGATTTGATGTAGATGACGCGAGATCTGGACGATGGGAGCGAGATCTGAACGAAGGAAGATGAGGAACCGAGAGACGAGGGAGAAGAGGAAAAACGGGGATGAGATGATGAGATGAGGCTGAGAGAGGGAGGTGAGGCGATTGGGGAGGCATAAATTTGTGAAGGAGGGATGAGGAGGAAGCATCTGGAACGTGAAGGAAAAAAAATATTAAAAGGGAATGGGAGATGGAACAATGCCGTTGGGGAGGCATAAATTTGTGGTTCCACGTGGGTTTCTTACAGTCAACTTGCGTTGGAGATAAAATGATGGTAGTGTGGGTTTTGTTAACCAAACCTATGTGGCCATTTATGGGCCCACAATTGGGCTATTAGAAACCCAATTGTTAACTGAGCGCTAATGTTGCTCTTAATATTTCTTCAAGTTGGAATTAGTCCTCCTTTGAAATAAAAAGTGAGTCAGCTATGCCACATCACTACAACAATCCCCGTATTGGAAGTGATGAATCTTCTTTGACTAGCGGAAGAAACCGAGTTTTATGGTTTGATTACAACCTGAGCTTTAAGGATGAAAATCTCCTGTCTCATTTTTTTGTCACATTTTTTGTCCTTTACTAATGACAATTTGACACATAATAAAATAAAATAATAATTTATTAACACATATGCATATTCCTAGCTTTTGATTGGTGGGAGACAAAAAGATACCATTTTTTAGGACAGCAGATATTTATTCGACCTTTAAACTTAATTCCCTAGGGTTGTTGCATTGGAGAGGTGCTAAATCAAAATCAATTCAGTTTTCTTTCCAGAAGCGGTGCGTCTTCTTTGATCGGTGGAAGAAACATGTCATGTTTGTGTTTTCATGACTTGAAAACAATATCTGTGTAGATTCATTTGGTGAAGGCCACCACTCTAATTACGTATAAATTAACTATAAAATATTGTATTCTAGCTCTCACGTACCACTTATAATTCACCCTAGACAAACCCAATCTTCGATGGTAATTATGCAACAGTGGTTTACTCTCTCTTCTATTAACCACGGAGTCGCAAGGAGTCATATGAGTAGCATTAAGAGGTGAAGATAAAAATGTTGAATAAAAGTTATAAATATTCTATAAATCAAATCCATGTCAGAGATAATCATGTCATGATTCAATTTGTTTAATCGTTCAAATTTGTAATAGAATGGAATAGTGTTTGAGTTGACATAGTTTTTTTTTTCTCTCTACATTATACATTTGATCATCTACGTTTATTTTAGTTTTTAATTTGGTCCTCTACGTTTTATTTCTTTTGTTTTGGTCCCTCACGTTTCAAACGTTACAACAAATTGGTCATTTCCGTCACTGTACCGCTTAAGTGTCTGACGTGGCACAGACGTGACAAACGTTTATCTACTTGGCACTCACGTGGCGCTAACATGTATAAGAACAAAAAAAAAATCCCTCTCATTTTTTTTTCTTTCTTTTTTTTTTCTTCTTCCTCACATTCTCTCTCACTGCTGCAGAACCAGAAAAAAAAATTGCAGCTTTGTTTCCCTGTGTTTTGTTCTTCTGCATTTCTGTGTGAGGAAGGAGAAATCGCTGCTTGTTCATCAAATCGGATCTGGGTATTTCATCACTGTGAAGGAGAAATCGGATCTGGCCACATGTTCATCGCTGCACTTTTAAACATTTTCTTCCATTTTTATTTTTATTTTTTGGATAAAACAAAACAAAACAAAAAAGAAGAAGAATATAAATAGAACAGGAGAAGGAAGATGGGGATGGAAATGGATCGATAAATGGATGAATGGGAGGACATGTTCTCGCTGCTGCTGCAGCTTTGAGAAAGAAGAAAGAAAGAAAAAACCCTAACTTTAATTTGGGGAAGACGATGAACAGTACACGCGACCTATACTGACGGACAGAATCTGTCACTAAAAACCAATTGTCCATAGCTAAAAGTCTATTTTAGGACAAACTTGCCACGTCAGACACTTAAACGGTGCAGTGATGGAAAGGACCAAATTGTTGTAACGTTTGAAACGTAAAGGACCAAAACGAAAGAAATAAAACGTAGATGACCAAATTAAAAACTAAAATAAATGTAAAGGACCAAATGTATAATTTAACCTTATTTTTTAAATATTTTTTATTTTGAAAAGTTTAAGAAAGTTGGGTCTCGAACCTCACAAGGGTTAAGAAAAACCTCATGACTCAAAGACTGTTTATAGAGGTACTTACATATTACCCACCAATGACATCATCACACTGGAAACAGAATTCGAACTCACGTCTATGTCAGATAGGAGTTGTATCCTTATTAACCGGACAACCTTCATTGTCTAGTTATTTAAAATATTTAAAATAATTAATAATACACTCAACATATTATTTGACACGTTATACAGTTTTTTTCTTGAGCAAATCTCATGTGAAATTTACTAATATAAAAATGACTTAAATCTTTAGAAAGATTAACATGAAATTTCACTAAATAGTAAGGAAAATGATTTTTGGACACAAATTTTGGACATCAAATACGCGATATCGTATGTTCGTACTATACGGACCGTATGTCCGTACATGTATGGATAATTTTTATTTTTGTTTTTTCAAAAAAATATTTTTTAATTTTTTTTTAAATATTACATATTTTTTTAACTGGTTAATCAAGTTCACATATCTGGTTAATGCTATTTATTATCTGGTTAATGTCAAATCCTGAAACTTTTGGACATCCCATTTTCTTATGTGGTTAATCAAGTTCACATATCTGGTTAATGTTATTCATTATCTGGTTAATGCCAAATCCTGAAACTTTTGGACATCCCATTTTCTTATCTGGTTAATCATGTTTACATATCTGGTTAATGATATTCATTATCTGGTTAATGCCAAATCCTGAAACTTTGGACATCCCATTTTCTTATGTGGTTAATCAAGTTCACATATCTGGTTAATGTTATTCATTATCTGGTTAATGTCAAATCCTAAAACTTTTGGACATTTCATTTTCATATCTAGTTAATCAAGTTCACATATCTGGTTAATGCTATTCATTATCTGGTTAATGTCAAATCCTGAAACTTTTTCTTATCTGGTTAGTCAAGTTCAAATATCTGGTTAATGTTATTCATTATCTGGTTAATGTCAAAATCTGTGTTAACCAGTTAAAAAAATGTATTAAAAAAATGTATAAAATTTTTTTTTTGAAAAAAAAACTTTGTCCGTACATATCCGTATAGTACGGATATATGATGTCGCATATGATGTCCCCTTTCTGTGTCCAAATAACGGGACTGAAATAGTAAAGAATGGCATTTCTCTTTCGCCAACGTCTAATTGAGTTTTGGTTTAATTTTTAAAGCATTTATTATAATTTTACATTGTTGCGGTAATAGTTTCTGTTTTAGTTTTAGTAAGCCAAAAGAAAACATCGAGACAACGCGACAATTGAAATGCTTACACTTTTTTAAAATATTTTTTTGTTTTTAAAAATTTAACAAGAATAAAATTTGTTTTTTTGTCTATTTTTAAAAATAAAAAAACTGTTTTTAAAAAATGTATCAAACGAGCCATTTATATCTCTGTTTTTTTTCTTTTTGAAGAAAGAGAACGATTTTCCCATTTGAGGTTGCACGTCGGATTGATAAAAAATCTAGACTGATAAAAATACCCTTTGAATTAAATATGATTTTCGTCCCTACAAATATGTGATGTTTTGAATTTGGTCTCTGCAATTTTTTTTTCTTTTTCATCCCTACAATTTTGAACATTTTAATTTTCGTCCCTCTCCATCTATCTCCCTTAGTTAGGCGTTGAGTTGGTAAACAGATGTCCATTTGACACTTCAGACTGAGATTAATTTGCACATGTGGCACTACATAGTCAATTTGTTGTTGGGTTATCTTTAATTTTTTTAAATAAAATTAGAAGGAAAAAAAAACACTAGGGTTCATGTTTCCATCCCTTTTATCCAGAAACCCCATTCATCATAAACCCAAAAACGCAAGAATCCCAGAAATCACCCCTTCTACTTTTTCTTTGCCACTTTGTTTTGTCTCTGCTCTAAAGCGCAATCCATTCTACTGATCTCCAAAGTTTGTGTCTTTCTCACAATCCCTCTCTCACTCTAAACGTGAAGGAAACAATGTGATGTTCAATCAAGGAACCCTAATCATCTACTGCCACTCTCATCCTTCACCACGTAACCAGTGACGTAACAAAGCCAGTAGAGTGAAACAAAGGGGCAACCCCACCCCCCACGAAGAACCTGGGCAACACTAAGTGGTGTCTTTCTAAGACCTTCCCTGTTTATGTCTTCCAAAGACCTAAGTCCCAACAATAAAACCTTCCCAGCATCTTCAATAGAAGCATCATCATTCCATCTGTGATAACCACCTTTTAAAATTTAAAATGGAGCCGCCACCAATATTTTATAGGAAACATTGGAAAAAACCTAATTTTTGAACATTTTTGAATTTAATAAAAAGAAAGGTCTTTGAACTAGAATCGGGTCCGGGAGTTGGTTACGCATAGGGAAGGTATTAGCACCCCTAAAACGCCCATTTACAATGGTACCCTTTGATTATTTGAAAAAGATGTTTGCCTAAAATTAATTCCCATTTTGTTTTTATTATCATTATTTAGGAAATCAGAAAAGAAATAAAAAGGCCTAAAGTTCTAATTTGAATTAACTAATTATACTTCACATATTTCTTTCTAAAAATATAATCTTTATTTGATGATTTAACAAATAAGAACCAAATCTAGATTTCTTTAGTTACCAAAAAAGACCCGATTTTTATTTCAGAAAATTCTTTTTTGTTACAGGGACACACGTTTCACTCTTATACCCAAATTCATGCTTTATTTACAAATATAACACTTAAATTATTTACAACTTAGTCCTTTTAATCAAATTATTTGCAATTTGGCCCTTCCTGGATTTAGCCCCTTTGGAAGGCCAAATCAGAACCTTAATTTTCACATTTTGCGTAATCACGAACGCAACGGAGAGATTGAATCAAAGAATCAACAAAACAAAAAAATGAAATCACATTCAAACGCAACTCATGGATTGAAATTCAGATTCAGAAAAGTAAAATAGAATCACGCTTCTGATTCCAATTCAAAGTTCAAACGTATACAAAAACAATCAAGATGCAAAGACGTAACAATCGACAAGATACAAAGAAGAAAGGGAAGGAATGAAAAAGAACCTGACTTTACAAGCCTTAATCAAGCGAAGAATGACTTAGAACCTTAAATACTAATAGTGTTTAAAGAAAGAAAAATTGGAAAACTCTCTTCTTGCCTCGCCCGGTTCCTTGAGAAATCCAAGTTTCTCCTCTCTCTTTTCGTGTCCTCTCGCCTTCGTAAGAAGGGGTATTTATAGCCCCTTTGTCCTTGACTTTGAGTCCTTTTGAAATCGGATCCCACCCTCCTTATCTCTCAAGAAATGTAAAATCAAAATCAAAAACGGATAAAGATGTGATTTTGTAAATAAAAACAAATACTCCCTTTATGATGTTGATTCAGATTTTGAGGATGAAATGAAGTCGGGTGTGGCCAGCGTATGAAGATAGGATTTGGTGTTTTTAGGGATAAGATGAGATGAGAGATGAAGGCCGAGATAAGTGGAGAGGATGAGGTTTTGGCCGCGGCTAGGGTTTGGATGGAGGAAGGAAATGGGGATTAGGGGGTAGCGTGAATGGTGGAGGAGAAGATGAAGTTGATGATGAGGGAGGATGTGGCGTGAAGAAAGGGAGAGGGATTGAAGATTAGGTTTTAGGGTTTGGTTTGGGGATGATGGAGGCGTGAAGGAGATGAGGGGAAGAAGAGAGTGATGCGCCGCGGCGTGGAGATGCTTCTGGAGAGAGGGAAGTGGAAGTGAAAACTAGGGTTAGGTTTAAAGGTATGGTTTGGACTGCGTGAGGTTTAATGGGCCAAGACTGTGCGTGTGGTTGGCGTTGGGCTGGGATGCGTTGGGCTGATGCAAGGAGCGCAGAGGGTGCGAAAAATGAAAAAAAAGGGTGCAGGAAGCAGAGTTGGAGGCGGGGATAATGTTATTGGGTTGGGCTGCTATTAGCAGCCCCCCCAATTTTATTTTGCACCCCCTCAAACAAAAATTCTCTTTTTCCTTTTTTGTTTATTCTTTTCTTTTCTTTCTTTCTTCTCTTTTATTCTTTATTATAAAAACAAAATATTATTTATTATTTATTATTTATTACTAAATAAAATAAAAATTAAAATAAAAGTTAAAATAAAATAAAATAAAATAAAAAAGGCCGGACAAAATTAGGGTACTACAGCTGCCCCTCCTTAATTACGTTTTACTCGAAGGTCTTCGTGCATTCGTTGTAAAAGGTAATTAAGGATAAAGGACTCTGATTTTGTCCGCAATAAGTGGCTTGAAATTGCGAGATTGGCTTCCGACCTTGTTGGCTTGGGATTACGAGGTTTGCTCCCGACTTTGCTTTTGGGATTCTAGGTCTAATTCCTAGTGGATTCCTGTTAAGGCATAGGTTTTAGTTCCTAACTCTTACAAGATTGGTGAGAGATTCTAGGTTCGATTCCTAGTGAATTCTCGGTAAGGCATAGGTCTGATTCCTAATCCTCACATCTTTTGTATTGATTATTTCTCTATTTAGGAGAAATTTAGGGTGCGAGCTTCTTCGTCATTCGACACAAGTTTGGGTCAGATTCCCAACAACAGTGAGTCAGGTCCTCAACTCTTGCTAAAAGGTACGGATTGGCTACCTTATTTTAAGGAGTGTCCGTGATATGAGTTTCTCTGTCACTCAGTATGAGTTTGGGTCAGATTCCCGGCAAGGTATAGGTCAGATTCCTAACTCTTACTAAAGTATGGGTGGTTTTCCTATTGCGGTGAACGTCCGAGTGCGAGCTTCTCTGTCACTCAAAGCAGTTCGTTGATTCAGACAAGGTGTAGGTCGATTCCTAACTCTTGTTAAAAGTACGGATCGATTTTCATGATTGAGGAAGATCCGAGACGCGTCGTTCCCGAGCTAAAAGCTTGGGTCGATCCCCAAGGTGGTGGGTCAGATTCCCAGCAAGGTATAGGACAGGTTCCTAACTCAAGCTAATAAAGAAATTGGGTAGGCTGAGTACTAGTTCTTACTGAGTAACAGCAGACCAACTGTATGTAATTTTTTGAGAGGGTGGGTCAACGGACCCAAAAACTTTGATGATCATGCAGGATGCAATGAGTGGTATGTCATGCATGAAATTTTTATTTTTTTGAGAAATGATTTTGAAAGTGGGTTTGAGGCCTAGAAGTAATGGTGATCATGCTAGATGCAATGAATGGCATGCTATGCACGAATGTTGTTTTGTTTTTACAGAAATGATTTTGAAAAGGGGGTCGGGGACCCAATGGTATTAATGATTATGCAAAATGCAATGAATGGCATGCTACGCACAAATATTATTATTGTTTTGAAATTTCTTTTTTGATTTCCCTGAATTCCTCTGAGGGCTCTGCCCCTAGACTCATGGGTGTTGGCTTTCTGTCAGATTGCTTGTCTGAATGGCTGACTTTGTACTGCACTAGGTTTGCGTACTTGCCCTTTGGTAAATCATTTTATGGACCTTCAAACTTTCATCTTCATGCTTTGAATGCCTTTGGAAGGATTAGATTGACAACTTTGATCTATAGAGACTTTTCGTTGTCCCTTTGGCCTTCGTTCACCTTGATGGGAAAGATATATGTTGAGAGACAGATCATCTTGTGTAGTTCGAACTGAACGAAATCTTGAATCTGGCTTCGTAAATGATGGGCACAGCCTTTGCCCCTAGCTTCTTGGTTTATATCCGTGAGGTCCAACTGGGTGGACATGCTTGTAAATTTGACCCTAACTTTTGCCTAGGCCGCTCTTTGAAGTTTTCAACCTAGCGGTCGCTTCTAACTTTTGCCTAGACCACCCTTTCGGGTTTTCAGCCTAGCGAGCATTTTATTTTATATTCTTCTTTTCTTTTAGGTAAAGCAACTGCACTGAGGAGTTTATATGGATCTCCTCCTTCAAAAATAAAGTTTTTTGAGAAAATATGAGCAATTGACTTTGATCAGAATGGACTTTATTAGGGTTGTAACGTGGCCAGGGGTTAAGGGTTATGAAAGAAAGGATATTTCAGGCCCAAAAAGTGTTTAAGGGTTCATAAGAACAAGGATCCTTAGTGTAAAGATGCACTTCATTTTTGCTAGCACATTTGTTTCACCTTTGCGGTTTCCTTTTTCATCTTCGCAAGTGTCTTTGACACATTTTTTATATTTCTTTGAATTGCCTTTGATACTTTATTGCTTACTTTGCTCTTCTTCTTTTTGAGAGGACAAAGTCGATTGAAAACTTGTGCTATTCTTCATTATATGAACGATCCTTATTCAGGGTATTTGAAAAAAATTTCATTTTAGGCTTAAAAGAGGTAGCAAGGGATAATAAGTGTTTGGATAGAGAAAAACGGCCAAACCTCATCTCAAAATTTCACTGATCACATCTTTACTAAACTTAACTTTTGATAACTTGTGCATTTGCTTTACCATAAAAAAAAAAGAAAAATTCAAATTGCAATTTTATTGATGAACTGAAAAGATGAGAACATAATGAGCCCTTTACAAGATATGCCCCAGGGCTTTGGGCAAAGCGTAAAAAATAAATGAAAGTTGCTTAAACAGGGCTATTCCTTAACGTTTTATCACTTGGCGTTGATCAAAGCCCAACAATTCTTAATGGGGTGGCCCACTGCCTCAGTACATGTCGTGATGAGCGTCACTTGTTTCTTCTTCCATCTCTTGGCTCATACTGTGCGATGGTTGTTGAATATTGAGGTTGCCAATCCTTCCGCTTCTTATCCCGGCTTCCACTCTTTCTCCGACAACAACAAGGTCTGAGAAATTCGAAAAGACATTTCTCATCATCAGATCATAGAAAGGTTGTTGAAGAGTGTCAATGAACGTGGTAACCATCTCTTTTTCAGATAGCGGAGGTTCCACTTGGGCTGCAACTCCTCTCCATCTTTGGGCATACTCTTTGAAGCTTTCATTGCCCCCCTTTATCATGGTTTGCAATTGGGAGCGCCAGAGCCATGTCCATATTGTACTTATATCGATTGATGAAAGCTTTAGCTAAATCGTTCCAGAGTTGATTTTGCCTTGCTCTAAATGCATATACCAACGTAGGGATGCCCTGTAAGACTCTCTTGGAAGAAATGGATTAAGAGCTTATCATTGCCGGAGCGAAGGTCATCTTCCCAAGAATACATGATGAGGTGGCTTTTGGACAAGTTAAGCCTTCATACTTGACAAACTCAGAACTTTGAATTTTGGAGGAATCACCACGTCCGGGACCAAACATACTCAAGCTTTGAACCCAATATGATTTGCCCTTCAATAGCTTTCTACTATCTTCCATAATTTGGAATCTCTTCTGATCTAGGGAGTCTCCTGATGGGCCATTGGAAGTCTCTTGATACTCATTAGTGCTGGTGGAATGGTTCTCATCAATGGTCAATTTTGTATCCAAGTTCTGCAGAAGGTCAAATAACTTGTCCATCTTACTTTTGATTCGGTCGAACTCTTCTTTCATTGCTTGCTGACTCTGTTCCAACAAGTCCATGAGTCTAGATTGGGCTCGAGTCCGGTAGGGATGCAGGGAAAGCTTATTTGTATCTATTTTCTGTTGGGAAAAAATGAGTTATGTTATGTAGGTGCCATGTGTATGCATGTCATGAATATTTTTCTTTTTATATTTTATGCAAAATAATATGATAGATAATGGAGAGATGTTTTTCTATTTTTTATTTCGGTTTTTTTTTTTACAAAAAATAGAATGAATGCAATGATGTTGCTAAAAAGAGAAAATGCTTTTTTTTTTGTTTCGTTTTTTTTTACAAAAATGAAATGGATGCAATGATGTTGTTAAAAAAAGAGAAAATATTTTTTTTGAAAATTTATTTATTTTATTTAGAGGGAAAAAGGAATGGAAGGGGAAAGTATTTGTTTTAAAACTATGTTTTTTTTTGCAAAGAAAAACAACAAATAATATTTTTGGAGAAAAATATCATTTATTATTTTTCACAATTTTGAAATGTAAAATGAAAAATAAATGGATGATGAAAAAAAAAGTAGAGTGTGCCCCTTGCAATGTAGGCCGGTATTTCCTAAGATCTTAGGTCATACGACTTTTGTTACGTGGAAAATGGGATAAGGTATGCTCCTTTTGTGATATGGGCCGGTAATTCCTTAAAAGG
Organism: Calophaca sinica; assembly: GCA_037113605.1. Taxonomy (NCBI): domain Eukaryota; kingdom Viridiplantae; phylum Streptophyta; class Magnoliopsida; order Fabales; family Fabaceae; genus Calophaca; species Calophaca sinica. The sequence continues at coordinate 3,794,056 of CM073735.1, forward strand.
ATCTAGGGTTTGTATTGTGTACCTTTCCATTGGGTGGATTTAAGGTACTAATCTAAAAAGGTCCCTAGAGCCAAGGGTCCCATTTGAAAATGTTACCACCAATAATAGGTATACTATTAAATGATGGTTTTTTCTCAAATGGAGCCAAACTCTAGGTGAGGCTTTCGTAGGAACCTACTGGCCGTACGTCCAGCAGAGCACCCATTACACAGCCCCTCCTAACTTAAGGTTCACTCGGGCCCGGGTATAGGGCACCCACTCATAGTGTGTGTAAATAAGTGTATAAAGTGTAGCGTGTGAAGGAGCAAATTTAGATCTACCCGCTGTAAAATAAAAAATGCAATATATATACATGTCTTCTACCCTAAGGTTTTAAATACACAAACATATATAATATTTACAAGAGAAGAATAAATGAAAGAGAATAAATCACAAACAAAAATAGAATTTTTTTTTTATGCAAGTTTTCTATCCTAGGATTCACGTATACAAACATATATACAAATGAACAAATAAAAAACAAAAAGGGAATAATTCATTTAATAAGGCAAACAAATCATATAAACAATCATAGGGCCTAACTCTCTAAAGTCCCCAGTGGAGTCGCCAGCTGTGACAACCACCTTTTAAAATTTAAAATGGAGCCGCCACCAATATTTTATAGGAAACATTGGAAAAAACCTAATTTTTGAACATTTTTGAATTTAATAAAAAGAAAGGTCTTTGAACCAGAATCGGGTCCGGGAGTTGGTTACGCATAGGGAAGGTATTAGCACCCCTAAAACGCCCATTTACAATGGTACCCTTTGATTATTTGAAAAAGATGTTTGCCTAAAATTAATTCCCATTTTGTTTTTATTATCATTATTTAGGAAATCAGAAAAGAAATAAAAAGGCCTAAAGTTCTAATTTGAATTAACTAATTATACTTCACATATTTCTTTCTAAAAATATAATCTTTATTTGATGATTTAACAAATAAGAACCAAATCTAGATTTCTTTAGTTACCAAAAAAGACCCGATTTTTATTTCAGAAAATTCTTTTTTGTTATAGGGACACACGTTTCACTCTTATACCCAAATTCATGCTTTATTTACAAATATAACACTTAAATTATTTACAACTTAGTCCTTTTAATCAAATTATTTGCAATTTGGCCCTTCCCTGGATTTAGCCCCTTTGGAAGGCCAAATCAGAACCTTAATTTTCACATTTTGCGTAATCACGAACGCAACGGAGAGATTGAATCAAAGAATCAACAAAACAAAAAATGAAATCACATTCAAACGCAACTCATGGATTGAAATTCAGATTCAGAAAAGTAAAATAGAATCACGTTCTGATTCCAATTCAAAGTTCAAACGTATACAAAAACAATCAAGATGCAAAGACGTAACAATCGACAAGATACAAAGAAGAAAGGGAAGGAATGAAAAAGAACCTAACTTTACAAGCCTTAATCAAGCGAAGAACAGACTTAGAACCTTAAATACTAATAGTGTTTAAAGAAAGAAAAAATTGGAAAACTCTCTTCTTGCCTCGCTCAGCCTTCCTTCCAAATCCAAGTTTCTCCTCTCTCTTTTCGTGTCCTCTCGCCTTCGTAAGAAGGGGTATTTATAGCCCCTTTGTCCTTGACTTTGAGTCCTTTTGAAATCGGATCCCACCCTCCTTATCTCTCAAGAAACAGAAAATCAAAATCAAAAACGGATAAAGATGTGATTTTGTAAATAAAAACAAATACTCCCTTTATGATGTTGATTCAGATTTTGAGGATGAAATGAAGCTGGGTGTGGCCGCGTATGAAGATAGGATTTGGTGTTTTTAGGGATAAGATGAGATGAGAGATGAAGGCCGAGATAAGTGGAGAGGATGAGGTTTTGGCCGCGCTAGGGTTTGGATGGAGGAAGGAAATGGGGATTAGGGGTAGCGTGAATGGTGGAGGAGAAGATGAAGTTGATGATGAGGGAGGATGTGGTGGTAGTGCTGGCGTGAAGAAAGGGAGAGGATTGAAGATTAGGTTTTAGGGTTTGGTTTGGGGATGATGGAGGCGTGAAGGAGATGAGGGGAAGAAGAGAGTGATGCGCCGCGGCGTGGAGATGCTTCTGGAGAGAGGGAAGTGGAAGTGAAAACTAGGGTTAGGTTTAAAGGTATGGTTTGGACTGCGTGAGGTTTAATGGGCCAAGACTGTGCGTGTGGTTGGCGTTGGGCTGGGATGCGTTGGGCTGATGCAAGGAGCGCAGAGGGTGCGAAAAATGAAAAAAAAGGGTGCAGGAAGCAGAGTTGGAGGCGGGGATAATGTTATTGGGTTGGGCTGCTATTAGCAGCCCCCCCAATTTTATTTTGCACCCCCTCAAACAAAAATTCTCTTTTTCCTTTTTTGTTTATTCTTTTCTTTTCTTTCTTTCTTCTCTTTTATTCTTTATTATAAAAACAAAATATTATTTATTATTTATTACTAAATAAAATAAAAATTAAAATAAAAGTTAAAATAAAATAAAATAAAATAAAAAAGGCCGGACAAAATTAGGGTACTACACCATCCTTCCCCAAGCCCACTTCAGCACAAAAGTGCTCAACTTTTGAACATAGCCAAATCTTGAAAACAAACGACAGGTCTAACAAAATCATAAGCAAGATTGAAGATTTCAAGAACCAAACAAAAATTTAAGGACGACCCAAACATTAAAACAATAAATTGCGTGTGAAACAATTAAGAAGGGAGAGGAAAATGCAAATGGGTCATAGATCGACAACCCACCCCCACCCCGGTTATTTCTACCCCTCCAATTGACCCATATCTGCCCCATCTCTCCCCTTCCACTGGAGTTTTGGGTGGCTTAGAGTTCATGTATGCAAACTGGTGAATGGCGATGGATGTGTTCGTGGGCCCACAACCATTGTCGGTCAAGGTTGCTAGGGGGCAGGGACGGATGGAGGGAGGGGCACTCAAGGGCTCTAGCCCCTCCCTCCCTCATGCTTTTTGTTAGTAATTAGTTGGTGCATATATCAAATATTTGCTAATTTAATTTTTAAATTTAAAAGGAAACAAAAAAAAGAAATAAATGCTAACGAAAGTTGTTCCAGTTGGTAAGGAAACGACTCATTTCTCATAATGACATGAGTTCGAATCTCAAACTCATCTCAGCTAAACTTTTATTTATATATAAAAAAGAATAAATAAATGTAAAAAATAAAATAACGAATGACAAATAATTTTAAAAAAATCATATTACTCAATATTTATTATTTGTCATTTTCGCCCCTCGTTTGATAGACTTCCGGATCCGCCACTGCTAGGGGGTTAGGGGTTGTTCACAATAGGAGTGGGTTTGGAGTCGAGAGGAAAATGAGCACTTTGGGTTTGGGGCTTTCGCTGGATCTTGTCGTTATAGAGTGAAGAGTGAAGAACCTGAATCTGGGTTTCACATGGTGCCTCCCGGCTACTTGGTTGGACGCAACAATTCATCTTTTTTCAAGAGTGAAGAACCCTAATCTTTCAAATTGCACTAATTTCATCTTTGCATAATGTGATTTTTTCTTTTTTTTTCCTATTAAAACATAAAAATAAATATTGTCATAGTGACACATAAGCTTATTAATCCAACTCAGTAGTGGCAAATGGACTTCTGTTTGTCAACTCAGCGCCTAACTAACGGAGATAGACGAAGAGAGACAAAAAAGTGAAAAACAAAGCGTTCAAAATTATAGAGATGAAAAATGAATTATTTTTTTTGCAAGGATTAAATTCAAAACATCTCATATTTACAGGGACGAAAAACATATTTAAGCCAAACCATTTATACATTTCGTAAACTTGAATTTTATTATATATATATATATATTTTAAAAAAAAGTTACATATTGTAGACTCCCTGGTTTTCGGAATGTATTTTTTCGGAATGTATTTAAAAAAAAAAATAGATCTCAAAAACTAAAAAGACCCCATCAAAACCGTGGCAAACAACACCTTAATCGTGACTAATCTTGTTTTCCACGATTTTGACAAAAACAAAACGAGAAGTGCTATCAACAGTTTTAACACTCTTTTCCCAACACTCACTCTCTTATTAGTTGAGACTTAAATAGGTCTCAACAAATCATGTGGGTCCCACATAAATTTGGTGAGACCAATGTGAATTTCAACTAATAAAAGGGAATGTGCTGAAAAGAGAGTGTTAGAAAGTGTGTTCATAACATTTTTCAAAACAAAATATGTGTGGTGGGGTAACGAGTATGGGTGGTAATAATAAGACCCTAGTCTTCTTATTTTTTAGTCAATCGTTTATAGCCCACTACCCACACGCCACAAGAACAGGAGGATTTCAATAAGGCCATTATTAAATGCACCTCCTACCTTTTGAGTACACCCCCATTTATCGAAAAACCTAAAATACCCCTGTCTAAAATCAAAAAAATTGGATGAATTTCGGAAACTCTAATTTCCAGTATGTATCAATTCCGGAAATTCGAATTTTAGGTATGTGTTTTGCATACCAAAAATTAGAATTTTCGGTAGACAGACTTTTTTTTTACCGTAAACTCTAATTTTCGGTATACAAAACACATACCGAAAATTCGAATTTTCGGTAGGACTTTTTTTTTAAATTTTGCATACCGGAAATTTGAAATTTCCGGTAAGACGATTTTTTTTTGCATACTGGAAAGTCATAATTTCCGGAATACAATTTTTTTGTGGATAAAATGTATTTATTTTTTAACCACAAAGCAACATTCATTACATTACATGACCTACAACATTACACCGGATGCAAATTCAACAGTAAACTACAACATTAAAAAAACAAACCCAACGATTACACACCCAACAACAACACAACACAAACATTACATGACCTAGTCACCAGTTCTAATCCTTGGCTATGGTTGACGAAGGACAACAATGATCTCATCAGTTGTTCTTGGTGCACGACATCTTGCAATGATCTCGTCAGCTGTTCTACCAAGCACAATATACAACTACATTGGAAGGGTGTACTCAAAAGGTGAGGGTGCATTTAATAATGGTCTTTCAATAATTCACAGGCCTATTGTATCTTCGGTGAATTTAGGACCCGTTGTTACTTTTTGTCAATAAAAAAGACCCGTTATAACCTATGTACTGATTTTCCGTGAATTTAAGGTTCTTTTATTTTATTTAAGATTGATAAAAAAATTATTTATATAAAGATGAATTATTTTTTAAAGTTTTTATTAAAATAAAGGTTAATTTGTGTTTGTTTCAATGATAAAATTAATTTTTTTAAGAGTACCAAAAAAAATTAATTTTTTTAACATTTTCTCTTCTCTACCACCTTTACTCTAATTAGATCATTTCTCTGAAACTACCTAAAGTAGCTTTTCATCATAATCATTTTTTGGCAGATTATTATTATTTTAAAACTTAAATAATGTGTTAAAAATAATTTTTTGACAACGTGCGTTAAAAGTATTTAAAAGTGATTATTTTTCATAAAATAACTTTTTAATAAAATGATCTGAATGAATCGAGTTCTTAGAGTACATTTAGTGCAGCTAATGACGTTAGTCATCCTGCATATATTTTTCCTTTTTTATAGTCGTTTTTTATTTGTTTTCAGGGGCATAGTTGGTAACGGAAGCAGCCTTGAGAGAGAGAGAGAGAGTGTTTGGGGAAGGGATGGAGAATGGAGATTGCCCCTTTTAGTGGGGCTAGAGAACACTTTTTTAACTACGATTTATGATATGCATGCGTGGAGATAAGTTAATCTCGTCTAAGTCCCAGAGAAAATAGTCTAGTGGTAAAGTGTTGCATGACATTGGGAACGCGGATTCGAACCCGCAACACTCAACTTCCCTCCTTCCCATTTCCCCCGACCATCTCTACTAAAGGCACACAAAAAAAATGTTAATCACGTATGATATTCCAACAGCCCAAAGAAACAATGGTCCACGCTGTAAATTAATTGATCTTAGACCCTCCAATGTAAAATTCAGTAACCATGCAACAAATGATAAAAAATACCAAGAAAAGCTATTACAGCCGGTAGATTTGGGTGGTGCACAGTGGGTGCATTTTGTAATTAATGCATATTAGATGTCTAGTGACCAAAATGAGCATTTTGTTTAAAATTGGTTAATTTTGGACAGAACAAACAACCATAAAAATAAAACAAAAATAATAAAAGGTGGGTTCGTCTCCGATAATACCAGCTGAGAGAACCCGTGCTTATTACGAGTAAAAAAAAAACGCAACCTATAATATAGTCAAATTTTTTAGTGTAGCTACATTTTTTGTAAAAAAATAGTTTTTAAGAGAAAAAATATTAATGAGTTTTTACCATGTGTTTAAGTTTCTTATATTATTTTAGTAATAATAACTTACTAAAAAATGTATGGACAGATTCAGACATAGATTTCATTTGAGTTGAAAGTAAATTATGACAATATGGTATAAAGTTATAGCTGTCCGAAAAAACGTCTATTCTTCCCCACCACGACTACAGAGTAGAACTAACTTTAACGACTTTATCTACTAACAACGACCTACCGAAAAAGCAACATGTCTCTAAAAAAAGTTACAGTTTCCAAATTTTCTGCCTTTTTATCAAAGCTACGTAGTATGTAATACACCAAAGAAAAAAAAGCTACGTAATGCTACTAAGTCGCACGCTTTTGTCATGTTTTTGTAGGGCGGGGTGTTGGTATTCGAGGTTCTCTAGATTGATGACATAGTTCTGCGTCTGTATGCTTATCGAGGAATGAAGAAGGAGGAAGACTTTTCGTAAATTAGGATATGGCACAACAACAAGAGCACTTGCTGTTTTATATTTGGTCCTGAATACGTCCAGCTTCCACCTCATAAAAGAACAAGGCCACTGGCAAAAGATGGAACTAGATAAAAGAGAGAAGGCATATATACATACGCAGATAACAGACAACTTTGTGAGTTGGAATTCCACCCAAAACTTTCTTTTGATGTAAAGACAGATTAAATTTTCCGTGAGGGGTAAAGGACGTGCATTTGAAACTTTTCTAAGTGTATAGTAGCTTTGTTCCCATTTCATTCTCCCATCTTAATCACCTTCATCATATTGCCTCGGTACCTACCCTTAAAAATTCGCTATGCGTCATTATAAATCACTTTGAACTTAATGAACTGAAATGATAACATTTGGATTCTTTCATTCATCTTCCTCATGATGGATCAAAAAGTTAGGATATCCTAATTTGCCTTCACCTTTGACGGACAATCATTAATTAGTATTAATGGTCAAGTTGAAAATTGCACAAAATTAACGGACTACTACAGTACTACCCCTGTTATAACAGCAATAGGTGGTTACCACGGTTTTCCTAATGTCAATGATTGGACTATCAAATGCCATTGTGATAAACATGAGCATAGATTTTGAACTTTTTTCATTGAATTGACAATAAAAATGAATGTAAAAAAGTGCTTAGCTTTCATAATAGCAGAAATATTGTAAAAGATACACAAGTTAGAATCATTTTAGTTTTCAAATGAATGAAATTAGTATAATTAATAACTATAGTCTTGGTGCCGAAAAGATTTCAAAAATTTTGTATGCAAGTATTTGATAAGTCAAATTATTAGTTTTCTTTGGAATACTTTTTTTTTTTAAATATGGTCCGTCAGCTACCAATATGAGGCGTCAAGCGACATGAATACGATCTCTCCTTGAGTTTAATTTTGTGAGTATTTGAGCCAGCGACCTCCCTGGTTCTCACATTCCAAAAGCATTACTGTGTTTTACTTGACAGATCTAGCACTCAACACGCTTCCATTTGGGGTAGTCAAATTATTATTACTAGGGTGTGGGAATTGGCAAATAGTTCATTTAAGAAAATAAATATGGTTTTGATTTTTTTTTTCTAAAGACAATTATTAATGTTAGAGGTATTGTGTTTAGTGAATGTAGTAATTGTTTTCACAACAATATCTAGAGTTTAATGGGCATGCAATGTCGGTATAAATTAGTTTTACATCGATATCCAATGAGAATTCACTATATTGACACATCAACCCACTTTATAACTTTATTTTAAAATAAAATACAAAATAGTGAGTTCTCATTGGACGTCAGTGTAATTTTTTTTTTTTGAGGAAATATCTATCTAATTTATATAAAAATATTAACAACATTTACATATATATGTGGCTTAGTTGGTAAATTGAATTCTATAAAGACAATTTTTATACACAAATAATCAAAATATTTTAAAATAACCTTTAGTAAGGGTTAAGCTAGATCCGTTAGTCTAATATAATTAGTCTTTTACTTTGAGTGTGTAAATATTAAAAAAATTGAAATTTTTGGCTTAATTACTCTTTTGGTCCTTTAGTTGAGGTAATGTCCAATTTTAAACCCTCAAGTTTTTTCTGAGCGATTTCAGTCTCTCTATTTTAAAAGTTAAATAAATACGGTCCTATCGTCAATTTTCTTTCACTTAAACCCTTTAAGGTTTCTTTTTTATTAAAATATTTGAGGCTCGATGATGGATTTGAGATATAAAATAATTTTAAAAGTAAAATCTTTGAAGAGTTTTATAAGATGTAAGATTAGCGTGTCAAGAGAAAATTTTTATTTTGAGTTAAATTTGATATTTTAATTGGTAAATTTTAAGTGAAATAATATTTTAAAATTTTAATCAATTTAATTTGTGAAAAAATTGAATACATTATGAGAATTGAAGAGTTTTAAATAAATGGAAAATGATTGAGGGAGTTAATTGCAACAACTAAAAATTTGATGGACTAAAATCGCTAAAAACTAGAGGGGTCAAAATCGAATATAACCCAAACTAGAGGGACCCAAAATCAAATTTTTATCAAAACATGATCATCATTTGTGTTGACTTACTATATGTTTAGATTAATTTATTTTATATTTGGAATAATTTATATTCAAACTTTTTGTTAAAAAATATTTTTTTTCAAAAATACAATAATCTAAAACAAATAAACTTGTATACAGGGGCGGAGCCAGGAATATTTTTTCAGGGGGACCATGAGACAAAATATAATTTATGTTGCGCACAACATGGTTTGCATAATGATTTGGTCTAGTGGCAATCTCAACTTTTTCCAAGCTTCATTGCCTGTGTTCGACACCCACTTCTCTTTTATTTTTCATTTAGCTTTTTTATAAAACTCATTATTGCACAACCCAACACCCACTTCCCTGAGTGATTGGACTAATAGGGATACGAGAAGGAAGGAAGTTGGCTATTAAGTAAATCGCTAGCTAGTTGTACATGTACTGCCAATTACCATTCAATGTGGGTGCACCAAAGTAAGACACGTACATGTGTTTCAGACTTTCAGTCAAAAAATATACTACAGCAGGAAGACCACTTCTGGAGTACTCTACTCGTTTTCGTCATGAATACTGTACATCTCTCCTATATCATACTCCTATAACCGAAGTTGCAAATCGTGGGTGGGAGTGGGACTAGAGAAAAATCACGAAGATCTCCTGGGTAGAGCAAAGCAAGTCGGTGTTGGAGGCTCACTTTCTCATAATATACTCCCAGCAAAAAAAAATCGTGGGTGGGACCAAAGACTATTTCATATGTATATGACAAAAGAAAATAGAATTGTCGGGAGGACCACGGCTCCAACCGGTCCCTGTGGTGGCTCTGACACTGCTTGTATATTTACATATTTAAATTAAAATTATTTATGATGGTATAAATTTTATTAACATTATAATAAAATCTTTTATAATGGTTTTTAAATTTAATGAAAATTCGAAACAGGGTGAGTTATTAATTATTATATATATAAAAAAAATAAAAATAATAAAAAAGTATGTCCGACAAGAGGCCCCCCTTATATTACAGACTACAGTGATTTACTTGAATGAAAACTTTGTCTTTTTCTCTTTTTTGGTACAAATATTCCAGTGAATTTGCATAAAGCTAACGGCGATCACTGTAGTTAAAGCATGAAATAAAAGTAATAAATGGTAAAATGAGGACCATCCTTGCAAAAAAAACTCAAATATACAAGAAAGAGACGTTATATGGCACTACCCGCCACTTTATCTTCACAGTTTCCCCTTGCGGTCCACTCCTAGCAAGCATAATAACGCACCTTATTGAAGCCTTCAATACCGTAATCAAACTGACCAATAAACACAAAGCGTATATCAAGCGTCCCAGTGAAGTTCCCCGTAACCAAAATCGTTCAATTGATTTGAAACGTCACAAACCCAAACACTCTTACTATTTGAAAAACAAACAAAAGCAAGAAAGAAAAAGAGAAAAGAGCTGTATGGGCTGCAACACCTCAAGACTCGATCGGCTTCCGGCGGTCGCTCTATGCCGTGACCGTTGCAAATTCATCGACGAAGCACTCCGTCAAAGCTACGCCCTCGCCGACGCACACGTGGCACACATGGAATCCCTCAGAACACTTGGCCCCGCTCTCATTTATTTCTTCGATCAATTCGAAGATTCCAGCGAAACCAATCCCCAAATTAACGAAAGCAAACCTTCGCTCTCAAAATCACCACCCCCTCGCTCCCCATCTTCTTCTAGTTCCGACTCAGATGCACAAGTCCTTTTGCATTCTGAATCAGAATCCGAGGATGCAGAAAAAGAATCTCAATTATTCACTCACAGTCACAGACGTTATGATTATCTCCACCACAACACCGTATTATCCCCGGCTCCTGATAATGTGACGTTCATGAACTACGTGCAGCCACTTTACGATTCGTTTTCTCCGCCTCCGTCGAATACCGGTGGTTTATCGGGTTCAAAGCCGCCGTCGCCGCCTCCTCCGGGAAGCTCTGCCTGGGATTTCTTGAACTTCTTTGAGCCGTACGAGAAATACCAAGTGCCGTATGGTCACGGTGCGAGCGGTTACAGTTACACCGACTCAACGGTTGAGAAGGAAAAGGAAAAGATCAACGGTCATGAGGCGCGGAAAAGTGATGGTGTTGGTGAACATGGATCTAAATCCAACGGAGCGGGAAGTAAGGTGAGTGAAGCAGAAAATGAAGAAGCGAAGAATAATGAGGAGGCTGATACGAAGGAAAATAATTTAGTTTCGGAGAAAAAGCCACCAGAGGAATGCGGCAACACTGCGAAAGTGAAATCGGCGAAAGGTTTCTCTGAGGCAGTGAAAGAGATTCAGATTCTATTTGAGAGAGCATCGGATTCGGGGAACCCCATTTTGGAAATGCTGGACGTTGGGAAACTCCGTTACCATCGAAAAATTGACTTTAATCCAGGTAAGCATCGAGTGTTGAAATTTGAATTAGCTACTGTTAAGTTTTTTTTTTTTAATTTTTTTTTTTTGTATTTACGGTTAATCGATCAAAATAATTAACGAGAGTGAGATATTTGGGATCAGTTTCGTGCAAGATGATGCATGTGTTTACTCCGTCAAATCCTCTGGCGGTTAATTGCATGGAATCCTCTTCATTACTTGGACGGAGTACGGGATCTGGGTATCAAGGAAATTCTAAAGACAAGGGTCTCAGCTACACGAATCTCTGCTCTACTTTGAGTAAGCTATGTCTCTGGGAGAAGAAGCTGTATCATGAAGTCAAGGTATAAAATTTCACTCATTCTTCTTCTTTGCTTGCTTCCTCTTCATACAGAGCAAGTTGCCATGATAAAATAAAATTGAAGGAAAATAACGCAATACAAATGATATTGAATGTGTATGTAAAAATTTTTATATACAAGAGCACGGATGATTGATTAAGATTTTCGCATCAAAAAATATGTGACTACCCCTTTTAATAAAAAAACTATAAAATATAAAAAGAAAAAAACATTTATTTAAACATAATATTTAATATATTATTGACTTTAAAAAGTGATGTTTTAGTGACTTTAAAAAGTGATGTTTTTCATTTATGTTTTTCTAATGAAAGTGATGTTTTTCATTAAATACTGTATATTCTATAATTCTTTAATCAGTTTTTAGGCACTTTTTGGATTGCATTTTTTTCTCATTATTTTATTTTTTTGATAATATCTCATTATTTCTTATTGATAGACATTAAAATAAATAGTCTTATCAAAATTATGAAAATCTATGAAGAGAATGATGATACAAAATATCCATACAACAAGGTCACCTAAAAAATCCTCTATGAAAGGAAAAGATGCACTATATTACCCATTATAATGAGCTGATGAAGCAATGAACTCAAGAGTTCCACCGACGCTGCATGTGGTGGTATGCTAGCTTCAGTCAAACGGTCTAATCAGGGCTATGCACTATGCGATGTAGCTTGGGCGAGCAGAAGCACCACTTGCACCTCAAATGAGAGCCTCACATCTAGCCATCTAGGTTTTGCTTGGGGGAAATTTTGTGAGAACAAAATAATACCCAAAAAAGCTTAATATTAACATTATTTCGTAATTATTGATCGCAATGAAGTTCAATTAAATTTCACAAGGATCTTGGTTCTTTTCAGCAGGAATTATTTTTCTCGATAATTTGGATCATGCATGTACAAGTTGCTAGTTTGTCTTTCGAAATTTAGCATGATAAAAAAACATATTTTTTTAACGGTTGAAGATACTTTTTCCTTCAGGCTGAGGAAAAATTGCGCATACTTCATCAGAAAAAGTGTAGGCAGTTGAAACGTATGAATAAAAAGGATGCCGATGCACACAAAATTGACTCTGTTCAAGCTTTCATTGGGATTTTAGCTACGAAAATGAAAATTTCTATCCAAGTTGTTGACAAGATATCTAATACGATTAGTAAGTTAATGGAAGAGGAGCTATGGCCGCAGATCAACAGGTTAATTCTCATGTAAGTCATTACTAAAGTTTCTTGTAATTAAATCAATCTTTTATTGTTTGAACCTCTGTAGCTATAGTTGGTACTTGGTAGTCTTGGTAATTTGGCTATGATTGCTAATTTGCTATCATTGATTCACCACTTGTGAAAGGGTTGAAAAGTGGACCACTGAGAATTAATATTTTTACTTTTGATAACGTGGTCTTTGTTTGGTCTACAGCTTACAGTACTTATAGTCTTTTACTTTTGATAACGTGGTCTTATACCTTTTTTTTTTTTTTTTTTTGGGTAATTCACTTATAGTCTTGTACTATGCCAACAAAAATGAAAACTACAACAGCAAAAGAGGTTATTTTACTATGAATCAATTGAATTGGTAACATGAAGTATTATTATGCATTAAATCCTAAGATAGACCATTTATCTTTAAATCCCTAAGATTTTGACTTATAGTTTGTCGTGATGTCTGATTATCTATCATGCCCAAATGACAATTGCATTAGAAGCATATCATACACTGTATCAAACAGAGTTTTTTTTTTGTTGATAAATTGTATCAAACTGAGCTTTGATAGAAACACAAACCGGATCACATAATTGAGTGAACCTTCTGAGTGATTTCTTTATTTTAAAGTTTACTTATTTATTTATTTAATTTCTTTGTTCTTCTCGATATACTGGAGCCCGAAGGCAGATTTATTTAGTTTTCTTTTGAAGGTTGTGTTGAACATCAATGCATCTATATTTTCTTAAAGGCATCTAACAGATTGTTGTATTGTTTTGGTTTTTCTCCATTTTCCCCTCTACTTGATGATGAAAAGGTTTCTAGGAATGTGGAAAGATATGCAAGAATGTTACAGGTGCCAGTATCAGGAAATTGCCGAAACCAAAACTTTAGATGCCTCCTCATTCAACAGAAAGCTCGGCAATGCTAATATTGATGCAGCAATAAAACTCAAATCTGAGGTACAGAAATGGAATTTAAGCTTCTCAGATTGGATTCTCGCGCAAAAGTGCCATGTGAAAGCCTTGAATGGTTGGCTAGTAAGATGTTTAATGTATGAACCTGAAGAAATACCTGATGATTCAACTCCTTTTTCTCCTGGCAAGATTGGTGCACCACCTGTGTTTGTGATCTGTAACAAATGGTCACGTGCAATGGATAATCTCTCAGAGAAGAATGTAAGTGAAGCCGTAAATGGATTTATACTCAGAGTGAATGAACTATTGGAAAAACATATTTTAGACCTTCAGCAAAAATTAACATTGGATAAGGAATTGGAGAGAAAAGTGAAAATGTTGGAGAGGGAGGAGAAAAAGATGCACAAAGTGGTGCAGTCTCGAGAGAGAAAGAGGGCTTCAATTGCCAGAGAACCGAAAGAAGATACAGACTTGAAAGGGGCTGCTGTGCATAATGATGATATAGTTGATACCATTAGCCTACAATCAGGTCTAAAACAGATCTTTGTTGCCATGGAGAGGTTCACTGCCACTACTGCTAGCTTATATCAAGAACTTTGCCAACAAATTAAGCAAGATGACCATGTTTTGGGAGAATGCAACAAAAATCACTAGTTCTACATTTTATTAGATTCGGATATATTCTTGTAGGATTGAAGTCATCTCTTCAATTTTTCTGAATCTAATTTCATGTATGCAGAGATCCCATAATTTTATTCGAAATAAAATATATGTCAAGTATTTTTAACCAAAACTATATTGTTATGATTATGATGAATTATTGGCAACTGATTCTAGATGAGTTCCACTACCTATCTTGCGTGATAGCCCCAAACGAGACGTCGTCTTTACCTACAAATAGAGTGTCGTTAGAGATGTGAAAAATGTTGTAGAGAAAATAAAAGAATGGAATATATACCAAAAACAATAATGGAAAGTAATGAGCGAGAAAGTAACACATCCCTAGTTCATTTTGTATGAAAAAATATTTATTGTTATTTTTCATTTTATTATCAGATACTATAAAATAGTATCTCATTTTTGTTATTTTTCAAAAAATTGTAAGATAAAAAAATAAATTAGTATTTCTTTTATTTTTCTAATAATTTATACATAAATATTTTTAAACAAAAAATGGAAAGCCGACAATTTTTGTAATTACTACAAAAAATTCCTCTATCCAAACAAACTTTAAAATGGTTTCCATTCATTCATTTAAAAAAGTTTTAAAAGTACTGATTTGTTAATATTATGTAAGTACTTTTTAATTTAGAAAAGGATATTTCGGGTTAAATTTAAATGTTAACTGAGATTAAATCTTGAAATGAATTAGGGCATGCAATTATTTTTTCTCAGAAAGGTTTTTTAAAAAATCTTAAAAGAGTTTTTCTACTTTGAAATAAATTATCTAAACACAAACTTAATTATATTTGTGATTCAAAGTCCTCTTAATTTTTATGTATGTCATAGTATTTAAAATTTTAAATATATCAATAAGTATATAATATGAAGAATTTATAATAATAGTAATAATTAATATTCTTATGTTATTTATATTTATTGAAATTGACGGACCTATTAGGTTTTGAAAACATTTTTGTTGACCTAAAAGCTAACTTTTTTAGTAATTAGATTTTTAAAAAAATTATTCTAATTAATTTAATAAAAAGATTTGGCTCGATTTTAACTTAATATGATGAGGTCAACCTAAATTAGTATAAGATTTATTTTTTTGAAAAAGAATTAGTATAAGATTTATGAATCGAGTTGAGTAATATATTTAAATGTAAAACGTTTTTTATATAAAAATGTAAAACAATAAGATTAGAGTTATTTAATGACTTTATTTTGATAAAACTTAAAAAAAAAAAAAGTAATATGAGGTGTGTAATTAAATTCTTTATTTTGACAGAGTTTTGTAATTAAATTATCAAAAAAAATACTTGCATCATTTCACGAAAGTCGAGAGATGCGCTCTGCCACGGCGGAAAAGACAAAACTACCCCTTGTCGTATATAACGGACAAATCGTGTAAGAGAGAGCAACAGGGAAGTTTGGTCAGTGTACTGCAGTGCAGCAGACAGAGAGAGGACGAGAGAGAGGAGCTGAATGAGAAAGAAAATAAAGCTGCAGCTCCTTTCATAAAACTCTCTTCCACCTCTCTGTCTCTCTCTCTCTCACACTCACACATATAACTGTCAGGACCATTTGCCTATTTGTGTTGTTTTCTTCGTCTTCGTCTTCGTCTTCGTCTTCGAATTCGTCCCTCCTCTATTCTAATCTCTATATGTGTCTCTCTCTCTTTCTCTCTCTGCACAATATTTTATGGTGTATAAGCTTCACGCTAATAGCTGGCGGAGTTGTTGGTCTTCCAGACTCAGTACTCCACCATCGAAGTAATGGGCTGTTGCCAATCTCACCATTCCAAACACCCCAATCCTCAACTTTGCACCGATAACGTCGTTGCCTCTTCCTCCAACGGCGCAGAAAATGCCGCCGTAGACGTGCCGGCTTTCTCCGAGTTCTCACTGGCTGACCTCAAAGCCGCAACTAACGGCTTCAGCTCCGATCACATCGTTTCCGAGAGTGGCGAGAAAGCCCCCAATGTGGTCTACAAAGGTCGCCTCCAAAACCATAACCGTCGCTGGATTGCCGTTAAGAGGTTTTCTAAATTGGCCTGGCCCGACCCCAAGCAGTTCGCTGTACGAATTCTTTCTTCTTCTTTTTTTTTTTTATTAAATTCTTTTTTTTTATCTATCTGATTCATTTGCCCTTTGCGGTTTAGTTTGATTGAGTTTAACCTTTTTTTTTTTTTTGCTTGTTTATTACGCAGGACGAAGCTTGGGGTGTTGGGAAATTGCGACACCGGAAGCTTGCCAATTTGATTGGTTATTGCTGTGACGGGGATGAGAGGCTCCTCGTTGCAGAGTACATGCCCAACGACACTCTCGCCAAACATCTTTTCCACTGTATGTCTTCTCCTTTCGCTTCTATTTACTGGTGTCTAGTGCTTTCACCTTACCGCTACTTTGCCATCTCCACTGTTTGGACAAAATACTTACTCTACTATCTTATACTTGAAAAAACATGATTGTTCTTATATGATCTACATCGATGCTTGTGCACTAAGCAATATTTGGTTTTAAGGTTTTTGCCCCAGTTGTATTTTATTTCAAGTTTTGTTCTGCAGTTTTTCTCAAGTAGCGGTAATTAATAACATACTACTGTTTAACTAAATGAATGCAGTTTTATTCTGCTCCAATATTGTTCTGCTGCTTGATTTACTGGTTCTGCTGCAATGTTTTGATGTGATTTGTTGCACTGCTGTTTGAATATTTTACTGGCTTGATGAGGTTTGTCACCTGTTAACGGAGTAGTAACAAGTAGTAGTTTGAGATAGTTTTATATAGGAGACATTAATCTCTCAACCTAATGTCAATTGCCAACCATAAGGTATGCAAATCAATTGTTATACCAATTTGTATTCAGGAATGCAGACCAATCAATTTCAGCCAGCTGCTATTAAAAGATATGCAGACCAAGTATTCCTAAACCAATTGCTTGACCAATTGCTATTACTTGCCTAATGCCTAATAAGAAGTATTTGGGAACAAATTTGCTATACCAAAATGTACAACAAAAAATGTACCTGCAGTTATGTGTATAGCTTTTTGCCCCAACTGTGACACCAACTTTCTATCACTTTAAATTAACCCTGCAGTTATGAATATAGCTTTTTGCCTCATCTGTTTCAGGGGAAAATCAGACAATTGTGTGGAACATGCGGTTAAGAGTTGCCCTATCCATCACTGAAGCGTTAGATTATTGTAGCAACAAGGGTTATCCATTGTACCATGACTTGAATGCTTATAGAGTTCTATTTGATGAGGTATTATAATTTAGATGACAACTCTTTATTTCCTACTCTTATAATTTAGATGACAAGTCTCTGATTATTTAACATTTGTGGGTAGCATTGGAAACTCTCGTGTGAAATATTGCGAAATAAAAATTGAAAGGCTCTTGATGCTTTTGCAGAATGGTGATCCCCGACTTTCATGTTTTGGTTTGATTAAGAACAGCAGGGATGGGAAAAGTTATAGCACAAATCTTGCTTATACACCTCCTGAGTATCTGAGAAATGGTGGCTGCGTGTTTTCTGTAATGCTGTATCACATAATATTTTATGTTGTTCTTTCCTCATGTTTCACCCTAAATTCTTCCGTCTTTTTTGGGTTTGAATTTAATTAGAAGCGTCATTTATCTCCTTGAACTAAAACTCCATTAAATCTCTAAAGTCTTCAGTTACTAAGCTAGAGTTTTTTGTCTAAAGCATCAAGTCTTCAACACATCTCTGCGATACTTCATACGATAAATCAAGAGAATTCCTATAAAGTGTCCTTGTATCAATTAGTTGCAAGTTTTCAAATGAGTTTTTAGCTTCAATTATGTTGTATATATGTTTCTTTAACCTTGAACATATGATGGTTGTTTTACAACTTCTGGTAACAGCTATGATACATGTAATCTTTTTAGGTAGGGTGACTCCAGAAAGTGTTATCTTTAGCTTTGGGACTGTGTTATTGGATCTTCTAAGTGGCAAGCATATCCCTCCAAGTCATGTATGTATTCTCTGAAATGCTAATTAACTTGTACTATTTCTATTGTGAAATGATTTGGGTGTTCAAACAATTAGGAAAGCCTGAACTAGGATAAGCAAATTCTTTTTATTTTTTATTTTTATTTTTATTTTTTTTATTGTGTGTGTGTGTGTGTGTCATGTGTTCAATACCCAAATCGCTTGCTGGAGAATAGATTTTGGTTCTTGACACTGACATTATATCCAGGCCTCCATGATCAAGCTGCATAGTCACGAGTCAAATCCGAGACAACTGCCACCCCCCTTCTTCATAATCAAATTAAAATATCAGCCCTAGGTAAATATGAACATGTAGGGAAATATGGTCTGTTTACTTGAGTGAATTGGTATTTTGATCTCATGGTAAATTTTTGCTCAAATTTAATCCCCTCTATTTTTTTCAATTGCTATAATCTTCTCCTTCCATCAACTTCCCTCTAGTCCTCTACCTGAAACCCACAAGTCCTCATTTACTACTCAAGTACTAGGAGGTTTACAATAGAATTGGGATATGAAATTATTTAAGTAGTTCGAATTCTAGAATAGTGATGGAACTTGAAGGATTTTGTAGGAACTGAGGATGATGTTATGGAGAGGGGGAAGGGTTTGGATTTTCTGATTTTGGATAAATTTGATGTTTTGATTGATGGTTTTTAAACAGAAGAGGGTTTAAAATGGACAATTTAAATTATGGTGATTTTGGTTAGAGAATGAAAATTCAAGGGTTTTATTTTGAGGAAAATTGACACAAGGACTTGATTGTAGCAAATAAAAAACTGTAGAATGAAATTTGAGAAAAAAATATTTAGGAACATAAACATCTATTAGCCATAGTAAAAAGGACAAAAAATGTAACTACTAACAATGGTGATATCAGAGAGAAAAACAGAGAACTGATTAGAACTGAGCATTGTGCTCTATCTGAGATTGATCAAAATGAATCAACTTACTTCAATTACAAGTCAGGTTCGATATATATAGATGATAGCTACCTCTATCTGATTAACTAACTCCTAACCATCAAAGTGATAAATAACAGACTGACTAACTATTAATTAATGAACTCTATATACAATAACAGCAATTAAACTTGAACTGAACAGGAAAAATAAACAGTCCATTGCATTGTGTTTTAAACAGGAGTTTCTGAATTTGCTGGTTGGAAATGTACACAGTAAACAAGGAGAGAATTTTTCTTTGGGGAAAATCAGGGCCTATTTAGTTTAAGAAAATATTTTACTTTCACCATTAAAAAGATGCCACATTGTTTTTACTTTGTTTCCTATTTCAATGATTTGTATAAGCAATATGTTTTCACTGTTTCCTATAAAAATATTTGAAAAATGGGAAACAAAATAAAAGTAAATAGATATTTTTTTTGTAATTATTAATATAAACTGAAAATAATTCCTCAAACCGATGTACCCCTAAAGACAATTGTTTTGTTCTACACACTTTCTTTTGTGGTTATTTCATTATCCATAAGATGATGTTCATTTTTCATGTAATTTAGCACAGTATTATTCCTTTGTCCATTCAGGCTCTTGACATGATAAGAGGTAAAAATATTCGACTCCTTATGGATTCACATTTGGAGGGGAACTTCTCAACAGAAGAGGCGACTGTGGTTTTAGATCTTGCCTCACAATGTTTGCAGTATGAACCTCGGGAGCGGCCCAAGACTAAGGACCTTGTTGCAACACTTTCTGCTTTACAAACTAAACTTGATGTGAGCTTTTTGCTCCCTTTTCTATATTATAAACTTTGTTTTCACCCTCATTTTTTTTATTAGATCAGCATATGCATCATTATCTAAACTATCTGAGTGACTGTATGCCATTACATGCACATAAATTATGCCTCGCCAGTGTGTAGAATCAGTTGTTAGCTAAAATTAGATGCAAAAACACAACCCTCTTCAAGCCATTAGATCGCTCTATTAAGACATGTATTTGACACATTACTAAGATGTATTGGCATTGCTCTGAGGGTGTGTTCTTTGTTGTGTAAGCGGCATTTTTCTAGTAGGTATCTTCAGGCTACTGAAAGAAGCGGAAATAGGCTTTGACCTGTTTAAAATATAATTACAACTAATTAGAAACTGACAGGGATGTGGGGCTCTTTGCTTTCAGGTTCCATCGTATGTTATGCTTGGGATTCCAAAGCATGAGGAAGCACCTCCTACCCCACAGTATCCTCTATCTCAAATGGGTGAAGCTTGTTCTCGCATGGACCTTACTGCTATTCATCAGATTTTGTTGATGACAAACTACAGAGATGATGAAGGGAATAATGAGGTACATACTTGAAAAGACTGAAGTTCTCTAATGTTTATATTAGGAATGTTATATTAAGTATGTTCTCTTCTTATTGCATGTTTAGTTATCTTTCCAAGAGTGGACCCAACAAACGAGGGATATGTTGGAGGCTAGAAAGCGTGGTGACTTGGCATTTCGTGACAGGGATTTTAAAACTTCAATCGAGTGTTACTCCCAGGTATGCATTCTGCATATCAAAGAATGTTCAATTTAAGTATGCAGTTCATTGTTTGGTGTACATGCTCGGATCATATATTAATCCAATTTAAATATGCAGTTCGTTGATGTTGGAACCATGGTTTCCCCAACTGTCTATGCACGGAGAAGTCTTTGCTATCTGTTTTGCGATCAACCAGATGCTGCTCTCAGAGATGCTATGCAAGCTCAATGTGTCTATCCGGACTGGTCCACAGCATTTTATTTGCAAGCGGTTGCTCTTTCCAAATTAAACATGAATAAGGATGCAGCTGACATGTTGAGTGAGGCTGCCGCTCTCGAAGAGAAAGCGCGACGAGGAGGGAAATGACCTATTGCTGTCTTTTTTTTTTTTTCCCCATAAACCGATGTGCAAATTTTTTTTACACTTAATTTGATAAAATATTTAATTGATTCTTACAGTGTACATGTCTCAGAGTATAGTACAGTACAAGCATGATTATGTGTCTTAGCTCTTAAGTGTATAATCCTTATGCTACATACAATTCAGCTTTTCCATCAATGAATAGACTCATGAACTCCTCGCCATCAACAGTTTCTTTCTCTATGAGAAGTTGAGCAAGTTTGTGAAGGATGTCAATGTGAGTTGTGATAATTTGCGTTGCCCTAGCATAGGCTTTCTCAACCAGTTCCCTTACTTCCGCATCCACTACATCCGCAGTTGCCATGGAGTAATCTTTTTGCGATGACATCTGCAATCACAATTATTTGAAAGGGTAAGGAGTTTATTGGGTTCAGTTTACTTTTTAAACACACACAAGGCATATCAACCTGACATCAGGTCACGGCATACCTGTTGACCTAGGAATGGATTTCCACCAGGTCCACCAATGGCAACTTGTCCAATTTTTTTGCTGAACCCAAATCTCTCAACCATCTGCCTCGCCACTCTTGAAACTTGCATGAAGTCATTTGACGCCCCGGTGGTGACATTTTCCTGGCCAAAAATAACCTCTTCGGCGACCCTGTTTTGCCATATACAGAGATTATAAGGAACTTATCACATAATATTTACAGGGTCAAAGCTGAAGACTCTGCATCTCACATCCATACTATGACAGGATTTAGATTGACAGCACGCATTCATGTGGTCAACGAATTTGGACCCTTGAATTTATCCATTATTCCACATAATGTCTTCGTAGGTTCTCAAATAGATGAATCCAAAGGTCTAGATTCGTTGATTGCGTGAATGTGTGTTATCTTAACTGCAGGCAATCCAAATCCTGGATAATTGAGATGTAAAAGTAACTTGCAAATTGCAAAAATCTAAATCTAAAATCAAAGATAATGTATTGTGCATGTTTCTGTGGATTGCATGGTACACTGACCTTCCACCAAGTGCAACTGCCATCTGATTTTCCAAGTAGCTTCTACTGTACAATCCAGACTCAAGCCTCTCTTCGCTGGGAGCAAAAAATGTGAGACCACCAGCTTGGCCACGAGGTATAATGGATATCTTGGCCACAGGGTCATATTCAGGCATTAAAGCACCTACTAGAGCATGGCCAGCCTCTGAAAATTAACAAGGAGGAAGAAAGAGGGTTAAAGACCCAAAACCAAACTAATACCTGCCAAGCTTGGGTATTAGACATGCAAAAAAATACATACCATGATAGGCTACTAATTTCTTCTTCTCATCTGAGACTACGGCATTTTTCTTTTCTGGTCCAGCAATGATCCTTTCAAGTGCATCAGATATCTCATCTTTACTTATTTCCTTGAGGTCACGCCTTGCTGCAAGAATAGCTGCTTCATTCATCAGATTCTGCAGATCAGCCCCTGTGAACCCTGGGGTTCTCCTGGCAATTTTATCAAAGTCAACATCCTTTGCAAGTGCTTTTCCTCTAGAATGCACCTGACAGAGAAAAAGTGTTAGAATAATTTAAACACAGAATCATACATAACATAATCAATTCAGACACCCGCAAACAAGCATGGATGTAAATTGTAATCAAGGATATGCATTACCACAATATTTCTAAAACTAGACAGAATTTCCCAATTCCACTTACCTAAAGAAATTTTCAATATTGCAAGAAGATCATTGAGAAATAGACAGAGACTCACTTTGAATTAACTTGTAACTTGCGGAAACACTAATTGTGTTTGTTTTAGTGTCAGCATGCGTTACCATACTTTAAATCATGAAACCTAAAACTACTACAAGCAGATGAAATAGACATTGAGGTATGTCGACACCAAAACAAAACTCACACTAGGATAATTATTTGCTTCAGAAAAAGTACTTATAAGTGCTTATACAGAAGTCTAAGCTGATTTTATCGTATACGAAAACCTTTTAGTTAGAAAACTGTAAAGATATTTTTCATTGAAATGTTTATATAAACTGGTGTATGAGTTAGGCAAGGCGGTTAGGTTCATTCACCTGAAGGATTTTAACTCTACCGGCGACATCAGGTCTGTCCACAGTAACTTGCCTATCGAACCGGCCAGGCCGAAGCAATGCGGAATCAAGAACATCGGGTCTGTTAGTGGCAGCCAAAACAATAACACCAGAATTACCAGAAAACCCATCCATCTCCGTCAAGAGCTGGTTAATAGTCTGCTCCCTCTCATCGTTCCCACCACCAAGTCCCGCCCCTCTCTGTCTCCCAACGGCGTCAATTTCATCAATAAACACAATACACGGTGCCTTCGACTTCGCCTTCTCAAACAAATCCCTCACCCTAGAAGCACCAACTCCAACAAACAGTTCCACGAATTCCGAAGCCGCACACGAAAAAAAGGGCACACCGGCTTCACCGGCTACTGCCCTCGCCAACAGTGTCTTCCCGGTTCCCGGTGGCCCCACCAGAAGGCACCCTTTCGGTATCTTCGCACCAAGTGCAGTGTACTTATCAGGGTTCTTCAAGAAATCAACCACTTCTTGAAGTTCCAGCTTCGCTTGATCAGCGCCGGCCACGTCAGCGAATGTCACGCCTGTTTCGGGGACTTCTTGGAATTTGGACTTAGATCTGCCGAAATCCATGGGCCCGCCAAGCCCACCAGGCCCACCGGGTCCGCCTTGGGATCGGCGGAAGATCAAGAACAACCCAGCGAATGCAAGGAACGGCAACAACAAGCTACCGACGAAATTGAACAATCCATTACCTGATTCACCTTCTGAAACGGATATGTCGACACCGTTCATGGCCAAAATGTCGATGAGGTCAGGGTCGTTTGGAACGATGACGGAGGCTCGCCGGCCATCCACGGCGGTGAGTTGAAGGGCAGAACCGTCTTTGCTGAACCTCACTCTCTCGACTTTTCCCTTCTTGACGGCATTCAAGAACTCGCTGTAGCGCCACTGGCTACCGTCGGGGAGATCAGAAGTAGTTTGAGTTTGGGGCTTGGGTGCTGTCATCACAATGTTTTGAGAGAAAGATGAGGCGGAATTTGAGGGGTTTAGTTTGTTAGGTTGTGCTTCGATTACCGGAGGTGGTGGAGGGGTGATGTTGTCGGCGGCGAGAGCCTCAGGAGTCACATTAAGACTCATAGAGGATAAGATAAGGGCCGATAAAGCAGCCTTGGAACATGCCGATTTGAGTGGTTGTGAATTGTTATCATAACTAGATTTCTGAGAGTTTAAGAATCTGTTTCTGAAGAATATTGGTGGCGGGACGGATGTTTTGGTTGTTTTAGGGGTTGGGGGAGATAGTAGCACCTTGTTCCTCCCTAGGAAATTCGTAGAAAGCAAAGCACTGGTGGTGGCGAAGGCCATGGTCTCTCTTCTATCTACGCTAATCTGTGAGGTTACTCTATAAAACTAGACTAGATTGTTGGAAATGTGGCTGCACAGGGAGATTTTCTTATAAAAAAAAATCCGCGTGATGATATAAACATGGTTAATCGCGTGAAATGGAGATTACGTCTTCGATTTTGTTGAAGAACACGGGGCAAGAGGCAACTTGCTTGAATCCATGCCATATATATTGGGTGGTGCTTATCTTTCATATACGTGGCTTGGGCTGCATCCGTTTATTTACCGCCAGCTCTATTTTCACTAATAAGAAAAGTAGTATTGGGTCGTGGCTGATTCTGCTTCTGGTATATTTGACTCATTAGAGAACAACAAAAATATCAGACAACAATAAAGCCCAGTTAGCCCAATGCGTCTAGTGGACTGCAGCTGAGCCTCTTGTCAAGATGTACGCAGTTAGGGATGAGAAAAAAAACCCGTACCCGTGGGTATCTGCGGGTAAAACCCGTCACGGATTTTAAACGGGCAGTTAAGCGAATGCAGAAGCGGGTGTAACAGGCGGATATTTATTACCCGTATAAATGTCTTGCGGCATTCGTGATATATGTAATTACTTAAATTTTATGGATATTTGGTTGTAATTTCCATAAACTTTTTAATTTAGGAGCATGAGGTGGTATTTTGTAAATTCTCATTTGAAACTTTGTCTAGAAATCTAGGTAAAAAATAATTTTTTTTGAAAATAAGTGTGTTTTTTAAGAATTTATTAAGTATCCATGGATAACCGTAGTGTATAAATTCTCAAAAATCCGTTAAAAACCCGTCTTGGTACATGTGGGTATGGGAGAAGTGCGAGGGCAAATTATCCAACGGGGCGGGTAGTGGGGGGCTACTACCCGTGCCCGCCCCGCCCCGTTGCCATCCCTAGATGAGGTTAGGTTGTGTTTGTTTCTTGACATATAAATACATTTTCAGAAATATAATATATCGATAGGAAATGTGTATTCCAATCTTTGTAACAAGTTAAAAAAAAAAGATTTTGTGGTTATTCAAGTGGATTTAGAAAAGGCTTGTAACGGTAATGGCCAACGAAAGTTTGTCAGTTGGTAAGGGTTCAGCTCACATTCCACAAGGAAGGGGGTTCGAATTTCGTTGTCAGTGTGAGGACTTCGTTGGTGAGTAATATATAAGTACCATTGTAAGCGCTCAAAGATCCTTTGTGTCTATGTGTAGAGAGACTCACTCACCTGATTGATGCAATTCTGAGACAAAAGTAGTGGTCAGTGCTTAGATGTATTATCTAAGTCATATAGACGTTTACCACTCAAAGTCAATGGAGCTTATAGCAAATAGTCGGGCTTTAGGTTGATGAATGACCTCAGGAAATACCTTGGGGAATCTTAAAATTATTCCCTTGAGCGTACATAGAAAAGCTTTAGCAGTTAGATAGCTCACAATTTGGCTTTTTGCTAGCCGGGTGACTTTGGGTGTGTGCTGTGGTTGCTATACCCATTTGTTCATTTTTCATTTTCTTGTGAAAAAATTAGGTATGGGGAGATTGATTTTAACATGCACAAACTTATACTGTTGAAAATTTTATTCTTTCTTTTTCTCTCTCTCCTAGCCTTGTGTGGGTTTACCCACTTGATTCTTTTGCAATTTTTTTTTTGGTGAAAATTGTAATTTAGAAGCTAAGGTCTCTACATGTAAGTATAAATGTTGGGAAAATCATGTTATAGTGAATGGTGTGTGCTTATATACTTCCGCATTCAAAGAGCACGAGTTTGACTCATTTCAACTTCAATTGTGGTTCCTAAGTTGTGATCCCAAAGTCTAAAATTGCGTTCAACTATTATAAATTTTGTCCTTTGTAACACCCGTATTTTTTTCGATACAATTATTAGCGCTATTATAGTATTAACTGTCGTATTTATGCTATAATAAGCAGTTACTTGTTCTCTAAGTAAGTGATTTAATTAAATCAAGAGCTAAATATAATTGTGAATTAATATTTGATATTAATTCGTGGTTTGAATATCGTCGAAAAATTCTAACGAAGTTTCGTCGCGTTTCGAATCGCCGGGCAGTTTCGCCGCAGATAAAATTCTAAACGAGCTCTGATTTCGATGAAAATCGAAACGTAACTTATTGAGACTATTTTTGAGTGTTTGACATGATTTTTATTATTTATAATTAAATATTATCACGCAATGAATTAATTTCTCGTTAAATTAATTTTCGCGAGTTTATCGGTAACGCGGGTTTTTCGACGCCGTGTTTTAACAACCCCTAGACTCTAGGATTAGTGGGTAATCATGAGAGGTGTAAGATTAGATGGGATGGATTAGTTGATGGGATTAGCATCTTTACTTTATTGCTAGGTGTCATTATGTGTGTGATTAATTTGAAAAATCCATTTTTACTAAACTATTTTATACTAACTATGTTTATTATTATTTTTAAGTAAAATAAATGGAAGGAAGGGCTATATGCAGCCCCCCATCATGACCCTCCCTCACTCTCTCATATCTCATCTTCTTCTTTTTCTTCTTGAGTAAGAAAAGGGTTCCAAGGTTCCATGGTTCATACCTTCCATTCCTTTGAGATTTTGAGCTTCCAACCTTCATCAACTTGGTTCATGAGCTTCATCTACCTCTAATTCCTCATCTTCTTCATCATCAAGTAAGGAGAAAATTCTGTTTTTCCCCCCTTGAACAGCCCCAAAAATCGCGCCCCCTCCCTTGTTTTTGTTCTTGAGATTTTGGCTTCCAAACTTAGTTTTGTTGCTAGGTTTCCTTCTCTACCTCATTATCTATATTTCCAACCATTTGAATGAGAAGAAAAATCAGTTTTTCCTCCCCCAAAACAGCCCTAAAAAACAGCGCCACCCCCTCCCCATTTTGATTGTTTTGATTTTGCTTGTTTCAAGTCTTGATTTTGATTTTGCTTGCTTGATTGTTGTTGTTTTGATGGTTGGTGATGATTAATGGGAGATGAAACATCTTCAATCCTTCCTTTGATGCTCTAGGGCGAAAACCCTAAGGGGTGGGAAGAGGGAAAATGGTGTGATCCTCATTGAATCAAACAATTAGTGGTGTATTTGGGTTATTGGAAGTTGTTTGATCATTGTTGAGTAGTAGTTTTGGAATTGGCATGCTTAACTTGTTATTTCATGGTTTTTGCCTATTCTTGAACTATAGGAAATGTGGATTTATGTTGTTGAATCTTGTCGTTAATTGCTAAATAAAATGTTTTGGGTGATTTAATTGCTATTGGAGTAGTGATGCAAGTTTAAGTATAAAAGTTAGTTTATGTTTTGTGCAAAAGTGATTCTTGAAGGATTAGAATGGCATGTAGGACTTGATCAAGTTGTCTTTAAATTCTTAGCATGATTATTGTCATGATTTAAATGTTTTTGGGGACTTTTGGAATTGGCCTAATTGAAAGAACTCTTTAAGAACTCTTGTTTTGGAATTGTTTTTAAGTAAGTGAACTAGGAAACTTGTAAATTGGCTTTGAGCATGACTGGTTTTTGAAAGGAAAAAGGCTATAGAAATGGCACTAACTTGTTGTTGGAAATTGTTTTAAAACATGTCCTTAAATGTGCTTAAGTTATGTTTGGTGTTGTCTTGATGTTTTGATGCTTGAAGTGTATTTGAAAATGACTTGAGATTGTTGTAGTTATGAAAAGGAGTTTTTGCAAATTTTTTGAAAGAAAAAGAGGTTTAGGCTGTGAGGCCATAGGAGGAATTGGAAAGGAAATTTTGGTTTGTTAACTTGTATAAATGCTTGTATGAATATGTGTTTAGACCTTGAAAATTATGAAAATGGTTATTTGCATGATCTTGCTTTGAGGTTCAAGAAAGATTTTTAGTTTCAAAAACTTTACTTTTCAAGTAAGTTAAGATTTCAAAATTGTTATGTGATAAGTTAATTTTCAAGAAGTGTTTTGGTTTTAAAACCTTATTTCTTTTCAAGTAGTTAATGATTTAAATGCTTGAGTGGATTGTTGGTTAGAAAAGGGTTAAGTTTGAAAGGGTTAAGTTTGAGTGCTTAAGTGTAGTTAGAATTTATAGATTATGCTAAATTGTTCGTGGTGATAGGAATCGTGACTCCGGAGACCGAGCGAAGCGAACCCGGGGCCTGCGACATTGCGTTAGCGACTGTCTATGGTAAGGGCACTTCTAGATATTTGTAGGCTTTTTATTTTTGTATGTCCTTGTGTAAGGGCAAGTTTTAAATGCGAAGAAGTCTGAGAACTCTCCGGGTTCGAAGTTAGGGTTTTCGAACCCCTTCGTGATTATTGTCGTGCGGTCACCTATATTCCGAGTCGTTCGTGGGTAAAAAGTATTGTGGTTGGTCTCCTGACCCCAACCCCCCACACTTGTTGTACCTCTCTGTCAACTCCATCGAGTTGCAGAGGGATGGATTCCATGATGTGAATGACGATGTTGTTGAGTTATGCATTTATTTAATATGTGATTGAATAATTGTCGTGAACTGCTTATGCTGCTTATGTTTGTTGAATTGCGTTTCACTGTAATAAGCTTGCTATAAATTATTTGATATGCGGTCGAATAATTATGCGAATTGCTCTTTGAATATCGTATGCGGCGAATTGTTTCATCGAGTCTGAGAGCTTAGTCGAGTCGTCGAGACGTTTTTGAGCTGTGAGTCGGACAACTGAGGGTGCTAGGTCCCCTTCGTTCATGGTGGATTAGCTAGGCGTCGCAGCGTTATGGAACTGGAGTTGAATGTCCTAGGGAGAGCGAAGATCCCAAAGCTACGGCTGATATTCAGTGGATAGTGCGGCGTCTGCTTTCCGGAAAAATTGTTGAGTCGAGAGAAAATGAGTCGTGAGTCGAGTCTTGAGCGAGAGTTTTGAGTTGAGCCTTATGAACTGTATACAATGTTGTTTGCTTATTGTTTTATGAATTGTTATATCTTGATTCGTTGAGAAGTTGACCCTTTCCCGTGGTACCTTCGATTCATGATGGCTACCCAGGTGATGGCGAAGAGCGTGCTGATCCGGCGATGCGGACGTCGCCGGAGATCATCTTTGATTTCCCCGACATCGAGCCGCCCACGGCGATGGAGTTTGACCTCATCTCTCGCCGTGTTGTATATACTGGGGATATTATACAGATTTTCAGAGAGGACGGTGTTGCTGTGAGGCATGAGGTGTCGCGACGTACAGTGAGTTTCCCTATATGGACTATGCAGGTGGTTGATGCTTGGAGGACTATCCAGTGTGAGGGGGCTATGCCGGCCTCTTCTTCGTCTCCAGAGGGACCGTTTGAGATTCCTAGATCTACTGTTTCCAGGATTTTGTCACGAGGACGTGGTCGAGGACCGAGAGTGAGATGGACCGCTCGTAAGTGCGTGATTGGTCGAGGATCTGCAGGAGTATCTACCTCGAGGGCAGTTGCTGTTCAAAGTTCTCCAGTAGGACCGGGTTCTCCTTCTGTTGTTAGGACCCCCACCCCACCAGTGGATCCACCTCTTGTTTGCGTGGTGTGTGGAGATGCGGATTGTCTAGGAGCTAGATCTGACGAGGATGTGACTACTGGAGAGTATATTCCCGGAGATGTGCCAGAGGCTGTGCCTGTGGCGGTACCTGTTATCGACTTAACAGGCGAGGACCCGATGGATGACAAGGAGGAGAAGGATCCATCGGAGGATTTGGGCAGTGATCTGTAGGCGCTGTGTTATCTGACTGTTTCGTATGTTTTTTTTGGGATGACTGTAGTATATGACTTGTGTACAGTTTGTAGGTGACCAATTGGGCTAGTGGTGTTTTGCTGATGCAGGGTAGACTGGTGGTTCTACTTTTGGAGCATCCCCCTGCGTGAGTGTCTGCCGGGAGTACCCCCAGGGTATGAACACTCTCTCGAGGGTATTCATATCTTAGGTGTATTTTCTCTTACATTACTACTCTGTTTATTTTGTATGTACTGTGTATGCTGATTGTATATATTTATGCGTGTATGTATTTTCAGTACGTAGCTTGTGTCCTAGTTTGTATCATGCTTCGAAACGCTATAAGTACTCTGTGTGTGCTTTGAGGGCACCAAATGTTTTTAAAAAAAATTACCGTATTTTTTCGGAAGGACACAAGAGTACCATTTTAAAAACGTGTCGCATTTAGGTTTAGTTCTAGTTTCGTAGCGGTACGGAAACGGGTCGTTACATCCTTCAAGTTTGTTTTACACAAGTACTAATGTGTTTACCCGTACGATGCACGGGAAACATAAGATTTGAAAATTTAACAACAATTAAATGAAAGTATGTTATACATGAAAAAGGATTATATACGTTAATATATTTATATTTATATAGTTATAAAGCCACTCTAAATAAGTTGAGTTATGAAGTTATAATAAAAGGTGTTTAACAATGTCACAAAAAATAAGGGCAAAAAAGTTATTATTGCTACCAATGGGTTGTTCCTATTAACTATGTAGATTGTTGGGAAAAAAAATTTGGGTACCTTCTGAAATCCTATAATGAGACTCTACTCTCGACTCTGTCACAGGACGCGGTTGTAAGATTTAAAAAAAACTGAAATAATCTTTTCGTACTCAATTATAAGAAAAAATGCCGAACTTTAATGGAATTAAATATAAAGAAATGTGAACTAATGAACTTGTATTTATTGTTATTATTCATTTGATAGTTAAATTAGATGCAAGGTCAACCAAAGAGGATAGAGAAGGGTACCTATAGAGGTAACCAATCCTTATAGGTACTGAAAAGGGAGACGCACGAGAATATATAGGTGGGTTATCAACTTAGATATGTTATATAAAAATCATTGGTTATTTAAAATATTTCAAAATTTCAATGATAAACAATAGATAAAGATTTTGGTATAGACTTAAGAATTTTAATTTAAATCTAGACATGATTAACATAAAATTGAGATTTATTCAATCACAATAAGAAAAAAAAATTGTGAAAATAATACACAACGAAAAAATTGTGACAATAATGCAGGGTCATGGAGATCACAAGGCGATTAAGGAAATCACCTGAGCCCTCAAGCCTCTTTTGTTCAATTGTTACTATGACTTTAGGCCCCATTTTTTAGTTGTATGTTTTATTAATAAAATTGTCCGTGTAAGAGATATAATATCAATAAAATAAAATCATGGCCCTGGGTATAGGATATTTGAGGTTGTAATGAAAATCAACGGTACACATACTTGCATTTTTGTCTTATGCCCTAAAACTCCGATACACGGCCATGTAATAATGCATAGAAAAGTAGAATCTTGATGATCCTCATTTAAAAATATAACAGATTTTTATAATTCCCACTACATTTTTTAAAATGAGTTTTCAAACATAAGAAGAATCCTCAAGATTTAAATTAAAATCATAATAGATTATTATAGTCTTACTAAATTTTTAAATAAGTATACGCACAAAAGAATATCCCTAACGACTCAATTTAAATATATAATATATTCTTATAACAATACCAAATAACGAATAGGATAGAAATTAATTGAATAGAGTTCCCAAGTAGATGGCAATATGCAGATGTATCTGGATTGTTGGAAAACAGGAACACTTCACAACATATGCTCGGGAACATGCGCTAGGCGTGAAAGTATCATAGTTAAAAAATTTAATGAAAAAATAATAGAAATGAGTTTTCGGTATATAAATATATAGATTCTTATATATTTATATACCGATATCCCATTTAAATATATAATATATTCTTATAATATTATTAAATTTTTAAATAAGTTTTTAAACATAAGAAGAACCCTGATAATCCCATTAAATGTATAATAAACTATTATAATCCATATCTAAAATTTTAAATAAGTTTTTACATAAAAGAAGAACCGGATAAACTTCGATGATCTCATTTAAATATATAACAGTTTCTTATAATCTCACTAATTTTTTATACAGATCAGGAATCGAATCTAAATATGAAATAGGTTCTATGATCTCACCAAAATTTTTAAATACGTTTATATACGTAAGAAGAACCCTAATAATTTTATTCAAGAAAATTTTTCAAAACTTTTAAATAAGTTTCTATACATAAGAAAATCTTATTAAAAATAACAATAAGAATGACAAATCAAATTATGTAATATATAAGTTCGTGCTACACCCGTATATAAAAAATAGAAAATTTTATATTAAAACTGTTATAGAAAAGGATCCTATGGTAATTAGATAGAATTGTTTTTTTAGGTAAAATGTTCGAACTCTATTAAAAAATAAGAATAAGAATAATTTTCAATTTCAATATGCTTATTTTTGCCCGTTTTACAATTAAAAATAGTTTTTTTTAATAATATTCCATACAATATCATGTTTACAATTATTTTAATAATAAAATAAGTTTTTCAATTGCATGCTCTTATAAAATAAGTTAAACAATTGCATGCTCTTAGCTATACATCTTCACGTCATATTTTAATTGATGAACAAAATATTAAAAAAAAAAGATAAAAGAGTGAAATGAAAAAAAAAACTGTATCATGTTAAATATCTCAATTTTTGCCTCCAAATTTGGGACTATACGATGAAACCACTCAATTTCTCTCAAAATAATTGAAAATTTAAGATTTTACACAATAATAAAAAAAGTCATTCATCAATAGTAATATAGATCTTAATTTTTTATGCAAAATGTGAAGAGTTCTTCATGTAAATAATCATTCATAAATATGTACTAATAGTTAAGATTTACTCCATTCACCAAAAAAATAAGGTTCTTATAAGAAATAAGAATAATAACTAAAATTGAAATATAACTTTTATAAAACCACTTTTTAGTGATTTTTCTAACATTAAACTTTAGTAACCAAATTTTTATAATATGGTGATATGTGCTACGCACGGTATATTATAAAATAAAATTTTAAAAAAAATCTATATTCAAAAGTTTATACTAACGTAGATGATAAATAAATTTATTTAGGCTAAAAAAATAATAGTCTTCAAACGTAATCTGTAAACCTAAAAATCCAATTCAACATGTGCAACAATCTCGACAACAGCATTAGAAAAAATATGTGGCCATCTATTATTTATGTAAAATGTTAGAACCATATTTTTACTCTATATTTAAATATTTGTTTGCGTGGAAAAATCAGCCGAGGGATTCGGCTAACATCCAGCCGACAAATTGATTCCTGTTTAAGCGATTACACCGAGAACGGAACTCTGATTCTCGATTATGGGTTCCCCAACTGCTCCAGAAAGCGTTGAGTGTGATGAATCTACGCTATGCTAAGGTTAAGACTAAGATACATGGAATCGGCTAAGATAAATGCTGTAAAAAGCTGATAAATTGCAAAAGAAATAGTTGTTTGATTGATTTTTCGTCTCTTTTACATTTCTCAGCGGAGGTATATATACACAAAAGAAAAACAAAACTGCAACCACCCCCTATCGGCCATTATGCGTTCCACACGTTCATGGCTGACAACGAGCGGTAGTGGGTGTCCCTTAACTGCTTCTTCATGCGTATCGTGGGTTAACCGTTCTCCCATCGGCTGGGCAAACGATTTATCACGTGTTGAATGCGTTGGAGACTTTCAAAAGCTAGCTTTAGTTATTTTAGCGCCAAAGTCCATGACTTTCACATATTTAGCCCTTGGTCGAGCTTCAAAGCTCTATATTAATTAAAAAGTAGCTCAGCCGATGAGACCATAATAATCGGATATTTCCTTTATCCATATCGGCTAAACTCTTTAATAATCGGCTGACCTCACGATGCTCCCTGAACTTCTAACATTTTCCCTTCTAACCTCGGCTCAATGGGACCAATTTTCGGCTACCAATCCGATCGGCTTATCCCACGCATCGGCTATTCCCTTCATCGGCTGTGGCTGATATTTTCTGGTGATAACAATTGCCCCCTACATCATTTCAGTAAATCTTTGGATTGATGTATCGGATAAGATTCGAAGTTTAAAACGTCAATCGTTAGTCACTTTATATGCATTTAATGTCACCCATTATGACCTGAACGGCTACTTTTCCCACACCCGATGACTGCGCTGCTATCCGATAATATCTTAACAACTCTCATCGTTGGCCGTGCGCATGATTCCTCTTTAAATAGCTAGCCCCATTCGTTCTTCTTACTATTCAGGCATTTTGAATTCTTTTGAATCCTTAAACCCTAGCTTCCTCTCTGCACATCTTCTTCTTGCGACAATGTCTTCAGCGTCTGATTCTCAAAATCATGAACATAGCTACGGCGGCCATGCCTCTTTGGACGAGTCTTCTCACTCAACCGACTCTCACTCCTCAACTCAAGAGACGACCGGGTTAGCCGAAGGCATCATACCTCCTCTTTATCCGATTCAAGGTTCTCTCACTTTGCGGTAGTCACCAGGCACCAGGTGGTGCAATGTATCTTAGAGAATATCTCTCCCCGGACACATATGGTTTACCAATAGTTTGCGATTGGTTTACCATTAAACGGTGCCCAGCCGACATAAGGCCCTGGCCCCGCACCACTGCCGATTACCTGAGTTGGCACTCTAGGATGGCTGAGGCAAAAGGCGAGGAGTGGAAAAGAATGGGTCTTTACGATGCCATCATGCTGTCGGCTAAAGACCTTCAACTCAACATCGGTCTGATATTCGGTTTTCTCGGCTATTGGTTCGTCACCACCAATACCTTTGTGTTTCCTTGGGGAATGGCCACCCCTACTCTTCTTGATGTGGTGGCCATTACAGGTTTACCTTTGGTTGGTCAAGAAGCCCCGAATCTATACGACATTTCAACCTCCAACATCAAGATTGTCCATGATCGGAACAACTCCAGCTATTCTGCCTTCATTCTAGCCAATCAAAAGGGAAGAGGCCCCGCGGTTTCTGATCTTTGAGCATTGCGCCTTCCTCTTGTATTGGTTTAGTAAGTACTTAAATGTGCATCGACTACTGCCGCGATCGTTCAAGAACTTCAAGTATACGTGGCCCAAGCTGTATCGGGTAGGCAAGTTGCTTGGGGATCACTCTTCCTCTGCTACCTTTATAGGGCTTTGTTCAACATGCTGGATCGGTTGCACCAAGGTATCGACTTAAAGAACACTTCAGGTCCTTTATGGTTCTTGTAACTATGGATTACCCTTTATTTCCCGGAGTTCATTGAACCTTCTTTCAGTATTCACTCTCTTCCGGCCGGGGCGCAGACGTTAGCCGAGCATTTGCGGCTGACTCCACTTCAGCAGGTAACTCCCTTTGACGTGGTGGAGAAAGTACATGTCTTGACGAGAATTTCTCAAGATTGGCAGCCGATCTTTGAAAGACGAATCGGCCCGGATTGGATATTCACCACGGCTGACCAAAGCATTTCTCGGGAGGCGCATGGAACTATGGTTCTCAATTGGAGCTGTGTTTTGACTGCTAGAGACATCCTTGGAGGGCTAAAGCCAAATTCCAGGATTAACAAGACTACGACTGAATTTTATCATCCTAACTGCGTGGCCCGTCAGTTTGGGTTATTACAGCATGTCCTTTGGCCATACCTTAGCAAAATACTAGCAATAGGGAGAACTAACCTATCGGCTGAAGAGGTGAAGACCTTGGCAGCTTTCAACTTGGAAAAACTGAACAGCTTCCAATGGGCCTCATTTAATCCGTCGGCTGGGGAAACCTCTGCCTTTGCTAATTGGTGGCCTTCGGCTAAGGATAAGATGTTTCAAGGCTCTTTATCTAGTTATTTCATAAGGCTCGCCATGCCTCTCGACAGCAGTCCCGATGATGAAAGTGATGATGATGATGATGAAGATGAGGCGGTGACTGTTCCCCCTCTGAAGATGGTAAGGCCAGAGCCGACGCATAAGACTAGGGTTTCTGCTGCCATGAAGGGTGAGTATTCTTGTCTCATTTTGCTTTTCCTTACTTTGCAAACGCATCGGCTAATCGCTTTCTTGGCACCTAATCCAACCCCTAGAGTTGTCATTATAGACGACTCTCCTCCTCCGAGTAAGAAGAAAAGGACAAGATCTGGGAATTCAGATTGACGAACCTTCACGCAACCCCTATCTCCTGAAACCAAGACGGTATCTGGCGCAAGGGTAAACAGATAAAGGTAAGTACCTCTGTTTTTTACTGTTTCTTCAAAGCTTTGTCATAATTCTGACCCTCGGCTCATTTTGACTGTAGAAACAACGTACTTCGGCTCCATGGTCGCCTCCTCACAAGGTTGCCCCCTCCCAATCTCCAGGGGCGCGAGGGGTTTCTTCGGCTGGTCCTCAATCCGAGGAAGCCCACCGGCCGACTCCCGCTTCTCCAATAGCCGAGGCTCACAGCCCAATACAGGTATCGCCTTTTTCTCTTTTCTTGTGATTGCTCACTCTATGTTGGTTTGGCCCTAACTTGTTTGTGCTCTGCACTGCAGTCGGCTAGGGATGAATCCCCTATTGCCCATAGGACTCCTCCTCGTCATTCGACTTTATCTATCCAGGTTTCAGGGGAAGAACTGCAACAATATTTTGCTTCGGCTGACCCGTTGCAAAAGGTCTCCTCACCCTCCTCTAGTCACCTGGAAAAGGTGGACGAGGCCTTGATGGGAGAGATCCCCACCGATAAGGGTAAGGTAGCCGATTTGAGGGCTTCCCTTTTCAAACTATCCGACTCTCCTGATGTTCCCTCCACCAGCCGACAACTGTACCGTCAAATGGCGCTACAAGTAAATGACATCTCTGCGGTATATCGGCTGTGCAAGGAGAATTATGACCATGCCACTCAGGACCTGCAACGCCTCCGGGATCTCCAAGCTCAAAGGTCCTCTTTCTTGTCCTCTTATCAGGCAGTCGACAAAGATCGACAGGCCGACCTAGCTAGGAAAGGTGAACTCAAAGACCGGTTAGCTCGGCTGAATTCGGAGCTGACTCGGATTCAAAACGAAATCAAAGAGCTAACACCCCAACTTGAGCAACTTGACGCGAGACTGGAGACCCACACGGAGAGGCATTTCAGCTTATATGATCAGGCTTCCTCTCTGGACCCAGACATTTTACGACTCACCACCCAAAAAGATGGTTTGGAACAGGATATGCAGAAGGGTAGAGAAGGCATAGACTCGGCAAACCATCAGTGGGATGGATCACGCTCTTCTTTGAATCAAAGTAGGAACAATCTCCAATACCGTCAGCCGAAGCAGGTACGGTTCAGGTTGAAGAATCGACTAGCGCTGCTTTAAAAAGCGTCCCTGCCGATGTGGTGGCTACTGAAGCACCGGCCACTGGGACCGATCGCTATTCTTCCTTCCGGTCTAAGACATGGTCAGAGATGCACGAGATTGTTGAGGCAGTAGTTGTGGAAGTGCAGACTGCACCAGTTGAAGCTCCCAACCAAGAAGAGGTGGCCGATCCTATTGAGAAGGTTGATCCTCAAGAGGCAGCCAAGCCTGCCAGCACCCCTAACCAAGTTGAACCAGCCGATCCTGCTATGGTTGCTGATTCCCCAGTTGCAGCCACTCTTGACCCAACAGACTAGTTATTTCTGGTTGTCTTCAAGTATTTTTGTTGGCTAGGTGGCCGGCCTGTGGTCACCAGAACATTTCCCTGTTTTGTCTATGAATAGCTTCCTTTATTGTTCTAGTATGCTTTGCCAAACCGTGGGGTAGTATTTCTTCAGATACTTGCCATTTACGCTTCTATTCATTTCTTCGCCTTGCATGTTAACTAGCCGATACGCGTTTCCTGCGAATACTTGACTAACCGTGAATGGACCTTCCCAATTTGGTGACCACTTACCGAATTTAGGGTCCTTGACTCCTATTGGTAAAATAGTTTTCCAAACTAGGTCACCCTCAACAAACTTCTTCAACTTAACATGTTTGTTGTAGGCACTGGCCATTTTGCGTTTGCTTGCCTCAATTCTTTCTAAAGCCATTAACCGATCTTCATCCAACTGATCCAGCTCCATAAGCATGGCTTGCTGATACTCTTCTAGGCTTAAGGAATTCTGTTTCGCCACCCTTAGAGAAGTGACATTGATTTCCAAAGGCAAAACCGCATCTTGGCCGTAAGTCAGCCGATATGGAGTTGTGCTCGTGGCCGTTGACTTGGAATTCCTTATGGCCCATAAAGCCTCATCCAGAGTTAAATGCCATTTTCTGGACTTGTTTTCCAAATTCTTTTTGATCAGATCCACGATAATCTTGTTGGTTGCCTCGGCTTGTCCATTGGCCTGTGCATAATATGGGGATGAATGTATCAACTTAATCCCAAACTGCTGAGCAAAGGCAACCACCTTATCTCCAGTGAACATAGTTCCCTGATCCGTGGTAATGGTCTCTGGAATCCCAAACCTGTATAGGATCTGGTGTTGAATGAATCGGATAACGTCATCTTGCTGTACCTTGACCATCGGCTGAGCCTCCACCCACTTAGTGAAGTAATCGGTTGCCACAATAATGAAATTGTGTCCTTTGGAAGATGGTGGATGGATTTTGCCGATCAAATCCATGGCCCAGCCTCTAAATGGCCAAGGCTTCATCACTGGATGCATCAATTCAGCTGGTACCCTTTGAATGGGACCATGCAACTGGCATTCTTCGCATCCTTTGGCGTATTGAAAGCAATCGGCTGTGATGGTAGGCCAATAATAGCCATGGCGATAAATTAACCATTTCATAACAGGCCCAGCCCTATGCGAGCCGCATATGCCTTCGTGAACTTCACCCATAACCCTTAGGGCTTCATTTTTATCTATGCACTTCAACAGTACCCCATTCATGCTTCTCTTATACAATTCATCATCAAGAAGCACATACCTTAGAGCTCGTCTCCTAACTTTGGGGTTAGTGCACTTAGAAGGATCTTGTAAGTACTCGATCAACTCGTTCCTCCAGGACTCGATTTGGTCTGCGACCATTACCTCGGCTGGTAATTCGTCGTACTCTAAAGTCAGCAAAGAATTCCTATACCCGGAGGCCTCTTGGGCCAGATCATTCGCCTCTATATTAGCTCCTCTAGGGATGTATGACACCTTTGCATCAATAAACTGGTGAATCAATCTGTCAGTCGTTGCATAATGCGCCAACAGATTTGGGTTGTTGCACCCATATTCTTTGGTTAGTTGTCTGACCACTAATTGGGAGTCGCCCTTTACATGAATGTACTCAGTGCCCATCATGGCTAACAACTTTAACCCTATGATCATGGCATCGTACTCGGCTTGGTTATTAGTTAAATTTGGGTTTAGCCGATACGCAAACCTCCACATCTTCCCATCTGGGTTGGTAATTGTCACTCCGGCCCCGACTCCTTTCTGGGTTTTGGACCCATCAAAAGTTAGGACCCAAGGCAATAGGTTTATGCAAGTAATTGGGGGTATCCAAGGGTCATCAACTTCCACGCAGGATGTTCTCGCCAGAAATCGGCTAGTGCACGACCTCGACAAATTTTAATGGGACGTATTTCAACGCTGAAGGCGATGAGCTTAATGGCCCACTTCATCAAGTGACCTTGTAAGACAGGCCTATTAAGCAAGTACCTAACAATGTCAATTTTGCATAAAACTAATATTTCATGTGGCATTAAATAATACTCAAGTTTTGTACAAGCGTAAAACAAAGATAGGCACAACTTCTCCAATGGAGTATATCTGGTCTCAGCATCATTGAGACTTCGGCTAAGGTAGTACACCGCTCTTTCAGTTCCATCTTCAGCATCATGTGCTAACAGGCAGCCGATAGACTCTTCAGCAGCTGCAATGTAAAGTTTTAAAGGCTTCCCTGGCATGGGAGGCACCAAAACTGGTGGACAAGCTAAAGCCTTCTTTATTTGTTCAAAGGCCTCTTGCTGTTCAGGGCCCCACACCATCTCTTCAGCACTCTTGAGCTTTAGCAAAGGGGAAAAAGCCTTCATCTTACCAGCTGAATTAGCTATAAATCTTCTCAAAAAGTTGATTTTACCCAGCAGGCTCTGTAACTCCTTTTTGTTCCTGGGTGGTCTAGCCTCTATCACTGCCTTGGCTTTGTTTTGGTCTATTTCAATGCCCTTTTGATGTACCAAGAAACC
The DNA here is from genome assembly GCA_037113605.1 of Calophaca sinica. Taxonomy (NCBI): domain Eukaryota; kingdom Viridiplantae; phylum Streptophyta; class Magnoliopsida; order Fabales; family Fabaceae; genus Calophaca; species Calophaca sinica. The sequence goes on from CM073735.1 coordinate 3,834,687, forward strand.
GAGGAAGTTGTCAGCCGATACACCAAACATGCACTTTGCAGGATTCATCTTCAAATTATGGATCCTCATCCTCTGTAAAGCCTGTTCCAAATCGGCTAAGTGGGCTTTGAAGTGTTTGGATTTTACCACCACATCATCTATGTATACTTCCATAGTCTTGCCGATTAGATTATGGAAGATAGCGTTCATTGCTCTCTGGTAGGTGGCCCCAGCATTCTTCAAGCCGAATGGCATCACTAACCATTCATAAATTCCCAGTGCCCCTGGGCACCTGAATGCAGTCTTGTGAGTGTCCTCCTCAGCTACAAGTATCTGATTATAGCCCGAATACCCGTCCATGAAGGTTAAAATACCATGTGTGGCAGCTGCATCGACTAACATATGCGCCACGGGCATCACATATTCGTCCTTTGGGTGGCTAAATTCAAGTCTCTATAATCAATACAGATTTCGAATCTTGCCATTCTTCTTCTTGACAGTACTATGTTGGCTAACCACTCTACGACACTGGCCGCTACGATGAACCCAAAGATTGAGCAAACGCCGATTTCCGCTTTGATTTGTGGTATCAATCGAGGATGGTATCTTCTAGGTGGTCGCTTATGCGGTTTGAATCCCTCCTTGATCGGTAGCCTATGCTCCACCAATTCGTGCTAGCCTGCACATCTCATGATAATCCCATGCAAAGCGATCTTTATATTTTTTCAAATAGGCTACCATCTCTTCCTTATCCTCTTCCCCCAGCAATCCGCTGATTTGCGTTAGCCGAAGCTCTTCTGGAGTTCCTAAATTGAGGTTCTCCAAGGGGTCTTGTGATTCAAAGGTTGGTAAAGTCCTCCGAATAGGTGATTCAAACTCCATCGGCAACTCCGTGATCTCGTCTGCCGATGTGAGGCCATCGCCTTGTTGTTTGTCTATCAGCCAGGACTCAGCTACGTGAGATTCAATCCTAAAAGCCTCTAGCCGGTCCCATAAGTCCTGCACCACCTGGGTGTCTTTAAACATATCAAACCTCCATGGCTAGCTGTGGTTCGGCTAATTGCTCAATCTTGAACCCCTGGGTGTCAAGTTACAGGATTCCCAGGATCCTTCCTCGTATTCCTCAGTAACAGCTATGGGAGCCACAGAGGGAGAGTAGAACAAGGCTTCTAGACTTTGTACCTCAGCTGGGAATGGATTGTCATCAGCTGGGACTATTTCAATTTTATCCCCTTCCCAAAAAATGAGCTTCTAATGCATGGTGAAAGGTAAGCACTGGCTGGTGTGAATCCAATCTCTCCCTAGCAGGACTGCATAAGATGGTTTGCCATCAATCACAAAGAAAGCTGACTTGATGCTCTTGGGGCCAACTGTAATCTCGGCTATCAGGATTCCTAAGGCAGACGAAGCCTCTCCCATGAAGCTAGCCATTTTCATGTTAGTTGGGATCAGGTCTTCTTCAGACTTGTTCAGACTCCTCAAGGTGGCCACAGGCATCACGTTCAATACCGCCCCATTATCAACGAACACTCGGCTGAAGGCCTTGCCATTGATGTGGGCTCTCACATACAGGGGCTTCAAGTGCTTCATCATGTCTTCGGTTGGCCTACCAAATATAGTACCCAAAGCATCTTTTGCCGTGTCATCGGCTAAAGTTGCCCATTCTGCTTCTTCCACAAATACGTCTCCTTCTAAGTGTTCGATCTGGGGGTAACCAGCCCAGAACTCACTTGGGATCAGGCTAACCACCTCGATGGCGACCATCAATCCAGCTTCACTCTCATCTGAGAGATAATCCAAAATTGAATCTCCTCGGTAACCAAACTCTAAGATCGGCTCGTCATTACCATTTAAGCAGTTTGTGTATATGTGAATATGCCCTTCCTCTTCATCAGGCTGGCCTATGTCTGCCTCGGCGACCGGGATTGTCACTGGGACCTCCTTGGTTTGATCAGTTTCAACTTTGTCAGGCTCCAAACCGCAAGGTCCAAAAGCCCTGTCAATGGCTTCTCGCCACTTGTAGCTTCTGGGATCTTCTTCTTATCTGCTCTCTTGGCATCGGCTTTCACCTGCCTGGTTTGTTTCATTCTTTCCACGGATCTCCCCCTCTGCAACCTTTTCTTCTGCGTTCTAGTCAGTGTGACTGGTTTGTACTCTTTCTTCTTCTGAGGTTGATTAACCACCCACTTCCCTTCTTTGACATTTGCACCGCTTGATCATCCTCTGTGGTTTGAGTTCATCATCATTCCTTACGGTTATCTGCGAAGAGAGGACATTCCCCTTCGACATTGAACTCCGCCACTCTTCTCTTAGACTTTGGGAGAGGCTCCTCGGTGATCCTGGGCATACTCTACCGGGCTTCACCGAGGTTCCCAGCTGAGTTTGCTTCGCCTCCTCGAGCATACGGCTCTCTCGCCTTTTGCGTGCATGTTGCGGTCAGATCGGTGATCAACTCGTTAGTCAAACGTCCGGTTTGGGAGGTTTACCATGGAATCGGCTCGAAGATGGTCGCCCTCAAAGATTTTTTGGTGACACCGTGGGTTTCCCAATCATCAAACACAGATCCCCTGGTGACCTCTTGGTTTCTTTTGGATTCTTCTTTGGGCATCCAAACACTCCTGATAGATTGTTCCCCTCTTATTGGCCTGGGCTGATCAGGCCTTGAGAAAGACACCATGGCCATGGTTACAGCTGGGAATGGATTGGTGTCTACTGACATCTCGGCTATGCTCTTATCGGCTAGCTTGAACCTACCCTCCTTGATAGCCTTCTGTATGGCCTTCCTGAAAACTACACAGTTAGCTGTAGAATGGTTGTATGAGTTGTGCCACTTACAGTATTTCTTGTTCATCAATTCTTCAGGAGGTGGAACCCGATGCCCGTCCAGCAGCCGAATTTGCTTGTCCTTGAGCAAGTAATCGAAAATCTGGTCTGCCTTGGTTATGTCAAAGGAGTACCCTGCCCTATCCTCTGTTGACTCAGTTTCTTTGGCTTTAGCGGCCTTCAATGCTGGGTAGGAATAGCTCTTCCCTTTGACTATTTCGGCTACCATCATATCAGCAGTAAGGTCAGCCGTTTCGGAGTCAGATTCCTCTGCCTCTATAATAGAGACTAGATGGGGACCCTTTCCTCGGTTAGCCCTTCGTTTTTCCTTTTCCTGGATATATTGCTCAACTCGGATAGCCCTACGCCGGTGATTCAAATGCATGCGGGCTTGTCCTACCAACTTCTCCTTCAATCGCGGGTGCATGTTGTTAATCACCATAGAAGTGTATTACATTTGAGGAATTGCAGAACATTTCCTGCCGTCTTCTGAATCTTTCAATATAATCAAGAACCGACTCATCAACTTGCTTTGCCTGAGACTAGTTAGATCGGTTCTGCTACCTGGGTTGCGCCAATAAAATCTGTCATGGAAACACCTCTCCATGTCGGCCCATTGCATCTTGAGTTTGGAGGCAAGGAGGAGTGCTAGGTGAACATTGTCGAGAGTGATAATGGGAAGAGAGTGAAGCTTGTGATACTCGTCATTGCTTTCACCACCGGGTGTGAAACGCCCTATGTGCTCCATGGTAGACTTGCCATCCTCCCGAGAATATGGTGAAATCTGAGTTTTGAATCCCCTAGGGAGAGGAACCATCCGATCCACCCATTCAGTCTGATTTCCTCTAAACAGACGGTCCAACGGCTTTAATCAGATCCCAAAGTACTTCTTGATGGTATTTGCGATCATTTCGGGTCTATCAAATGAGAGGCTCCTGCCGATTATCTTGTGGATTCAAATTTGGCGCACTCGACCCACCGTCTCCGTGGGGAAACCTGGGAACGACTCAAGGTTAAAGGTATTTAGTGGAACATTGCCTAGAGGTGGATTAGTAGTCCATTCTTTGCTCTGGACCATATTCCCAAAACCTCCGACCGAGTCCCTGGAACGGTGATGCATTCGGGGTAAAGGTGGAACAGTATTCCATGTCCGCTCTCCCCATAGTTGCGGTAGCTCGTAGTATATTTGAACTTCTTTGGAGGGTATGGCGTGGGGGTGGTTGCGGTTGGCGAGAATGGTGGATTGTTAGCATTCCAATCCCGGATAGCTTCCACTGAACCATAACCAGGGCCATCGGTTGCCAATTCGGTGTCCATATGAATTTGCTCGCACGCAGTAGGGCCATGCGTTGGAGCATACGACATTACTGGCGGCAAACCGATATGTCCAACCGTGTTAATTGGCCTCCGGGCCATGTTGATCTGCCCATACTGCAGATTCGCTTGATCAGGTGGCATCACTTGCCCCCCAGCATGGGGTGGTACCCATGTATTCTGCTGATCACCGCACGTCTGGGTTGGTGGCCCTACCGGTAGTGGGATTGGTTGTGCCTGAAGGGGCCCAGTTTGAACCACATTCGGCTGAGGCTGCCAAACCTGACTGCCTTGTGCATGCTGGGTTTGCCCGTTCCCCCTTGCCAACGCAGAACTAGCCGAGTGTTCACCTTGCTGTCCTCGGCTGCTTTCCATGTCTCTCGCCTGCTGAACCTCGTTATGCACCATGGGTCTGACAATGTCTGCCAACTGCCTTGACACTTGGTACATAATGTCATGAATTCCCATATCAATCTGGCCGCTCGATGAAAGAAGTGGTCATGACCACCGGAGCTTGGCATTCTCGGGTTATTCATTTCTGCCAGGTGGTGCGGAGGCGGGATGTCTTCAATCGCTATGGGCATACCCAAGGTGTATCTTTGACTCGTTGTTCTTGCGTGATGGGGTTCTTTTGGGATTCAAACTCGACTCCATGTTGTTGTTGAGTTTCTTTCCCACCTCGAGGTTCATACGCCAAGCGTGATCCTCGCTGGAGAATCAAACCTCGCCCTTCAATTCACCTATGGTCCCACCGTCGTGTCAAACTTGTTTGCGTGGAAAAATCAGCCGAGGGATTCGGCTAACATCCAGCCGACAAATTGATTCCTGTTTAAGCGATTACACCGAGAACGGAACTCTGATTCTCGATTATGGGTTCCCCAACTGCTCCAGAAAGCGTTGAGTGTGATGAATCTACGCTATGCTAAGGCTAAGACTAAGATACATGGAATCGGCTAAGATAAATGCTGTAAAAAGCTGATAAATTGCAAAAGAAATAGTTGTTTGATTGATTTTTCGTCTCTTTTACATTTCTCAGCGGAGGTATATATACACAAAAGAAAAACAAAACTGCAACCACCCCCTATCGGCCATTATGCGTTCCACACGTTCATGGCTGACAACGAGTGGTAGTGGGTGTCCCTTAACTGCTTCTTCATGCGTATACGTATGGTGTATATATATATATATTAAAAAAATTATATTAAAAATAACATTCATATGAAGTATCTATTAAAATATTCTTCTATAATTAGTTAAGTATGGATTTGGATCCTCTCATATTGGAATTCAACATGAAAGTAGTAACGATCTTCCATTAACACATGTTTAAGTTGTTATAGCTCTGATTCAGTGTAAGAACCAAATTACTATAAGTTAAAAAAAGCCCATAGCAAAACTCCCATTTCCAAAGGCTTAAACAAATTAGAATATAAAAGAATAAGCTGACAAATTAGAATATAAAAAATGCTACTTGCGATGCATCGAACAATACAAAATTCAATTTAAACTACAACATGGAATGTAGTTATAGTTCTGTCAAGTCCTTAAAGAATTAAAGGGCCAAATTCAATAATACATAAGAAGTAACAACTGAACTATATATGTAGGCACTTACCAATAGTTGTCTATCCTGCAATCATGATTAGTGATTTTTGCCTATCACTTTCGGTTATATTTTTTTTTCATTCTTTTTATAACTAAAAGGGAAAGTTATATAATTTTTACAATGCTATATAATATGCATTAAAATATATGATTTCAATGCTATTCATTAAATTGGGGATTCGATAGCTGAAAGAAAACTCATGTATCAATTCAAGTCCAGCAACTCAAGACTAATTCTGCAAAGCCAGACATCATTCCCAAGTTTCTCGTAGACATGTGGTCCCTTCTCATCAAGTAATATTGATGTCAAAGAAAGCAATACAAAAATTAAATACATGAAACAAAACAAATTCAACACCCAAAGACGATGGATTTGGATTGCTGTTATCCATTCTGAAATTTTCAAAAACCTCTTTTAATCTATGACCATAAGGATTAAGAGATGGTTGTGTCCTCAGGTTTACTGACTTCAACATCCTCTATCTCTTCCTTGCATCAGCAAATGGTAGAACAATATCATCTACAATAACAGGGATACAACCAAACATAACAACTTCAACCAATGTTAGGCTCAATGGCGGGCATAACTCGCTGCAATATGAATTAGATCACTGCCAAAGTTTGGAAGAAAAAAATGATACAAATAAGCAAAGCGTAATAAAACACAAAAGTACAAATATAGCACCACTTAGATACAATCATATATGCAAAACTATATTCCAAACTCCAAAAGAATGATTGATATCAAATGGTGTAAAGAAAAACTATCAATGTCAGCTAGAAGGTAGCGTTCACCATATATATTTAGAAAAAAAGGAAGACCAAAATAAGGAATAAAAAGTTACCTAGAAAGAAATTATCCAATACAGTTAAGGTATCCTTTATTACATTGGAGAAAAGGAAGAAAAATTTGTGTGTGAAATTCTGCATATATACAAATACTAACTTCATAATTTGGTTAAATAGAAATGAAAACTTGCAAATTTTGGAAATATATACTATACCAAGAACTTGAATACTGAATACTTGAATACAGTGTGGGTTTAAAAACACTACCCCGTACCAATATGGCCAAGTGTTAAATAAAACGGAGAAAAATAAAATATAAAAAGTAATCAATAAAAAGTAAATACATAATGAGAGATTGTGGAATGAAGGTCGCCTATATTCCCCTAAAAGAAGGCATTAGCAACCCTTCTCTGTAAATCTATACATGAGAATGAAAAAACTAAACAAAAAACTGAATAAAACTACCAAGGAGAGATGAAAAGAGAAAGAGAATTTATGAGAGAGAAGCAATATGAAGAACCAAGGAAGTCAGAGAAAACATGGTTGAGATAAGGAGAGGTGAAGGAGATGGAAAAGGGCAGTAGAAAGATGAGTAATAGAGAGGTCTGCGAACAAAGGAAGGGAGGGAGAGAGGTTTGCAAGATTCCAATGAAATTCAAAATTTGAAAAGTTGATAAGAGTGTTGGAGAAGACTCTTTGAGATGTGATACAACTGGCTCCTTGTTAGTTATATTAAAATTAAATGCTGAGAAATGAATGATGCAGAGAGATTATCATGAGAATGTGTAATTTGAAACAATGCGCACCAGCAAATTAAATTAAATACTTCAAGTCATATACACATAACCTTAGAAACAATGCATAAACACAAACACCAGCTAAAGAAATACATTATGTTACTTCAAAGTTCAATGGCAGTGGCAAAAAGAAGCATTTGTTATAGAACCACAATTTCACCAAAAATCACAATTATTTTCAGTCAAATATGAAGATAGAAAAGCTATATATTCAAATATGAAGATAGAAAAACTATATATTTCTTCAAACAGAATTTATTTTCAGTCACCAGCCATTTCTTCATATATTTAAATTTGAATTAAAACTTGTACAGAGGCAGTGTCTGGCATTTTTGAAGTTGTGGTGGTTCAAGGAAGTTGTGGTCATGGAGATGCCGTCATCGTTGGGTTGGTCAAGGAAGCAGAGATATTGTTCTTCGCAAAGAATGCGAGAGAAGGAGGAGAAGATGAGAAGGGTTGCATTACGATATCCGCAATTGGCACTGAAGGTATACGGTTGAGTAAAGCCTACATTTCAAAAAAAAATCATAATTGCAAATGTTAATTACCGAGGTAAATAATAACGGTCGCGCTAAATGGACATCGCTTTTGGCGACAACTATGCAACACCGTACGTCCATACGTGTATGGACCGTATGTCCGTACATGTACGAATAAGTTTTATTTTTTCAAAAAAGTTTTTTTTCCCAAAAAAAAAATTTCTTCAGAAAAATAACTTTTTCAAAAAAAAATTATTATAAAAGTGGTTAACGCAGTACAAATAAGTGGTTAATACAGTTCACTAACTGGTTAATGGGCTATTCTGATATTAGTGGTTAACATAGTTGATATTACTGGTTAATGTAGTATTGAAAGTGGTTAATATAATGTTGTAAGTGGTTAGTGGGTGCAAGTACAACTCGTTGATATAAGTGGTTAACAGACTTGATATTAGTGGTTAATACAGTATTGAAAGTAGTTAATGAGTGCAGTTTGACAAATTAGCATCAGAGTAGTACATTAACCAGTTAGCGAACTGCATTAACCACTAACATGAACTGCATTAACCACTGTGTTAATCAGTAATATCAATTTGGTTAACGAAGTATCATTATCAATACAATATTGGAAGTGGTTAATGCATTGCAAATAAGTGGTTAATTCAGTTCAATAACTGGTTAATGAGTTATTCTGATACCACAAGTTGTACCCATTAACCACTTTCAGTACTGTATTAACCACTTATATTAACTATGTTAACCACATGTGATTCACGACTTTAATAACTTTTTCACCAAATAATATTTTTACAAAAAAAAGGTGCATAAGACAGTGTCGCTGAAGGTGTCACTGAAAGTGATGTACAAAAATCATTTTCCAAAGAATAAAGTGGGCTCGAGAATGAGCTAGAAAGCACTTGTGGGTGATAGAAATCAGATGCAAGCACAAAATGTCCAAAAATAGAAGGGTTTCTAGAAGAGTCCTGAAGAAGCTATCCACCAGAAAGTGACACCTGTCAAAACTTTCCCTAAGTGTAGCCTTCAAATAATATTATTATAGATAACAACTACCAAAACATGCAAAACCAGTAACTATGCAAGAAAAAACTCGCATACGACTCCAAATCACAATCCAACATCAAATTCGATTATGCACACCAACATGTTTACACTCGAATTCTTCAATTTTTAGAACCAAAATAAGTCAAGTTTGCATCAAACTTTAGTCTTAACATTCAGCATAATTGATAAACATGTTGAAATGAATTTAAGACCAATCTCAACAACAAAGCTGAATCATGACAACAATTCAAACCACTCAGCACAAGCATTTATGAGCTACTACTTCGGACTTAATTATAAGAAAAAAAAAGTACATGTATTTAGCCCAAATTTGGACCAAATGCATGTACTTTTTTGCTTATAATAAAGTTCGGAGGGAGTATCTCATTAAGTTTTTCTCATTTCAAGGTTCACACTTGCATTGACTTTTTTTCAAACTCAATATGTCATTCTCTATTTCAAGGTTCACACATAGCAATAGAATATTCTCTCTGGTCTCAAATATAAGCAAAAGTCAAAATGTATTTTGTCTAAATACATTTTGACGTTTGCTTATAATATTTGAAACCGGAGGGAGTATCTCATACCATAATTGTGATTAGATATCGCTTTTCCAAATAATAAAATAGCACTAATCTACATTAACATAAATAACAAGTGTGCATAAAGAAGCATTTGCATTGTGAATTGGTACTAGATTTCAAACGTCATTTGCACACAAAAAAGTCATAACTTGATGAAAACATTATCTAATACCAATAAAAATTTAAAGCGTAGTCTATCCATCTTGAAGCACATAGGCTTATAATCAAGGACGGATCCAGGATTTTTATGTAGTGAGGGCAAATATATGTCTTATTCTAATAATTAACAATTAATAATCTAAATTTTATGGAGGAAAATTAAATGAATGAGGTTAAGTATATTCAATTTTAGTTCCATATATTTTCCCTTGCTCGCATCACCCTACATCAAATTTCATGTAATCATGTTTATATTTTATTTCCCCATAGATTGTTTCAACGGCTTTATTTATAGACTGCCTTGATGGTTCTTTTATTTTACAGCTCCACTTTTTTTATGCCCTAAATTCATTTGTTTCCCCTTCCTTCCAAGCTATTTGATTAAGCTATATTAAGCTACATAGTGGGGCAGCCCTTTAGTTTCTGCATTTTGCGTACATAATGGGGTTGAACTTTTTATTTTCGGAAGTGGGGGCATCCAACTTGATGGGTTGGGCCCTTGTCCTTGTATTGGTCTATATAGGTATATGTTAATTAGAAAAACATAAATTAAAGTGGGGGCAAATGCCCACAGAAGCTAACGTAGATCTGTCGATGCTTATAATCTTTCGAGAAACACTTACCATATTTTCATTAAAATTGGGAAGCATCTTAAGCAATAATTTTGACACTAATAATTTTGCTTAAGCGGAACATAAGACTCTTACCCCAAAATAATAACATCAAATTTCAAGTCATAAGATGATTCTTTTATTTTATATATATATATATATATATATATATATATATATATATATATATATATATATATATATAGATAGATAGATAGATAGATAGATAGATAGATAGATAGATAGATAGAGCAAATTGTACCTTGTGTTTGGAGATTTGCAAGTGACTGGTGAGAAAAACCTAAACCAGGAATGTTCTACAATTTGAGCTTAGAAGCTCTCTTCACCTGGACAGAGACATGAGAGTGAGAGGTCACATTAATAGACACAAAGATGAAAAGGGGATAGAGAGAAAGAGATGGAAATGGGCATACATCTGTCGAGGGTGGTGATGGAGAACAACAACATTTGAATCTCTGGTGAGTATGGTAGGGTTCTGGCGAGGGCTATGGAGATGGCTTTCCGGTGAGTGCTATGGTGATAGGGTATTTACAAAGAGATGAGGGCTCTAGCGACAATGAGAGAGATAGAGATGGGGTTTAGAGAGAGATAGGGTTTAGAAAAGGACATCGTGTTCAGAATAAACAGAGAGGGAGATTGTGCTTGTTAGTATTTCATACTTCTTCTGTCTTTTATTATAAGTAAAAAAGTACATGTATTTGATATAAATTATATATTTTTTTTGCTTATAATAAAAGACGAAGAGAGTACTAATTAAGCGTCGACTTTGACCGATGCCAACATAAAACTAAGCTAAGCATCGACCAAGCCAACACTACTTAAAGTGATAATTAGTGTGTTGGCCTATAGCATCGAACAAGCCAACACATGTATATGTATAGACAAATTTATAACAAATCCATATTGGTAGCTTAGCGTTGACTCTTGTCCAATGCTAGATTGGGAAAATTAGCGTCAGAGTTGTGGTCAATGCTAATTTTTGCAGCTAAACCAAGGCTTTCTGGTAGCGTGGGCATTAATGAGCTATAAATTTTTAATAAAAAGCCTTTTTATAAAAGTATTGCAAAACATCCTTGAGCTTTTATTCTTAACTCGAAATTTTAATAAACATTTGAATCCCGGATTTGAACTATTTTTTATTTATTTACTTATTTTGTGTTTGGAAAGTAGCTTTATACAGTGTTATATTAATATAGACTTGTGTTGATTGTGCACCTTATATGTAATAATATATATATTTCCCTTATTAAATTTTATAATACATGAATATTTATAATTTTAAATTGTTCTTGGCATTTGCTAATAAAAATTCTTGGCGTGATGTTAATTAATTATTATGATTAAAGTTCCACGGACCTTGGTCTAAGGTAACATGGCAGCATTGGTAAACTAACATACTGTTTGGAACAAGTGAAACTTAGCGAAAAAAGAAGTGGGGAAAGAAAATACGGTTATCAAGAATTGTTCCTCCATTTAGTTCAGATAAAAATGTAGGAAGGAAAGAAAAATAATTGGTGGGTTCACATTTATTCTTTCTTCCCAAATTGGAAGGAAAGGGTGATGAGTTTGGACATTTACAATCTTACCCTCTTTGTTAATTGTAATATTTTTTTATTTAATTTTATTTTTATTTTTATTTTTTCTTATTTATTTTTAATTTAATTTAAAGAATAAAACAAATATTTAACATTTATTAATATTTTTAAAAATTTATATTGTTAATAATATATTTTATATTTTATTCTCTCTTCCGTATTCAATTTTTACTTAAAAGTCATTTTTATCATTTCACAAATATATACTTTTATTTCCTCTCACTTTTTTTTCAATCAAACAAGAGTAGAGAAAATCATCCGATTTTCTACTTACTTGCTTTCTTTCATTCTCCTTCCCTTTCTTTAACTTTTCTTTGATTTTTTCACATTCCTTTAGAAACCAAGCACGGCCTAACATTCTATAAATATCTATAAATAAAGCATTTGCCAAATGACACTATCGTACGGTCCAAATCATTGTGACGCAAAACAAATTAATAACATGGTGGGCAGCTAGGCCCCACCAACCGTTAAAATATAAGTTTGCAAGATTTTTTAAGGAAAAGTTTGGAAGATTTTTTCGTAAACCTAGTTTAAGTCTTAATGATTAATTTATTTATTTATGGTAAGTTCTTAATGATTAATTTATGTGGAGCGGGGTCTAACAATTTCTGTTTATTCAGTAAAACAAACAATTTATGTCTATTATATATTTTAATACACTAAGCTATATCAACGACATGACCAATTGGCAGATGTTGAAAGGAGCTTAGATCTAGAATTTTATATCAGATCTAGATGTTGAAAGAACGAAAGGAGAGTTCAAATACGTTATAGACGAGTATTTTTATTTGATTTGGGTTTACTTTTTTTTTTTGGGTACATTGGGTTTATTTTATAATGTTATTAAGTATTTAAATAGATATTCAGCCAAGTTAATATTCAAAAATAGTATACGATCTACTTATAAATATTTTGAACTTATTTCATTAAGTTTTTCAAATAAACTTACGAAAATCAACTTATATTTAAATGCTGATGATATAAATTTTCATGTGATAATTATTATTTGAATAAATACTTGATTAAACTGTTTATTTAAACACACTCAAAATGTTTACCCATTTACCCAAATATTTACTCACAAGTCACAATTCAACGTAGGATCGATTTATTTTGTGTGTGTGTGATCAAATGTATCAAATCAATAAAGATCGTCCAGAGAGCACAGTCTGATAGTAAAACATACGTAAGAGTTGTGTAGACGCTGAAAGTAGGGTTCGAACCCGTACTGCTCCACTTCTCCCTCCTCTCTAACTTTTCCCTCCTCGCTAACCATCTGTACTAGAACAAAAAAAAATCAATAAAGACTAATTGTTCACAATAGATTTTTTTTTTAGAATAATTGTTCACCCTAGATATAAGGATAAACTACATCTTTCAAAAAAAAAATAGATAAATATTTTTATTCTACTATCCTTTAAAAATACTTTATTTTAATATTACTTACAAAATTTTAGTTTCAAATTTTTAAGTGTATATATAAGTTTAATAATTATGCATTGACATTGTAAAATTTTTTTTACACATGCGTACAATTATATTTAACCGTGGTGTCATGTCATAATATTATTTTCTAAAATACCTGCACAAATATATACATGATGAGATATGACTGAATGCATATGTAATTTTTTTTTTGTAACTATATGTGTGTGTGTTCCACGTACTTATCTTTTTTAGTGTATACTTTATATATTATATTTGAATTAATTATATATATATACATATTACTTTTAAATATTTTTGCCTTTTGATTTATATACCTTTTTTGGTACAATTATGTACTTTTATTTTATCTATTTTTAAAAATGCTCATGAAATGTATAAAACAATTGTTAATATGTAGTATCTGGCTAATTTAGAGCCTTATAACAACACATATTTTAGAGATAACATGCACAAATTAAATAAATCATGGGTGACATGATAAAGAGTACACACTCAAGTATATCTATAATTAATGACAAAGAAAAGTACATCTATAATTCTTTTTTCTCTCTCTTCTTTTTCTGTCCATTAACCCCTCCCCTCAAATCTATGATAATCATATTATATAGGGCAATTAGATATCCATCTTTATCTCCCTTACTGTGAAGATTTGGGAAATATTTTCTCTAGGCCTTATTAATTTAAGGGTGTATATGGGCCGGTTTAGATGGATTTTGACTAAATTCGATGTCTGATCCGATCAATTTGATTGATTTGGATTTAAAAAAAATTCACAGTTTTTCTAAATGGCCCGAACCAAACCAATCCGGTGTTGAATGGTTGGATTAGGTTGGGCTTGCGGGTCGTGAAACAAACAAAGTTAAATTTTGAAGGGAAAAAAAATTAAATTCTAATTGCATATAAAATAAAATCCAAGAAGATCTATACTTTTCTTTGCTAAAAATCCAGCAACATTTTTCACAAGATTTGAAAGGAGTGTTGTAGGCAACACTCCTACAACACTTAGTTCTAAGCAAAAACAGCACAATAGCAGCATTAATTTCGCACAACAGCAAAAACAATAACAAAACAGCAACAACAGCAAAACAACAGTAGCAGCAAACGGCAACAATAACGGCAGCAAACAACACCTAATCCATCCAAACCGGCTCATGTACACCCCTAATTGACTACTAGTGAGAGAGAGACGAGAATGATCAGACTGAGAGTATAACTCAGTGTTGTTGAGTATAAAAAAATAATAATAACACGTCACCGGGTCGGGTTCGCGGGCTCGTGGGTTCAGAACTTGGAATCCGTAATCCGAACCAAACGACACCGGGCCTAATTGGTTCCGTTTAGTTTGGTCCCAAGCTTGACTGATTTGGGCAAAAAACGGTTTGGATCCGGGTTGGGCCACCGGGTTGGCGGATCTACCCGAACCTGTGTACACCCCTACTTATTATAAGGAATAAAACTCTAAATCACATAGATCAATAAAACACATTAAAAATTAAAAATAGTTTTTTAATTAAAACTCAAGACAAGGTAACAAAAGTGATGGAAATAAAGTTGTGAAGAAAATTAAAGAAAGTTCCAAAGCAACTTTCGCAAAAGATGGTGCTACCCCAACCATGCGTGCGACTAAAAGACTAAATTACTTGGTATGGAAGGGCAGGGTTGCCCATAGGTGGCAAGGCATTGAAAAATTTAGTTGGTGGGTTCCTCGAGCCTTCGTTGATTGTCGAGAAAAACTAAATTCCACGTGTTTTGTGCACGGAAAGCTGATGACCCAAAAAGAAGGGATTATTCAAACAAAATGTGGGACAGAGATTTAGGGGAGAAACATCTAGGAACAAGCTATTAGCTTAGTTTACGAGTCTTCTGGAAGAAGAAAGATGGTCATAAAGATATCCTACTTGGTGCCATAATGTTGCATATATAACTGATGTAAATAATCTTTTTTTCGCTCCCGTCATATGCTTTCGTTTAATCGTTTGACTTTATGAAAATTTAAGTTACTCAATATAAATAAAAAATTCATATATTTAGTCTAATTTAAACTAAATATATAGACTTTTTTTACTTATATTAAGTAACAGATGAAGTATAAAAGTATACTAATTTTCAAATAAATAAAACATGTGACTCAAAGTACATAATGTGAAGTGTGTAAATTGATAGAAAAAAAAAGACAAATGATTCTTCATAAAAAAACAAGACAAATAATTCTCGTACATAATTTTCTATACCTTTTTTCATTAGCTGCTTATTTGAGGGGGAAAATGAGTGTGTCAAAAAGTGTGTTTCTTAATTTAGTTTTAAAAAACATTATGAAACAATTTAATAAAAATAATGTGTGATTAAGTAATTTGAGTGCAGATCAGAAATAACACAGGTCATTTTCAATACACACACACATACACAATGGGGTTACATGTATATAGAATCATTATTCTTTTAATTCACGCTTAAAATTATCTTCTAAAAATTTTGACAATAAAAATAAGATATAAAAGAATAGAACTTTTGTTTTTGTTGTTGTTGTTGCATATATATATATTAGTAGATATTTTTCTATAATTTTATGAAAATAATTAAAAGAATTAATTGTGAATACATAATAATAAGTGTAAAATATAAAAGACAGAGAGAAGGATGTATTGTTACTTAAATAAAATAAATAATGCGCATCCAATTTACAAATTAAGTTTTGCACAAAACTTTCAGTAGTTATGAGTAGATTTACTCACTACAAGAATTCTTCTTATTTGTTACAAAAATTACTTAAGGCCCGTGACCCTAGGAAATTACATATGAGAGTTACCTAGGGATATCTTAAAAAAACCGTCGGAATTGACTTTTGTTTTTTTTTTTAATAATTGGGAGGTACCTAGGGGCTAGCCCTCGGTTTATGTCACCCCCTCCCCTTTTTTTGAAATTGTTATTAACCGAGGGGATAGCCCCCGGGCTTGCAGCCCAGTCCAACATAAAAAAGAAAGGGAAACGTATTCTGCTTATACTGTTGCGCAGCTAGCAGCAAGTGTGAAAGAGAGAACGGCGTTTGGCCGTGGGAGAGAAAGAAGATCTAACGGAAAGGATATGGCCACCAGCGCAGGAATGAGAGGGGCGGTGGATCTGGACCTCCATCGCGCAGGAAGGAGACGACGCCGAAGAAGAGAGAATGGCATCATCGCGTCTGGAACTCCGTCGCGCAGGAAGGAGACGACTCTGGCAACACCTCCCCCGTCTGGAACGAGCGCTTCACCCTCCCTCTCCCACTCCCTCTCCAAGACTCCTTCGTCACTCTCGATACTCCTAAACCTCTCATCGCCACCCTCCGCCTCCCCCTTAAAGACATCAATGATTCCTCCTGCATTCGCAAATTCCCCCTAATTCGCCCCTCTGGTCGCCCCCATGGCAAGATCCACCTTAAACTCGGCCTCCTCGACCGTTCTACTCCCCTACCGCCACCAACCCTTGATTACTCAAACACAACCCCTAATCCCAACCCTAACCCATTCGGCCCCTCTCTCTCCCCCCTCTCCCCTTCCTCCACAACACACTCCACCTTCCAACCACCACCCTCCACCGCCACCTACGACCACCACAACCACCACCCCAGGGCACCGCCACCTTTAGCCAGCACCACCCTCTTCCTCTTCCACTTCATTGTTTAAATTTCTTCAATTTCGTTTTTAATTTTTTTTTATTCTGGATATCTTTTTTTTATTCTGAATATGTATTTCAGTAAAAACCTTATTATATAAAATAATTAAATTTAATTTTTTTATTAATTAAATTTAATTTAATTTTATTAAAACCTTCACACAGATCTAAATTAAATTTTTATTATTATTTTGCTGCTGTTACCTAGGGGCAAGGCCTTAGGAAATTTTAGAGGGCTCTGAGCCCTAGGAAATTACTTGAGGCTTTGAGCCCTCGGAAATTTCCTAGGGTTTTTGAAATTTAGCCCTCGAAAACTGTTTCCTACCAGTGAATAACCTACAACCACGTGACTCTCGGTGGGCCCTTGAAAATTTTAGCATTTCCTGTGCTTTTTTGACATTACCTAGGGCTTTTGGCCCTAGGAAATGACAAACATTCTTGTAGTGACTAGACGTCTTTCTCTTAAAAGGACTGTTCTTGTGAAAAACCTAAGTCCTACGTAGACTAGAAGTAAGGCCTCAAAAGAGTTTATAAGCAAATGATATCCCTTACTTTATAAGCAAGTTTTATAAAGATGAGTTAGACAAAAAAAATCTTAATATGGTATCAAAGCCTATCCTAGATCCATTGGGTCACCCACTGCATTATACACGCACCAAGCCCAATAGTGCTGAGCGTGAGGGGTTGTATTAAGAAAAACCTAAGTCCCACATAGACTATAGATAATGCCTCAAAAGGATTTATAAACAAATTACACCCCTTACCTTATAAGCTGGTTTTTTAAAGATGAGTTAGGCAAAAAAATCCTGATAACTACTGTCACTGTAACCCAAGTGGGGTTTAATTTGGTCAAAGATACACTACATTACATGCAACAACCAACAATTATATAACCCGCATGATTAAGATTAGATGAATGGAAAAAAAAAGGAACATGTCATTGTCACATGACCACTTTCACGTCTCCTCAAGTTATATATATAACCAAGGGTGCTATAACATTAAACTCCCAATTCGTGTGTTGAACTTTAAAGAAGAGTGGTGTAAAGGGAGACACAAAGCGAAGACTTTGGTAATCACATAATGGAGGAAGTGGTGGAAATAGTGAAGATAAGTAGTACTAGACGACCGAGAGAGACTCAGACACAGAGCTCTCCGCTTCAAGTTCATGATCAGATACATTCTCCTAAAAGCCCTTTTGTGTCTCGTTTTATGAGCACTCCCTTAGCCAGCCCCATGAAGAAAGCCATTGAAAACATGCAAGGTTACCTTGGAGAAGTTGGTCGCTTCACCAAGTTTGACCCACAAGAAGATTGGCTTCCTATCACCGAGTCCAGGAATGGAAACGCATACTATGCTGCGTTTCACGTGCTTAGTTCGGGAATCGGATTTCAGGCCCTTGTTCTTCCCTTGGCCTTTACCGGTCTTGGCTGGTGAGATATATAACTACTATACTATATAAAATAGAGCTTTGTCAGGTGTCACTTCTATATTTATTTATTTTCCCGCCTAAAACAAAAATTAATTTTTAATTATTACTATTTTAGGATAGTTATTATTACATTATCTCAATTAATTGTCATTAACAATTAGAAATATTTTTTTTAAATGACTTACTTATTTTAAATTATATATCATTCATCTTTATCAATTATCGTTTATTATATCTAGAGCTAAAATGAAATAACTATTAACTTGTCTTATAGAGTTAATTAATTAGTTAGTTAATTAAAATGAAATAATCATTTATATCATATGATAATGATTATTTTTTGTGCATTATGTAACTTAATTAATTAGTACTCGTGCAAGGCACGGGTAATTTCACTAGTATATTGAACATGTCACTCTGCTTAAATATTAAATGGAGTAATGGACTATAGAATGAATATTCCTATATATATAACACTTAATATAGTTGGTATTTTGGTGCAGGACATGGGGGATATTATGTCTGTGTGTGGCTTTCACATGGCAGCTATACACCTTGTGGTTAATGGTTCAGCTTCACGAATCGGATTCAGGGGTGCGCCATAGCAGGTACCTCAAACTTGCTATGGCAGCATTCGGTAAGCTTAGTTAGTTTTTAATTTGCGTGTGCCTATTTAAAAGTTTTAAAAAAAATGAGCAACATAAATTTATAAATTTTATTTTTATATCTGTTGTATTAAAATTTTGGTTTGAAAATAGAATTAAATTGTATTTATTTATTTGTAATCCATATTTCTACCCCTAGTATTTGTGCGTGAGCCAACATGTATTATGCTAAGCTCAAACTAGTTTTTGAAGAAAAAGGCACAGGTGTTCTGAATAAAATGACCGGTGGTGTTGTTGGTAAAATGAATTCAACGTTACACCACACTGTGCATGCATCAGCTCCTAGAAACACCAGTTAAAGTTTTTTTTGGTCAAGACACCAATTAAAGTTGAATAATTCATTCATGCAAACTTTTTTATTTTATTTTAATGAATATACTGATGCAAACTTTATCATCATAACGTTTAGCAAATTTTAAGGTGGATTTATTTCAGCTATTTAAAAAAGTTATAACATGTCTGATGAGTCGTTACGTGAGTTTGAAAATTTTTAAATAAGTAAAATATTTACTAAAATTTGTCTCCCTCTAATCTGGCAATTTTTTTTTATAGGACCCTCTAATCTGGCATTTGCGCTTGACTTTGAATCACTTTTTGATTTTCAACTTACCTTGGAAAAGCTTACGTGCATCACATTTTATGCTGTTATGAACAGAGAAAAGTACCCGTCAAAAAAAAAATGAACGGAGAAAAGCAGGAGAAAAAATAATTTAAAATTTCCTGTCCATCTATCTTTTATGATTGGTTTAAATTTAATCAATCAACTAATGTTTATCATCCATGGGCTGAAAGAAATTTCAATCAATTTGACAAGACAGAACATAAATGTAATTGCAGGGGAAAAGCTAGGAAAACTACTGGTGCTCTTCCCCATCCAGTATTTATCCGGTGGGACGTGTGTGACACTGATCATGATCGGAGGTGGCACAATGAAGATATTCTTTCAAACTGTGTGTGGAGAGACATGCAGCCTATACCAACTCAGAACCATAGAGTGGTATTTGGTGTTCACTGGGGCAGCCATTTTACTTGCTCAACTTCCAAACCTTAACTCAATCGCAGGGGTTTCCCTTATAGGAGCCATCACAGCTGTAGGTTATTGTGCTTTGATATGGATTGTGTCTGTACTCCAAGGTAGACTTGCTCATGTATCCTATGAGCCGCCAAGGGGACAATCGCAAGTCACCAGGATTTTTAGCGTGTGGAATGCACTTGGCATCATTGCCTTTGCTTTTAGAGGTCACAATCTTGTACTGGAAATCCAGGTAGCTTAAAAAAATGACCTTTTTCATTGCCAAACATTTTGATTTTCTTTAACAACTAAAATCATTCGGTCGTCTTTTTGTTGCAGGGAACTATGCGTTCGGATGCTAAGCATCCTTCACGCTTGGCCATGTGGAAAGGTGTTCTGTTTGCTTATGCAGTCATCGCCTTTTGTTTGTTTCCCCTGGCCATCGGAGGATATTGGGCTTACGGAAATTTAGTAGGTGTTAATATACTAATAGCTTATGTTTTCAATCAAAGAATAACTATTGACACCACTTTTTTTGCTAAAATACCTCACAACACTCTACTTTTGTAGAAGTTTATTTCCGGACGGCATAAAATTGTCTGAAAATAAACTTCTGAAATACAAAAAATACACATCATGTTAATTTCTGAATGAGGGGTGCATGCTAGCAAAAACGGGGGTGTTAGTAGTTACTCCCTTTCAATTATTGGCTTAACAAGGGACCATAGAAGCTAATAGCTTGCTATTTGATGTCAGATACCTTCCAACGGAGGAATGTTAAGTGCTTTGCACAAATACCACGAACATGATACATCCAAGTATATAATCGCTTTGACAAGCTTGCTAGTTGTCATCAACAGCCTCAGTTCCTTCCAAATCTATGCAATGCCAGTATTTGACAACCTGGAATTCAGATACACCAGCAAAAAGAACAGACCTTGCCCGAGGTGGCTTCGTATAGCCTTCAGGGGACTCTTTGGATGCCTTGCATTTTTCATTGCCGTAGCGTTGCCATTCTTGCCAAGTTTGGCTGGCCTTATTGGAGGCGTTGCTCTACCAATAACCCTAGCTTATCCCTGTTTCATGTGGATAGAGATTAAGAAACCAAAGAAGTATAGCACAACCTGGTACCTAAACTGGACGCTCGGAGTTGTTGGGATGATTCTAAGTGTACTGGTTGTAACAGGAGCCATTTGGGGCATAGTAGCACTGGGCATAAAGATCAACTTCTTCAATCCACAGTAAGAACATGAAATTATACTATTCTCAACCACTATCCTGGAGGTTAATTTGCCAGCATTTGCAAGGGTTTCACGGACAAGCATGCAGAGCAGCACACACTTGGGATGTTACTGCTGGCCATTAGAATGCTTTACTTGTAACGACAAAAACTAATACATATTCTTATTGCCAATATCATTAATGAACCATGATACAACTTCATGTCATATGTGGGGAAATAAAACGAAAGTTAATATGTGAAATGTACCAAAATGAAAAATGTTCATATGTGGAACCGCCCAATAAACGTTCCATTACAAAATCACATATTTGCCAGGTCATACGACAGATAAGGATCTATTTTTCACTTCCAAAGTGAAGTTAACAAGGGTCACACTCCTCATATAAGGCCAACCCCACAGGAATTATATCCAAAAGATAGCAAAGCTGTAACATTTTGCACCTATCATTTAAGCATCTTGTGCATAATATCACACAGCTAAATCTACCAGCATATGTTGTCGTTACACAAGAATTCATCAAGGGGTCAAAAACTCAATAGTAACTTGCATCATTTGTACTGCGTATACATAAAAAGCAAAAAGAAATGCCAAATATATATAGATACGTGACAAGATCCTAGCACTACAAAGCTACACCACCTCCAATAATGATCTACATCAATCAATTGGATAAGCTTGTATTGATGTAAAAACATCAATTATATACTTTAGTCGACTTGCTATGGGCGGAATCAGAAGTTACACAATTCAGTGATGAATGAGAAGCTGGACCAATGAAAACGGTCAAGAATGGCCAAGACCCTATTCCAGTAAAAAGGTAGTAAGAGAAAAGGGAATAGGCCACAGGTCAAGACTTGATACCATTTTACATTGACAATGGAAGAAGCATCCTTCGTTTCTTTTTCCTTGCCAGTCTTACTTGCTTTGTAATTTTCATGCATAAAAGCAATAGCACTGTAATGCAGACTAATATAAAAGTAAGTTGGATGTGCTTAAAGTACAAAGAAACAACTGAAAAAACCAAGAAAGCTAAAATAACAAGCTCCCATATTACAAAGACCACCACATCCACCCTGCACCACAAAAAAAGAGTAAACGTAATACATCAATATGCGTCATATTATGTTGCCCAAAAAGCATTGAGAAACAGACAACAGCTAGTCTAACTAGAAAGTCACTTGTCTTAATACAACTGCACCACACAGTAACCAATCCATGCAAATAAACACATTTGATCATTTTTTTAATAAAATAAACAATATTTGATTTCATCTTAACTGAAACTGCTCAATGTACATAAGTTTTCTTTTAAATTTAAGCCAAGAAAACGCCACAATCCAGCTCCATCTAATAAAAATATCGTCAGTCAAATTTCTCCAATTGTAACAGTCACCAACAACTCCTTTGTGAAATTTGAAAAACGATTAGGACATCCAACTTCAGCATGAAAGAGCTTAAGCAGGTGGAGACAACACCAGTAATCAGTCAACATTTCTTCACCTTCCTTACCCCAAACTTTTTAATTGTGTATGTGATTTGCAATAACTTTTGAAGTTCAACAAAAAAATGTATTGATTGAAGATTATAGATGATTCAAAAGGCTCAGGAAAACGATAATCAGCAAATACAAACATCATCAATGGAAGAAAAATGATTTCAGCATGAAGCATGAAATATTTTAGAGCCCCATTAGACTAGCAAAATCTTTTTTCAAAGCAGAAGGATATCTGAGATCTGAAAGTGTATGGGAGGAAGAAATCCAGGTTGGATAATCATTGTTACTGATCAGTGATTCCAAAGAAACTTTTGTCGGAGATACCTGTTATCCAAACTAATTGTGCCAAAATTTGGAAATTAACTCTAGGTTTTAGACAACTATATATACCATTCAAGATCAGATTTGATAACATAGTAATTTTCTCCTACTCCTGCATATCATAATCGCCCAAAGTAACAACTAACTATGCCTGAGTGTTGCTTTCATAACCAATGAATCTCGTAACCGAAGCCAATTCTCGCCACCCTACCCACTGACTTCAAGAAAATGGCTAACAAGTCATGAGTCATGTATGATTATATAACTCTAGATTTTAGACAAATATATATACAGTTCGAGATCAGATTTGATAACATACTAACTTTCTCCTACTCCTACATATCATAATTCCCCAAAGAAACTACTAGCTATGCCCTTATGTTGCTTTCGTAACCAATGAATCTCGTAACTGAAGCCAATTTTCACCACCCCTAATTCCAAGATATGGCCAACAAGTCAATGTATGATTTTATAAGTCCTCTTTTAAAGATTAGCAAACAATATGAACCAAAACCCGTGTTTCCTTTCTGTATTCGCTAACTATGATCAATCCTGGTTTAGAAAACATACCTTGTTTGGGAAAACCTCTTTCCGAATTTTAAGATTAGGCACAACCAACACGATACCCAAAGCATTATGTCAAATGGTATGTGCAAAAACAAAAATTGGGTTTGAACAAATTGAATAAATTGTTCAAATTGAATATTTACACAAACAACCAAGCCGAAACGAATCACCCTATACCTGCCTACTAATTTATTTATTTATTTATTTTACTTTCTTCCTAATCATATTAACAACAATTTCCATCTTAATAACAAAATTGTAGAGTGAAATAAGAAAAATCCTGAGGTAGAATAAAACATTGCAACTAAAAAAAATAAAAATCAAAATCAAAACTAGCCCACCTAGCCGAATTTGTGATTGAAATAAGTTAATGACAACTCGAATCGTGTTACCACAGGTGTGCAATTATTGCGAGACAAAAACAATAAAACTGAAAAAAATAAACCGAAATGGTTTTTTGATTGAAAACGGGGCAAATAATCATAATTTGAAAATTAATTAAAATAAAATCAAGTTTGGTTTGACATACCTGGAGGTGGTGATATTTGGAGAAGTGGAGGAGAAGAACGAGACAGAGGCCCAGTCATGCTTGGATCGAATCTGATACTCTCGCAGCTGTTCCGCAAGATTCGATCGCGTTATCATGGTAGCCTCTCTCTCCCCCTCTCTCTCTCTCTCTCTCTGTCTCTCTCCTGTTAAAGCAGAAACTCTCTGATTCTCTCTCTATCAAACGAAAACGTCGACTATGGCGACTTTTTCAGAGCCAGAAATGAATTTGGTTGGTTAGAACTTAGAACACGAACGAACCAGCATCCAATCTGTTTTAGTTTGAACTCGTGTGGGCTAATACAAGCCCAATAGCTTGATATAAAGCCCAATTGGAACTCGAGTGATCTAAGGCCATATTATCCACACCCCGCCTGTTTCCCACACCCCCAACATAACAACAAATTGACAAAAATACCCCTGTCATTTTTTTCTTTGAAACACATATATCGTAAACATTGAATTTCCGGTATGCATTTTAACATTGAATTTCCGGTATGTATTTTTTTAAAAATTCAATGTACCATAAGTTGCCAATGGGTATTGTAAGTTAAAGTTTTCGGTATGTAATTTGAAAAATTACATATCATAAATTTGAATTTACGGTACCCAATGTTTAAAAATTATGTACTGTAAATTCAAATTTAC
This sequence comes from Calophaca sinica, assembly GCA_037113605.1. Taxonomy (NCBI): domain Eukaryota; kingdom Viridiplantae; phylum Streptophyta; class Magnoliopsida; order Fabales; family Fabaceae; genus Calophaca; species Calophaca sinica. Next base: position 3,859,535 of record CM073735.1, read on the forward strand.
TGTATGGAGTTTTTCAAACTGCATACCGTAAATTACCAATTTACGGTACATAATTTTATTAAATTTTGTGTAGGTATGCAGTTTTAAAAAAACTAGGAACCGTAAATTACCAATTTACGGTATATACTTTTAAGACTTGTGTACCGTAAATTGGTAATTTATTGTATACATTATTCAAAATATACATACCGTAAATTCATATTTATGGTAAAGAAAAATTTTACTCTTACCATAAATTCGTATTTACGAAAGATGCACGAGTTTTGGTATTTTTTTGGGATATTTTTGTCAAATGACACAAATGCGGGGGGTGTGGGAAAAAGGTGGGGCTGTGGATAATATTGGCTGTGATCTAATGAAGAATGGACAAATAGACAATACGACATCAGCTTTTTTGACAAAAAAACCTTTGGATCCAGGCTGGCCCGATAAAGAAGAACTCGTTAAAAGTATTACCAAAGGCCCAAAATTAGGGTAGATTTTTTTTTGACAAGTAATGAGGATAGAATTTTAACGGAAAAATTAATATACTGTTTCTTTTTTTTAGGAAGTACTAGTATACTGTTACTAGCGGCTGTAATAATTATAGATTAAATTTTTAGAGTTTAAATATTATTCATTGACATGTAAAATTTGTTACTTAATCGTCAAACCATATCTCTCTATGATGTCGAGTTATTATTTCACTTTCTAAATTACTTTTTATTAGGAAGTAGTATATTGTTACTAGCAACCGTAATTAATTATAGAGTAAATTTTTAGAGTTTAAAGATTATCTATTGGCATAATCATCGTTATTATTTCACTTTCTGAAAAATCTCCACGAATATCTACATACATGGTGATATATATATATATTGTATGAATCACCCTTAAGGTGACCCTGCAATATCTCGAGGGAAAGAGTCTAGAGCCCCAAACTAATTTGCGCTCGGTCAGGCGGTAACTGAAGCCAATCGCCTGAAATTGAATTCGAGTACTAGTCAAATTCATCTCTTTAGATAAAGGGCATTAACCACTGGCATCAAACCTCGTGATTATATGGTGAGATTTAATTAGATGTACGTATAAAAATTATTTATGCATTGTCTTTAAACTCCTATTTTTAGCTATTTAAATTACTGTATTAATTTGTTGTTAATCAAATCATCGATATGATTATAAAGAATTAAATTAATAAAATTAAAGGATGAATTTAATAATAATTCTATATTTTCAACGTTTAAACTAGTACAAAATACTTAATAAATTTTAGAAAACACATACAATAATACTGAAATCCTTAAAAATTAATTTAATAACCCAGTCAAAAATCTTATAAAAAATTACCCAGTCAAAAAAAGTTAATTTAATAACTAGAAATATTTAGATAACAGCAGAGCTAATTCTTCCCGGAAAAGATTGAGGGTTTATAGTACCAGCGAAATAAAGCAAAGCAAACTGAATGTACCCAAAAAAAAAAAAAAAAAAAGCAAACTGACGCTATTTCTTCTGAGGCAGCGATTGAGTGGGGTGACTATTGCGTGCGTTACTCGGTTGTCAATGTCCATGGCTTCCTCCTCAGCGCGATCGGGCGCCGCCGGTGCCGGTGATGCGAAGAAGAAGTTAGGGTTTCTGGCGAACGCGATGAAACGAAAGGACAGCTTCATTCAATTGTTCGCGATGACGGGAATTCTGCTCCTAAGCATGAGATCTTTGGGACAGAAGTACCGAATCCATGGTCTTGAAGAGGATACGCATGCGCTGAGGGAGGAGCACAACTCACTCACCGACCGTATGAATAACATCAAGCGCGAACTGCTTCACGAAGCCTCTCAAGACTCCACCGGCCTCTTCGCTTCTCGCCTTCGCCTTCTCTTCAATGAAAAACACTAATCTGTAGCACTCCTCTTCTCCTCGTGAGTTCTTTCTCCCCTTCTTGTTTTCGTGTTTATCAATCTCTGAAGAAATGATTGTAAACCCTCGTTACTTTTCTGTTCTGTTCCGCCTCTTAAATTGTTCTGGTAACTGATAGTGAAATTTAAGCTTATGAATAATAGTCTTTGAGGATTTTTGTTACGTGCTAGGATTACATAGTATGTTAGTGGCGTTTTCTTGTTGAGGATATTAAATTGGTATTGAATGTAATGTCCAATCTGAAGGAATAAAGGAACAATAGAAGGAGGCGTCCTCAAACCTAGCAGTTTCATGACTTTACATTTTGAAATTAGAATCTTCTTTCATTTATATTAAGTGACCTTGTTGGTACTGCTTAATTTCCCTTAAAATTCTAATGCCAAATAATTGTTCCTTCCACCACACACTAACTGCGCTAAGTTTCTTCATTACATTATGCAATCATTTGATTGTTCCCTGTGTTTGTTTATTTTGTGCCCTGGCAGCACGCTCTGTGAACTTTTGCAGTTGCAGAGTTTATTTGCCATATATACAAGTTTGAATCCTAATCCACATCCAAATTTGTGAACACAATTTACTCTGATTGGCAATCAGAAACATTAATGGATCTGTCCTTTGGTGAAAATCACATTTAGTTGAATCACATATACATCGGAGTTCATGTGTCCCCCTCCTTTCCCTGACCTTGCTCCTATATGCTTGGATTGCTTCAATATTTCCCGTCTTTCTATCTCTATATTTTCTGGATTTGGTTTATTCTTTATTATAGTTTTGCTTTTGTAACTATTTTTCCTGCTCACCCCGAATGCCAAAATAAATCCACCCTATGATTTGCCCAATGATTTATTTGATTGGCATGGTAAATGCCTCCTTTTTCCATTAGCAAATTTGATGCAAAATAACTCATAGTGGCAATTTGATGCTACTCACACAGTTGCACGCACAACACCTCACTGGCTCACTTCACCTCAGATATACATTTATCGGTATAAGAAATTATGTGGCATCGGGTATTACAGTATTTGGCTATTAGCTATCTAACCAACAGGGGTGGATTTTGATGTTGTATAAAGTTTTGCTATCCACTAACTTGGAGCTCAATTTGAAAGCCATATTTCCAACCAAAATTTTTCAGGATGCCCCTAATAGCCAACGAATAACTCGTGTTTCGTAGTGCAGATCTTATTTCAGTTTAAACTTGATAAGCTGACCCGCTTAGAGTGACGAAAGGACACCCATTAAAGAATTAAAAATATTAATATGTAAAATTTTCAAGTTCTTAATATATAACAACAGTCTTTCCTTGAAAAAAATATATAACAACAATCAAGTTTTTTTCCCGGTGAGATCAAGCTCACATATAGATTATTTACCACTAAATCTCTTGTAATAGTTTGGTCTTAGTTTTCCTTGGTTTCTCTTTACCTCAAACTATTAGACTATTCTCCATTTGTTTAACTCTTCTTATGAGTGCTTCTTAGTTCTCTACACATGCCCAAATTAGCTGAGACTTGAGTTTGCCATTTTTTTTACAATGGGGTCACCCCAATTTTCTCTCTTATATTTTTATTAATCTTATTCAATGGTTTGGTTTTAGTTTTCCTTGGTTTTTTCTCTTTACCCTCAAACTATTAGACTATTCTCCATTTGTTTGACTCTTCTTACCACAAATTCCCAAATCACCTAAGACTTGATTTTACCATTTTTTATACAATGGGGTGACCCAATTTTCTCTCTTATATTTGTATTCCTAATCTTATTTAGTCTTGTGTAACTACTCTATGACTTCAATTTTATTTTCTTGTCAACTCTACTACCCAACATTTAGTCTATACAATATTACTGGTATTGCAATTGTGCAAAATTTTCTTAGGATTAAGGGGTACTTTTCTATTGTAAATCATGATCGAAGTTTTTAAGTTTTAAAGTTTTTTTTTTTTTCAGCCACCATGATTAGATTCTATGATTTACATCGGTATGTATCTCGTCAACATTTTGTACGGTTGATTTAGGGGTGCTTAAAGTGTGAGTCTTGTGATATATCCAAAAAAAAAAAGTTAGTCTTGTGTTATTGTATGTTTCCTATTTTTTACATCTATGTTACGATTTTTCTGCCTCTTACTAAACTTATATTTTAGATACTCTATTTTACTTTTATTTAGGTGAAAACCATGTGTTTTCAAAGATTGTCTACACGTCTCTAACTGTGTGAAAACCTTTGGCTACAGATTAACTCCTGACAACATGTGTCAGTTCCTGTAAATTTTTGGCTTAGACGAAGAGGACATGTGCATTCATCAAGATGTGGAAATTTTTTTGAATAAACAAGATTGATGGCAATGAGAACGACGTAGTCAACTAGTCATAGATATATTTGATAATATCTAATTACCAGGGTTATATTCCGTAAAAAAAAAAATGGTTATTGTGGTCAAAGAAGCCTCTTATATTATTATTTGTTACAAAAATATATTTTAATATTTATTTGTTTTTATTTGGTGTGAACATTTTATGTGAATAAATGTGTTAAAAATAAAGATGAAAACGACTAAGTGGAATTAAGTCAATGCTTGTAATTTTAAAAGAAATTATAAGTTACCAAAATCTATTAGGGAAAATGGATTGGACTATTTAGTGGGCTTAATGTGACACCCTTAACCATTATACTAATAATATAATAAATAGGGATAATATTGATTTTAGGTGGAAGAAAACAAAGTTTTAGAAAAAAAACAAAAAACATGGTTATGCACATCACATCATTGTAAACCAAAACAATCATGTAACAGACTGACAACCCTCTCGTGTTACTAATCTGTCACTCATAAAAATATTTACGTAGTATTTCTTTCGCCTCCTACAAGAATTCGAACCTGTGGCTTAGGGCTCAAGTTGTGAGACACAATGATGTTTCTGTGTACTTAAATCACGGGTTCAAATTCTTGTTGAAGATGAAACAAATACCACATGAGGGTAATGGATATTTTTATGAGTGACAGATTGGTAACACGAGAGGGTGATTAATCTGTTACAATTATACTTATTACATCCATAATAACTTAAAATTCTTGAAAACATACTTAGGTTTGAAATACTTATACTTAATTATATAACATAAAATAAATCTTTCTAATGTCACGTGTCAAGAGTAAAAACACAAACTCATTTGTCAAATACATAACGATAATAAAACCAAAAACTAAATGCAATCCGAAGTACTATCACCACCCCTGTCAGCAAGGGGATTATGATTGAAACCTCTCCTCAACTTTAGGTTGAGAATCAATTGCTCACACATAAACCACAAGTAGAAACAAAACATACAAAATGGGGTGAGTACGAGTACTCATAAACTATGTATAAGGCAGTGAAGTAGAAAACAAATGATATAAAAAACAAACAATATAACATACTGAAAACAACCAAGTTCAACATAGAAGTATATCAATGATGTATGATTTTGCAATGCAACCTCTTCCACTACTTTCATATGCATATGGGGCCAAACCAACAAATCACTAGGGAAAGAAGACTAGGAGCTCGTGTTCTGTATCAACAGGGGAATGCCATCACAACCAATGAATTCCTCTCACACCATAACACACTCACTAGATCATGATAATACACAACGACTAGTCACAGTTGGTCTGGTCCAAGTGGATACCTTGACGTAAGGAGAGCTAATTTATGCCATTGCAGCCTCCACACCCGGTTCACGCACCCCAAGATCGGGCTTCTCCCATTGTGGCTTTCGTCGTCGCATTTCGTCGTATGTTTTCCTCCCAACATATCCAAAATAATGAACATACGATGAATGCCACACTCAATGCAAAATAAACCCAACCTTCCACATACTTATCAATTGGATAATCATTTTGCCTCAACACTATCAAAGCTTCCCCTTATCATCGGGGTCAACCCGTATCAACATCATGATTCATAAACATCGTCAAACACAATCATCATTAAACATAGAATATCATGTGCCATAGATAGATTTAGGAATTCTCGCTCAACTCTATCACATCCATTCACATTGAACTAATCCATCTTTTACCCAAATCATTCTAACTCATACCATTATCTTCTCTCATCCCTTGATCAAGAGCCATCCTTTCAAGTCCTTTCGAGTTAGATAACACTATATCATGTCGTTTCTAGTTGCCTAAGTGAACCACAAGGTCCCTAAGTCATACATATGCTTCCACAACCTTGAAAAGTAAGCCAAAAGTGCAAGAATCAACTTTGGAAGGTTGAGAAAACCAAAATTTGTAGAGAGAACAAATAGGGACAAAAACTAAAATTTTAAAAACTGATGACAAGACTTGTTTCGCTGTTGTGAATCGATTCACAAAGACAAAACTTCAAAAATGATAATCCTTAACCATCCCAAAACTCTTCACAAAGTCAAACCTTCAAAAATGGCAATCCTTAACCATCCCAAAACTCATTAGTTACCCTTCTGATGATATCCTAGCTCAAAAACAACTTAAACACGCATGTATACCCTTGTGTAGGTTATAACTTTAATACACATATTTTTACTCGCTGGACACCTTAACACACATACTCGTTACATGCACTATAATTATCTACATAAAATTAATAAATAAAAGTATCGATTAAAATACAATTATAACTCAATTGAAAAACTATACAAAAATACTTCAAACATAATCATAAAATTTGACAAACAATTTTTTTTAGCTAAATTATAATACGACATAATAAGGTTATTAAATAATTCTTAATAATGTGCTTGAACATCGAGTACATGTCACAATACACTATCAAAACAACAAATTCATAAACCTGTATTAATTTTATTTTTGAATTTTATTATTATAATTATAAATAAACAAACAAACAAATAAATAAATAAATACGTATATGGGCCAGGGTGGGTACTAGGGTAACAACACAACACTCAACACAATTAAATCTTGTCAGTAGTTACCCATTTTCATACTCGTACTAATTAAACAGGTAATTACCCCACTCACTATGAGTATTTTTTGCAGGTTTTCATAGGTTCTATTAATCAATGTCATCCCTAGTATCACCTGTGATGACATGGAGATATGCTAGTGCATAACTAAAGTTCAAAAAAGTATGTGTGGTAGAGAGAGAACAATGGGGAAATGGAAGATAGAAGAGAAGGGGGAAGGGAAAAGGGAAAGAGGGCGAAAGATTTAGGGTTCAGAAGATGAGGTGGACAAAAAGGATAAAGTGATGTGTTAATTGAACAATTTTTTACACCGTCACGACTTACATGGAGCTATATCAAGCATCTCATCAGTTAATATAAGAATTCTAATGACAAGAACTAAAATGATAAAAAAAAAATTACAAACACACAAACCAACAAAAAAATTTATGAAGACCAAAACGATAAAACATGTATAATACAGGACTAAAAAGTTTTGTTTAAACAACTTAAGAGACGATAAAAATAATGTGAGAGAAGTTAACATTTGAATGTCTTTTGAAATAACTTCAATTTCTATTAAAAAGTAACATATTTACCTCTCAACACGAGAATAAGAAAAATAAAATTCAAGTATGTTGCTTTAGTAAAGATTAATGGTATTCAAATTTTTTTAAAATTTTATATATAGTAAACATAAAAATATTATATTCACAAAGGTAGAATCTTAGGTACTTGTAAATTGCTTGGATATCGATACTCATACTAAGTTGCTTAATAAAAATAGTTTACTTGTTCAATATTTTTTATATAATTGTTAAGGCACGTTTTTTGTTATTTTAAAAAGCTAGTAGTAAATTTATGAATAATTATTTCGGTACCCTAGAACATATTTTACAAATTTGTTAATATGATGTTTTTACTCTTTTCTCTTAGACGTTTAAAATGTCCATCATATTAGAAAAAGCGAAGAATCAAATAGCAATAAACATATAATGATGTCGGCTTGTTTTCAATATATAGGCTACATTGGTAGAAGAGAAATTGAATCTCTATAAGAAAAAGAACTGTAAAGTGGATATAAAGATAAAGAAGAAGGGATGCAAAGAGATACCGTTGAGAAGTTTTTGAGAAAAAAATCATTATCAATATTTAGTTTAGAAGGGGTGCATTTACAATTTAAAAAAATCAATTGACTAATTGAAATTAATTAAGGTGAATTTAATGACATGATAAGCGGATACAAGCTGGGATGGATGGAGGTAGGGGCAACTAGGGGCTCTAGCCTCTCCTCCTTCGTGTTTTTTGTTAATAAGTGAATAGTATATACATTAAATATTTATTACTTTAATTTTTTAATTTAAAAAATAAATAAATAAATGACAACGAAAGTTAGTTTAGCTGGTAAGGATATGACTCACTCTTATAAGGACGTGAGTTTGAATCCCAATGTCGATGTGAAGACCTCGTTGGTGGATAATATCTAAGTGCCTCTGTAAGCGTTCTTTGAGCATTGAAGCTTTCTCTGACCCTGCTGAGCCACAGAGATCCAATTCACATAAACTTTTATTTATTTGAAAAATAAATAAATAATATTAATGAATAACATAAATTATTTTTTAAAAAATTGTAGTACTCAATATTATTAGCCAATTCTGCCTCCCATTTGATAGACTCTGGATCTATCCTTAGATACAATAAGCGTGTGTTTGGTTGCGCGTTCGGCTCTCTCAAACGTGAGTCTCACCGGAGCAAACGCGATTCAGCGATGTTTGGCTTCGCGTTCAGCTCTCTTATCTCATCGTGCGTTAGCTGCTAGACTTGCGTTTCACCTGAAGCTGCTCTCCCTAGCTTCTGCGTTTGGTCAGAATCGATTCTGCTTTTGGCTGAAGGTAATTTATCATTTATGCCCTTCATAAAATTGTTCATCATCTTCCTTCTCAGCTTTGCCCCTTCCCTTGTTGTGTGCCAATGGTAACTGTGGTGTGCTCTGCGTTTCTGGTATTCATCGTCTCTAGGTTGAAGACGATAGTGTTTGGGCTAATGGGCTCCAAAAAGGCTCATTTATATTTTCATAAAGTAAATATAAAAGCACTGGTCTTTTTTTTTTTTTACGGAGTAAAGCAATGTTCTTGTTCTTAGTGGTAAAAAAAAGCAATGCTCTTTCCTGAACGTGTTGGGTTGTAGAGTGGAGTTTTTTTATGGGGTATTGGTCACTTAAGTCCCTAGAAGTGTGACTCGGTGTCACTTTAGTCCTTGAAAGCATTTAAACTCCAAAATAGTCCCTGTAAGTGTGCTCCGTCTGTCACTTTGGTCCATGCCGTTAACAATTTCATTGACTCCGTGAGTAATTGGTCACTTTGGTCCCTGAAAGTGTAATTCAGTGTCACTTTAGTCCCTGAAAGCATATAAACTCCAAAATAGTCCTTGAAAGTGTTCTACGTTTGTCACTTTGGTCGCTATCGTTAGCCATTATTTTGGAACGAGAGACAATCAAATGGCTAATGGTAGGGACCAAAGTGACAAACGTATAACACTTTCAGGGACTATTTTGGAGTTGTTACTCTTCCAGGGACCAAAGTGACACCGAGTTACACTTTCAGGGACCAATGTGACCAATTACTCACGAAGTCAATACAATTGTTAACGACAAGGACCAAAGTGACTGACGGAGCACTTATAAGGACTATTTTGGAGTTTATATGCTTTCAGGGACTAAAATGACACTGAATCACACTTTCAAGGACTTAAGTGATCAATACCTCGATTTTTATTGTCATTATTCAATATTAATTGATGCAGATCTCGAGAGAAATAAATGGAGGGTCTTAGCTCTCTTAACATGGTCAAATATCCTATAGCCATGTTTAATATTTAAATTATATTCTCTATTTGTAATTTTAATTTAGATATTTTATATTTAGTATTGTTATGCTAATTTAGTATTTATGTTATCTATTTATCAAATTTGAAGTTTTTAATATAATTTTAAGTTAGGACCTACTTTGGTAATTATACACCCAAAAGAAATTTTGATCTGGCCTATCCAAACAACAAGAATTGATAAAAATCACTTTTTTTGTGAACGTATCCAAATAAAAATCACGTTACGTTTAACTCACTTTTAACTAAAATCAATTTTACAAAATCAATTCTATCAAAAATCAATTTTGGTCACTGTAAAACCAAACACAAGGTGAGTGAGTGTTATTCATCTTTGATTATCTGTACCAACAGTTCCACCTCGGGTGCCGGAGTCGTCGCCATTTACAAATTCATTTGTAATAATATCAATAAAATACACACCGAGACTGAGTTTAGAAAATCTATCAGGATGGCCCTTCGAGGCCTCTTCAGTTGTTTGCAACAAGTCACATGTGTGACCGTGCCCGCTCTGTAAGAATGACAACAAAACCTCCCCTCACTCCCCCCAGTTGCAGGTTGGAAGCACGAAAAGGAAGCCATGTGGAAGACAAACCCGCACAGTACCAACATAATTAAGCTATTTTTTGAGGACCCCACGACCGACACTCCCATTTCATTTCCACCCTTCGGAGGAAAACTTTATTGTCGACATCCTTCCAAATTTCCTTAAATTTTCCCTCCCTTTTATTTTAACTTTTTTTTTCCACACTATATACAGTACAACACTTCCTCTTTGCACCGCACCTCACTCCTCATCCCATCCCTAATCATTTCTGACCCGTTCCCCTTCCCTTTTTAAAGTCTCTCTCTCCCTTTAACACGAGTATTAGAGTAAGCATTAAGGACACTGCCGCGGAGAGTGTTAATTAAGTGTGAGCGAAAAATGACGCTCAACTTAGCGGGAGGAGCAGCCGCTGTTAGCGCCCTGCTCCTCTGTGCTGCTATTTCTTTCTTTCACATTGCTGTGGCTGAAGATCCCTACAAATTCTTCAACTGGAATGTTACTTACGGAGACATTTACCCACTTGGAGTTCGTCAAAGGGTGCGTCTCAATCTCACTTTTTAATAGTTTTTTCTTTCATGCTTTAGAATGTGATTCAATTTCACAGTCACTGTTTCCGGATTTGAACGAATTATTCGTAATATAAAAGTCCATTTGTCTTGTTTTGTTTTGTTTTATTTTATTTTATTTTATTTTAATTTAACAGGGAATACTGATCAATGGGCAATTTCCGGGTCCAGACATTCATTCTGTTACCAACGACAACCTAATCATCAATGTCTTCAACAGTTTGGATGAGCCTTTTCTCCTCTCTTGGTACTCTTTCTTCTCTTCACTTTCCCTCTCTTCAAATGTGTGTTTTTAATTTGTTAGCCCCTTCAATATGCCATTTTTGTTGGTTTATACTGCAACAATAAAAAAACTCAAAGCATCATAATGTAAATAAAAACCAAGCATGTGATTAGAGTTTTTTTAATAATAATAAAAGAAGTTATTCAGACTAGTGTTGAGTATGTCTGATGCTGAGGTCGGTTGCATATGTCCTAAGACAATTCTCCACTTTGGATGTTTGTTAATAAGTCGTATGACTCTGACTGAAAAGTGGCGACACTGAAATTTTCTATGTGCCGGATCAAATGTGTGGACACGGATCCAGATCTGGCTCATTCGTCTTTTATGTATGAATAAATATTTTTTTATCATTCGTTCTGAAAAGGGCAAATGCACATGATTATGGTGCAAGGACAATGCCTTAATGGAATTCGGTATTTATTAATGTTAGTAGCAGTAGGGAATGATGATCTATGCCATGGTCATATTATGGAAGCTCTATCAAAGTCATAATTTGGACGAACAAGAAAGCAGCCAATATGGAATGTCGGATTTTTCCGGTTGAAGAAGAGTCGTAAAAGGAGGAAAAAAAATGAAAGGAGGAAATTAAGGATTCCAGGGATAGTGTTTAAGTTTGTTATGTAATAATAAGGGGGACGACAGTTGACATTATGGCCCATGGCATTTACCTTTTATTTTTGGCTGTAACCCGCTGGAATCCATTATGGCTTACCACCTACTCCGTCTCGGGTGAAGCAATGCAAACCACATGGATTTAGAGTGGATTTTTTAATTTTTTTTTAATTTTAAAAATTATTTTGAAAATTTATAGTAATTTTTTTTAAAAGAAGTTACGATAAATGAGAGAGTATTAATGGAAAATATCAATTAATTTTTATGATTGTAATGAAATCTAAAATAATTTATTTTATATAATATTTTTAAAAAATAAATTACTTCTTCTATAATCTTATTTTTTTTTTTCAATGATAAACAAATGAATCCTTAGTTGATAATGACCTTAGTTTTCTAGTAGTTATTGACATGTTATTAAGTCATCAATATTCACATTTTTTTTTTCAAAGTCTTCGCATTAGTTGAAGACCCCGCGCCAACACTGATGACCCCACCACCAACATGTTAATTCAAGTGAAATGGGATTTTCTTTTTTTTTTTCACTCTGATTGATGGCTATTAGATAAAGTGTAGCTAGAAAATCTGAATCGGTCTTATTGATAAAAATCAAACGACACAATTAAAGTTTATGCGAGTTTAATTAAAATATAAAACAGATTCTTACGAATTTAGTTTGTTAATTTGCATAACAACTGAGATATCTATAGGTTTTTGGTTTGTTCCATTAGAGCCCACAAGGGTAGATATACCAATTAATGTCACAACTCATCCATTTGAGGCATGTGGATTTAATGATATGCATATGCAGGAATGGGATCCAGCAGAGAAGGAACTCGTTCGAAGATGGTGTTTTGGGAACAACATGCCCCATCCCACCACGGAGGAACTTCACTTACATACTTCAAGTGAAGGATCAGATTGGAAGCTTTTACTACTTCCCATCTCTTGCATTCCACAAAGCCGCTGGCGGTTTTGGAGGCATTAGGATCCTCAGCAGGCCCAGGATTCCAGTCCCCTTCCCTGATCCCGCCGGTGATTACACTGTCCTTATTGGAGATTGGTACAAGTCCAACCATACGGTAACAATCTTTTTACTTTCCTCAGTATATAGTACTACTCACTGAAAATTGAAGTTAGATCATAGATACCTTTTCATATTTCTTTCCTGTACAGTCACTAAAGTCGCGGGAGGGAGCGACTATAATAACCAGCATAAGTTAAAATTGCATTATGTATTTTTGCATTTAATTTATTTTTATTATTAAAATAATGAATATTTATTTTTATTAAAAAAAGAATGTTTCATTAATAAATTAGTTTTTCTAAAAAATATTTTAATTTTTTATTTTACACGGAAATATTCATGTATTTGCAAGTTATTATTAATTAAATAGATCTGGATTTTCTTATATTAATAATAACATAGCAATATTATATCGTAAGAGATCTAGAAAGTCAGAAAGATACATAATCAATTATAACAGGACTCCCTCCGTTCCTTTTTACACGTCTATTTTTTAGAGAAATTTTATTTCTAATTACTTGTCATTTTCAAAGTTTAAGGTTACATTAATTACTTGTTTGTCAATTATATCCTTAACTATTTATCTTAGAAGGAGAAATATGTTTTATAGAATAATGAACGGTCAAGGATATAATAAGAAAAATACTAATAATTTTATTAAAAACAACAAAATTTATTGGTTTCCTTGGTTTGTATAAAACAATTTTAAAAGGAACCCAAGTACTATTATGTGTGTTAATTAAGTCTGTTGTATATAGACACAAAAACAAATTTAATAAATCTTATATCAATGATGATCAATTTTATTGTTGTTACCTTTGTTTTTCTTCCCTAACATGACAATGTCATTTGATATCACAAGAGAAAATAAATCTTATTAAATTTTGATAAATCTTATCTGAGTTTTATTTACATATTTTTAGCTTTTTAGCTGTTCAACATTATTCGGAATAGCAAACGTTTGATTTTCTTGGGAGTTTTCATGTTGGCAAAGTGACTCAAATTCCAAACTAATTAGTAGGGACTTCTTCTTAATGTTCTTTTATTTAAAATGTATTTTTTGGTTAAAATTAATAATAGTAGAATCGAAAATATTTGTTTAAAAATAAAATTTATTAAAATGTTAGTATATTTTAATTAGAGAAATCAGGAAAGAATAGAAAAAAGAAAAGAGATAATTTCGATCATAAGCAAGGAATGATTCGAACTGGAAAAAAAAAACACACAATACTCATTACTCAACGACAAACTTTTTCTTTTCTTTTATTTTTTTATTTTTTATGTGGCCTTGTCCCCACTTCCATTCCAGCGCACACTTTTTTTTTTTGATAATTTCCACCGCACATTCTTACTTTCCGTCCTTTTTTTTATTATTTATTAAAAAAGTTGAGAATATGAATGGCACGTTCAATATTGGAAATACGTAATCAGAAGTGACTAGCCAGTTGGCTGTTTGTAGTTCCAAAGTGGTATTACAGTGCATGTGCAGTACGGTAAGTAAGAAAGTGGAGTAGATTTCACTTTCATCCCCCACTAGCCAGAACACCCGCTTTGAACCACGGGTCGGAACACATCATGAGAAATGAAAATTGGGCCAAAAATAATTTTGAAGTGGGTGAATAAGATATTTTCACGCAGTATATATTGTAGTTAAATTTTTTAAATAGATAATAAATGTGTTAACATAATCGGAACATGTGAACCCAAAGGAGCTAACAAAATTTTAGTTTAGGGAAAAAATAAGTTAGTTCATTTATTGATTTGGTTCATAAAAGAACAAATTTGCCTTGTGTTTCATGTTAGAAATTTTAAAATTGACAAATTCAGTCTTATGAAACATATTTTTTAACTTTTTTTAATTTGGTTTCTCCTAATTTTATGCTTTTAGAATTTGAGCATTTTTTTCAGTCAAAAAAAAATTATCAAAGTCCAATCGACTTAAATTAAAATAAATAGTTTTTTTGGTTAATTTGAACTCCTTATTGATTCGGACAGCATGCATTACACCTCTAGCAAAGAAATCATTCACCCAACCTGTAATACATTTCCATTCTTATTTCCTGTTCATCGCAATAGAAATGACTAGATTTTTTCTTTGTGATGAGTGGTGCTTGTTTGGCAGCAAACAAATACTCTCTCCGTCTCATTTTAAATGTCACATTAGAAAATTTCATACAGATTAAGGAGAAATAATAAAAGAAAGAGAAAAAACGATTATTTTATTAAATTAGCCTTGTTAATTATGTTTTTCTAAAAAATGGTGCAGTTTAACGGCATAACTTTAAAAGAGATATCAAGGGATAAAACTAAAAAAAATTAATTAATAAGACTAATATGATATTCATTTTAAGACTTTTTTTATTTTTGTAAATATGACACTCGTAATAAAATGTGACGGAAGGATTACTTACATTTATTCATTCATGACAATTGCATTTTCTTTTTGAGTTGTGTGCCAAGGGATAATATTCTTCTACCTGACCACGTATAATAATGAATTCTTGGGCAAGTTGGCAAGCGGTGATCTGAGTCTTCGTAAATTTCAATGCCATATACAATGAAAGTACTCCATCTGTTACATATTTACTGAAGTTTTTGGACTCATTTACATTAGAAAGAACAAATAGAGGGCTCACTCCGTCTTTCTATTAAGTTATACACATTTTTTAAGAAAATGATTGAGCTTACAAATTTCAATAATAAAATGACACTTTTTAACTAAAATATTTTTTATTAATTAGAGTAGTAGAGTATTTAGATAGAAAAGATTAATATAGTTGGTTGAGATAAAAGGGGTATTGTTGAAAAAAAAAGTAATTAATACTTCTTGATTTTCTAAATGAATAAGTAATTTGATACAATGAAATATTCTAAAGAGGACACTTAAAATTAGACGGAGGGAGTAGTATTTCTCGCTTCATTTTCTTTTTCAACTTTTAAAACTAGATAAAGTATTCCACAAATTTTGAAAATGTCAAAAAATTATTTTTATTGTTTTCAAAAATGTATTCTTCCCGATTAACATTCCATTTTCTCTAGCATTCCATTTTCTCTCTATATCAATTGTTTATTACAGGAGTTTTTCATCTTGTTAGCCGTTAAAAATAAATATTGATATTAGAAAACGAAAATTAAAATTTTTTTTAGAAAGTAAACAATTCCAAAGCTTTTCATTTTTGTTTCAAAACTATCAATGTTTTAGAATTCAAAAATCTAATTGATGCTTTTCCCCAGTTATACCCTTAATTGGGTGAAAGAACATAGAAATATATAATACAATTAATAACAAATACTATGAAGTTAAATAAGAATATATATATGATTTTTTAAACTGTATGCACAAACTTTAAACAATTTTTACGCTGTATGGTATTAAAATTTACGAATACACAAGATCATATTCTGACCTAGTTAGTGCAAATATATTTTAAAGTTAATTTTAATTTTAATACATATTTGTTATTTCTTAATTTGTATGCACTAACCTTAAACAATTTTCACGCTGTATGGTATTAAAATTTATGAAAACACAATATCATATTCTGACCTAGTTAGTGCGAATATATTTTAAAATTAATTTTAAATGTTATAAATGTTTAACACGTTGTTTAACACAAAATATTTCATTTTATAAGCTGTTGTTATAAATGATCAATGATGTCTTAATATACTTTGTTATATTTGTCAAAAAAAAAATATGCTTTGTTATAATGATGTTCTTAGAAAGTCTATCAATTATAGTTAGATTATAGTTAGATTTATCCAAAAAAAGCATAGTCGGGAACTTTCTATTTATCGACTTTTGTATAATAAATTGGATTTGATTTGATTTTGCAATTTTTATAACGGAATAATTTCTATTTGTACATTTTTATACGAAGTGATATTTTTTTTTCCCTATTTTGATATTTTATTTAGAATTTTCACATAATAATTATACTTTTTTTCGTGTACGACGTACCACATGACCTCCAAAGCATACCCCTTGGAACGACTACATTTTTAGAATATGTTTACGTATATTAAATATTGTTTTTAATATTATATGTGTGTATATATTTAGCAAAGGACAAAACTTACGCACAGTTCCAACTATCCTGTTGGTACCGTTCCACACTCTGGGCCGTATCTAGAACTTTTGGGGCCTTAGGCAAAATTATTAGAGAGACCTAATATAAAATAAATTGTCAATTCTTATGTGTTATTATTCTAATTTTTTGAGCTGCAAAACCATTTAACTAAGTTTTATAATCAAGTAATTTTAACTAGTAAAAAGAGAAGTAGTAAGCAACATTGAAACCGTAAACTCGAGACCTTCAGTTTGTCACTTTTACATTAAGGTATAGTAACTAGTAAACATATAATATTCAAAACAGGTTTGCCTTAGGCTGCACACGGCCTGTCCACACTAAATATACAAGATAATTGTTATGACCTTTCTCAATAGATGCATCAAAACTGCCTCTTTACAAAAAAACTGTTTTTTGTGTGTCTAGAACAGTAAAGAACATGATATATAGAACAACATCTAAGTTTTATCCTTTAGCAAAATGATACTTTTTTTGTGTGGATAAATCACCGTAATAGGATCAGGTCTTTGCCTCTCCACAGTGGCACCTCAAGGCATCTCATCCCCATAAGCTTCGGCCCGACTATGGACTAATTCCTAGTTCGACCGATAGAGCGATTGAATTAATTCTTGATTACTCATAATCTCAAATTAGCCATTCTTATGTTTCGAATCATATTCTCCTCACTAGAGGTCGATGTTGCTTACCACCTCAATCAACCCAATGTTGGTGCATAATGAATTAATGATACTCTTTAAAAAACAAAGAAATCCAGCACTGTTTTTTTGGAACAATAAATCCAGCACTTTATTTTCTTTATTAATTAGAGATTTTATTAATTAAAGATTTTAGTACTAAATTTTATAATTTTATCAAATTAACCTTCAATATGGGTATTTAAACCGGTTGAAGAAAATATTCTATACAATGACTATGTGATTAATCTTCAATTATCTCAGTTCGCTAGATTCTAAGGAATTTATTTCCTCAAAGTATAAGTTTTGTGGATTATATGCAGACTTTGAAAGCCCATCTTGATAGGGGCAAGAAGTTGCCTTTCCCTGATGGAATCCTAATCAATGGTCGCGGACCTAATGGAATATCTTTCAACGTAGAACAAGGTATGTAATGTACCTTTGACACAAATAATCTTGTTCTACAGATACAAAGGAAGAATAATTTTGACTCACATATTTTTGTTTCTATATACTTACCATTTCTACACAACAGGAAAGACATACAGGCTTAGAATATCAAATGTGGGATTGCAACATTCCCTTAACTTCCGCATTCAGAACCACAAAATGAAGCTGGTAGAAGTGGAAGGAACACACACCCTTCAAACTACCTACTCCTCACTGGACGTTCATGTGGGGCAATCTTATTCAGTGCTAGTAACTGCGGATCAACCTGCTCAGGACTACTACATTGTAGTTTCCACACGATTCTCCTATAAGGTTCTTACCACTACTGGAGTACTTCGCTATAGCAACTCAGCAGGCCCAGTAAAAGGCCCGCCCCCTGGTGGACCGACAATTCAAGTTGATTGGTCTTTGAACCAGGCCCGCTCAATCAGGTATTTTATTGTTAGGAAGTAACTATTAACACCCCATTTTTGCTAGCATTCACTCCTCATCCGGAAGTCAATTTCCGGACGTGTACTTTTTGTATTCTAGAAGTTTATTTTTGGAAAAATTTATGCCATTTGGAAATAAACTTGTGAAAAAAAAAAAGTGAGTGGTTGGGGGGTGTATTAGCAAAAATGTCAATATTTACTCCCTTATTGTTAAGCTACTTTGTACTACTGGTCACCCAAGACTAAAAACATGTAAACAACACGTACATGGGCTCAATTTCCTGTTTTTGTAAAACCCTCTATCTGATTAACTTTGTCAAGTTGTATGTAATCCTTAATTTCAGGACTAACCTTACCGCAAGTGGACCGAGGCCAAACCCGCAAGGTTCCTACCACTACGGTCTCATAAACACAACCAAGACCATCATATTGGCGAGTTCTCCTGGTCAAGTAAATGGCAAGCAAAGATACGCAATTAACAGCGTCTCTTATGTTGCCCCAGACACGCCTCTTAAGCTCGCTGACTACTTCAAAATCTCAGGTGTTTTCCGCGTGGGAAGCATATCCGACAGACCCACCGGAGGTGGCATTTACCTTGACACATCTGTAATGCAAGCTGATTACAGATCTTTTGTCGAGATTGTCTTCCAAAACAACGAGAACATCGTTCAGAGCTATCATCTTGATGGCTACTCTTTCTTTGTGGTTGGGTGAGCACATCTGCACATATAACTTCACATGCTTGAATTTAAGTTTATTGTGTTTTTGTTAGTCATTTATTTATATTTAAACCTTACATTTTCTTTATTAACACGTTTTACTTTGGTATAAAAAGTATCAAATACCATTACTATAATATTTTGTGTCTGGCTTTCTAAAATTGGTCACTAACTGGCGTAATGTATTTCAATTGTGTATGATGTATGATGTGTAGTATGGATGGAGGACAGTGGACACAAGCTAGCAGGAACCAGTACAATCTCCGAGATGCAGTTGCGCGTTGCACCACTCAGGTGAGAACAATCTATGTCACGCCATTCAGTGATGTCCTTTATTTCTGACTAGCTGCTCGCTGGTTTATATTTATTTAGAAGTAATGCAATCTTTGATTCTTGATTTTTGTTCAGGTATATCCCTATTCGTGGACTGCTATTTATGTTGCCCTTGACAACGTGGGAATGTGGAACTTGAGGTCTGAGTTTTGGGCACGGCAGTACCTTGGACAACAGTTTTATTTGCGCGTTTACACAACATCAACCTCAATTAGGGACGAGTTTCCTGTTCCAAAGAATGCACTTCTCTGTGGTAGGGCAAGTGGGAGACACACCCGGCCCTTTTGAGCTAACTGCAGTGGTTTAATTTAAAGGATCCACACTAGAGAAGGCATTTTAGCTTTAGAATCGTGAAAAGTAGTTAACTTATCTGCTTCTAATTTTATTGTTGAGTGCTTTCAATTATCTGTGCTATGCTCCGTTTGATTTTATCTATAAATGACCCCAACTCGAGGTCACATTCTTTCCCAGAAAAGAAAAAAGGAAAAAAAAACATATTATGTTACCTTTGTATTGTTTGGAATTTTACTAGTATTATATTATTATAAAGTAAGGTGATGTTGGATTGCGGAAGTTGGCATTTGGTACTTGGCTGAGCAGGGTTTATGATTCATTTGTTGTACGGAATGCAGAACTTTCTTTAATTTCAAATGCCACATGCCTATATCCTTTTTATTCTGCAATGTTCTAATAGCATCACAGCAGAGACGCGGCAGGATGCTGAAATATTTATCCTTCTGAATCTTAAGCATGATGTGCACAGGATACTGGATCAAATCTGCATTAGTTAGTCGCAGACAAGATTATTCGGTTATTTATTGTGTAAACAAACAAAGAAAAAGAAATGGCAAAAAACTGGACACTATAGAGCAGTCTAACGAATTCAAATACAGAAATTTTATAGAAACTCGGTCAATAAAGAAATTATATATACAGAAATTATCACACTTTTAATAACAAGGACTTGAACCAATGGTGTGTTGGTCGTGTAGAAGTAACTCGCTTTCTTTAAGTAAGGGTGAGCATTTGGTGAGTTGGGATGGGTTGAGTTTGTTCCTAATTCTATCCTAAAATGACTGGGACAATTCTTTAAATCATAACTCGTTTTTAGACTTAAACAAATCCGATATTTTGTGTGACAAATTAAGACTCAGTCTATTGAAAATGGGACCGAGTTGGACATTTAAAGTAAAATTATGAGTTGATCATTCAATTATGAAAGAAAGTTAAAAGCGAAAGGTTGAATATGTTTCGTATTTTACCATGTATTCAAACCTAAACATGGTCTTAGAATAGTATTTTTCTTATAAGATTACTAACTAAATCAACATGGATTTAAGCTTGAATATTTTTTTTAAAAAACAAAAAAGTATTATCACAAACATAAAAGAACTAACAATTATTGGTGAGCAATGGACGAGTTGGGACAATTTATACTTGACCATATGTGTCTCTAAATTTTGACCGGACCAATTTTATAGATCATAACCCGTACTTAGACCCGAACAAACCAGATGATCTACGACTCAAATTGGACTAGGATGTGACGAGTCATCGAATTTGGTTGGGTCCTACTCATCGCTACCTGTTCTGGACAGAACTTTAGGGGATGACTGGTGAGAAGCGATACGGCAGTGTCTACGACGGATGATGACGGCGTGTGGTGGTGGTGTACCTGCAAATACTCCAACGCTCAAGTCAGTGTATGAAGAGGTAATAGAAGAGGTGATCAGATGAATAATACCTCAATCGTTTGAAGTAACTCTCCTTTTATAGGAGTTAAGGATGGTGAGGGCGGTTCCCGTGGAACCCGGGGTGCCGTCAGATCGTTCACCGACCTGTGATGGGATGGGCGGAATGCTGAGGACCGTCGGATCGACCACGTCGATATGGTCTTGAGGTAAGGCGGTGGGAACCGACGTTGGTAATGGGCTGAATGTGATTCTTCGGATTGGGCCTCGGCCCAGTCCGGAACAGTTGTCCCCCAAGTCGCTAGCTCGAATGTCGAGGTGGTGACTTGTTGTCGAAGTTCGTTGATGTCCTTGTCTACAAGGAACTGCAAGCGTCGTCATATCGTGCTTGTTCATTAGTTCGTTCGGAACCTTCGTGTTCCACGTCTGCTGAGGTAGTTCACGACACGAGGCTACGAGCTCGTGCACGCGGTCTCGGCACGAGGTCGGTCAGGTGCTTGTGCAAACGCACAAGGCTTGTCGTCACGAGCTCGTGCACGCGGTCTCGGCACGAGGTCGGTCAGGTGCTTGTGCAAACGCACAAGGCTTGTCGTCACGAGCTCGTGCACGCGGTCTCGGCACGAGGTCGGTCAGGGTGCTTGTGCAAACGCACAAGGCTTGTCGTCACGAGCTCGTGCACGCGGTCTCGGCACGAGGTCGGTCAGGGTGCTTGTGCAAACGCACAAGGCTTCGGCACGAGCTCGTGCACGCGGTCTCGGCACGAGGTCGGTCAAGTGCTTATGCAAACGCACAAGGCTTGTCGTCACGAGCTCGTGCACGCGGTCTCGGTACGAGGTCGGTCAGGGTGCTTGTGCAAATGCACAAGGCTTGTCGTCACGAGCTCGTGCACGCGGTCTCGGCACGAGGTCGGTCAGGGTGCTTGTGCAAACGCACAAGGCTTCAGTGTTTTGTTTTCTTCAATCATACTTTATTACTTCACATTGTGTGTTTCGGATACAATTGTTTCAACTATAATATTTCTTCATTTTTGCCGCATTCCAAGTTCTTGGAATTTGCTGTCCTTGTAGTGTCTCGAGGGTGTAGGCGCCGGTACCAGTCTTTACAACGATTCTGTACGGGCCTTCCCAATTGGGCGCAAGTTTCCCTTGTGGGGCGTTCTTCAGGCCAACATCAGCTCGTCGAAGAACTAGATCTCCAGGCATGAATTCTCTGGGTACAACACTTTGGTTGTATCTTGCTGCGATCTTCTGTTTCACTGCGATCTCGCCAAGTGCCGCGAGTTCCCTGCATTCGTCAAGAAGGTCAAGTTCCTCTCGTACACTCTGGCAGTTGTCAATGCTACTCTGGGGATGTGAGGTTCTCCAACTAAGTTCCCCAATCTCGACAGGAATAACTGCCTCAGTCCCATAAGTGAGGCGAAAAGGGGATTCTCCTGTCGTTGAATGTGGAGTAGTCCGATACGCCCAAAGCACTCGGGGAAGCTCTTACGCCCGATTGCCGCTTGGCCTCGTCTAACCTTCGTTTGGACCTCGTAAAATAACCCCTGTTCGCGGCCTCGGCGCAGCGGTTAAATGCAGGGTGTTCGAGGTGAAGTGTTGTTTGATGTCGAGGTCTTCCATAGTCTTTCGGAATCCGCGATCTGCGAATTGTGTTCCGTTGTCAGTGACGACCACCCTGGGAATCCCGAACCTCGTCAGAATATATCTCTTGAAGAACTTAATCAAGTTCTTTGCATTTATCTTTGCCAGGGGCTCTGCCTCAACCCACTTGGTAAAGTAATCTACCGCAACGGCCAGGTACTTCACCTGTCCGGGAGCCGTTGGAAAAGGTCCAAGTATATCAATCCCCCACCAGGCAAAGGGCCACGGTGAAGTCAGGGATGTTAACTCTGTAGGAGGAGCTAAGTGTAGATCGCCATGTCTTTGGCATTTGTCGCATTTCTTCACGAACGATGTTGCGTCCGCATTCAGAGTTGGCCAATAGTATCCTGCGCGGAGGATTTTCTTTGCCAAGGAACGTCCTCCAAGGTGTTGTCCACATATGCCTTCATGCACTTCAGCAAGTGCATATTGCGCTCGTGTATCGTCGAGGCATTTCAACAGGGGGGTGGAGAACCCTCTTCGATATAAGGCACCGTCGATCATGGAGTATGAAGATGCTTTCTTTCGGATTTTGGCAGCCTCCTTCTCATCATCAGGTAGTTGACTAAGTTGAATAAACTCTTGAATGGATGTCATCCAACTGTCGGGCTCATCGGGCAGATCCTTGACACTTGCCTGGGAAATTGCAAAGCAGAATTTCGGCAGTTTTCTCAGTGCTTTGTCATAAGTGGCATCAACCACTGCAGTAATGCTAGGCTTGGCCAGTGTTTCTTGTATTACCGATCTGTTGTTTCCAGAGCTTCTCGTGCTGGCGAGTTTGGACAAAATGTCAGCTCTTGTGTTTTGTTCTCTCGGGACGTGTACGATCTCAACTGAGGAGAAGTCGCTCATTTTCTTTTTTACCAGGGCGAGGTATTTTTGAAGAGGGGGATCTTTAGCCTGGTATTCTCCACTAATCTGGGACACAACTAGCTGAGAATCAGTTCTGAGTTTTACCTCTTCGGCGCCGAAGTCTCGAGCCAGTGTGAGGCCAGCTAAACACGCTTCGTACTCTGCCTGGTTGTTGGAGGTGGGAAAGGAGAATCCCAATGAAAACTCGACAATCAGCCCGTCGTCGTTCTCGAGCAATAAGCCAGCGCCACTGCCTTTGGAATTCGACGATCCGTCGACATGGACCGTCCATATGGAACATGGTTCTGTAGTCCCAGGAGTCATCTCGGCAATGAAATCCGCCAAGCACTGGGCTCTGATAGTTTGTCTCGGCTCGAAAGTAACTCCGAATTCGGACAACTCGATCGACCACTTGATCATACGCCCTGCCAGGTCAGGCCTGTGTAGAATCTGTTTGATTGGTTGGTCAGTTCGAACCATAATGGGATGTGCCAAGAAGTATTGTCTTAGGCGTCGAGCTGCGACTACCAGCGCGAGCGCGACTTTTTCGATCTTCTGGTATCTCAGCTCTGGGCCCTGAAGTGCTTTGCTTATAAAATAGACCGGTTTCTGGCCCTCACCTGTTTCGCGAATGAGGACGGCACTCAGAGCTTCGTTCGACACTGCCAAGTAGAGATAAAGGACCTCCCCCGGATACGGTCTCGTCAAGACTGGCGGTTGGGACAGTATGCGTTTTACTTGTGTTAAGGCTTCTTCGTACTCGGGCGACCATTCGAACTGAATTCCCTTTTTGAGCAAGCGGAAGAAAGGCAACGCATGTTCTGCAGACTTTGAGATAAACCTCGTCAGGGATGCGAGCATTCCAGTGAGCTGCTGGATGTTTTTCTTCGACGATGGTTGCTGCATCTCTGTGATAGCTCGACATTTGTCAGGGTTGGCCTCGATTCCCCTCTCGGTTAGATAAAAACCTAGAAATTTCCCAGCTCGTACTCCGAAAGTGCATTTTTCGGGATTGAGCCTCATATTATGTCTTCGTATTTCAGCAAAGACTTCTTTAAGATCGACGACGTGGTCGATTTCCCTCGTCGTTTTTACTATCATATCATCCATATATACCTCCAGCATTCTACCGATTTGGTTGGCAAAGACTTTATTCATCATGCGCTGATATGTCGCTCCAGCGTTCTTGAGGCCAAAAGGCATCATGTTATAGCAGTAATTGCTTTTATCGGTCATGAACGCGGTTTTTTCTTGATCGGCATGGTGCATCGGAATCTGGTTGTAACCAGAGTATGCGTCCATGAAAGACAACAACTGAAAACCGGAGGAATTATCGACGAGTTTGTCGATATTAGGGAGGGGGTAGGCGTCTTTGGGACATGCCTTGTTAAGATCAGTGTAATCAACACACATGCGCCATTTTCCATTAGATTTTTTAACTAATACAACATTTGATAGCCAAGTAGTATATTTGACCTCCCTAATGAATTCAGCCTTTATCAAGTTTTCAACAGCTTTGGCTGCGGCTTCAGCTTTTTCAGGAGCTTGCTTACGGCGGCTCTGAGCTACCCAGCGAGCCTTGGGGTCGAGAGCGAGTTGGTGGCAAGCGATATCAGGAGAAATACCTGGCATGTCGGCAGCAGTCCAAGCGAAGAGGTCTGCATTGGACTTCAGGCACTCTGTTAGTTGCAATTTGACCTGTTCAGGGAGGTCGGCACCAAGCTTCACCGTCTTCCCAGGGTCTTCTCCTAGCTGAACTCGGATGAACTCTCCATCGGGTACCGGCCTTTTAATTTTTTGCTGGAGCTCGCGGGCTAGGGGGTCGTTCTCCGGTATTTCATCTTCGATCTCAATCCTGGCGTCAAAATCGGTGAGATTGACCTCTGCAGCAGCTTTTGCAGGGTCGGGTTTCTTGGTCGACAGGAGTTGCTTTTCTTCTCTTGGCTCGTCGGCCTTTAAAGATAAAAGATAGCATCTCCTCGCAGATTCTTCATCCGCTGCGATGGTGACGACTTTGTGCTCGTTATCATGGAAGCGCATTTTCAAGTGGACTGTCGAGGTTACAGCTCCGAGTTCACCCAGCGTCGGGCGTCCGACGATGCAGTTGTAAACGGACTTGCATGGTAATACAATAAACTGGACCTTCACAGTTTTGGAGATTGGTTGTTCTCCAAAAGTCACTATCAACTCCACATAGCCCAACGGCTTTGTCTTCGAACCGTTGAACCCAGTCAGATCAGACCCCGGGTATGGTACGAGATCTTTTTCCGGAAGTTTCAAGGTTTTGAATAACTCGTGGAACATGATATCTGCCGAGCTCCCCTGGTCTATCAAGATCCTTCTGACGTCAAAGTTAGCCATATAGGCTTTCACCAACAGGGGAATCAAGTAGTTCGGCCTTTCATTCAGCAAGTCTTCATCTGAAAAGGCTAGGGGTGGTCTTCCTTTATGCCGGCTTGACGAAGAGAAAACAGTAGAAATGGTCATTGCTTCTCTCAACTTCCGTTTTGCCGAATTGATGCTCGCCCCCTCTTTATCGGAGAATCCTCCGGAAATGACCATGGCGACAGGAGGAGGACGAGATTTCTCTTCGGATGCACGAGCTGCTCCTTCGCGTTGCGTCACAGAAGTTGATTCTTTCTTTTGAGGTCGAGGTGATCTAGATCTAGACCTTCTATCCCCGGATCTTGGCTTTCCTTTCACGTATCTAGTCAACTTCCCTTTCTTGATTAGTTGTTCTATGACGTCCTTCAGGTGAAAGCATTCATCAGTCTCGTGCCCAACACACTTGTGGAAGTGGCAATATTTCGATTTATCAGCGTTCGGCACCTCTTTTCCCCTCTGGGGAAATCTGACTCCGGCATCGCAGAATTCGGTATTCGCGCACTCGTTTAGTATGCGCTTGGGTGTAGTGTTCAAAGGGGTATATTCGTCATACCACTTCGGACCACGGCGTTCCTTCTCCTTACGCGACTTGTCTTCGCGTTGTCCACCAGCTTTCTCCTGGGTCTTACCTTTAGTTCTCGATGTCATCAACTTTTCTTCATAATTCATATGTTTCGAGCTCGCCAGGAACTCGTTCGAGTCTCGGTCGGTCGACACCAATGTCGACGCTAAATAAACTTCCTTCAATCAGGCCTTGCTCTAACAAGTACAGACTTCATCTCGTCGAGCATTTCTTTACCGAGAATGGCCTCTTTGTTGAAACGCCCGACGTAGTCTCGATAGACTCATCTTTCTCTGTTGAATTGCCGCCAGAGCCGTATCGACTTAGGTTGGACTTTAGACGCAGCGATGAAATGTGCGGAGAATCAAGCTAACGAGCTCGATCCAGAACCAATGGAATTCTTCCTAAGAGTCCGGAACCAAGGCAGTAGCCTTCTTCAGTGTGAGGGGGAAGATTCTGCACTTCACCGGCCCTTGGGCGCCTCGATAGCTCATGACCGTATCAAAGCAACCAACATGTTCGTCGGGGTCGGTGGTGCCGTCGTTTGAGTCCAAAGCGGGTGGTTTCTGAAGATGCTTTGGAGTCGGGAATTTCATGACTTTGGACGTAAAAGGACCAAAAGCCTTATACGAGTCACCTGTGTCATCGCTCTGAGAAGGAGTTGATGAAACAGAGTGAGCACGGCGGCGGTGAGAGGTGTGCCCAGAAGTTTTGACTTGCCGCCTAGATGCTGAGGCGGCTCTTCTATGAGGAATGTCACTACTCGCGGTGGTATCTTCGCGACGGGACGCGCGCGTCGGGGATTGGCGATGGCATGGCGGAGTACGATCCACCGAACGGTTATTTTGGTGTGCTCTATCCACAGAGTGATGCGGAGTCGTGCCATGGTGGTGGCGATGAACAGATCTGAGATTTGTAGACTCCTTCGACCTCTGAGTAGAACGAGAAACATGATCTTCTCTGTTCTCGACCTGTGTGGCAATGCGAAGGGGGATTTCCTTCTGCTGATTCTCTATTCGATCGAGGCGTTGATTCTGAGCGTGCATTGCTTCAGCATGGCTCCGAATGAATTCACGGAATTCGTGGATCGGAACGGCGTCATTCTGATGGGGAAGTGGAAGGTTACTCCTCTGTCTCTCATGTTCCACGACAAAATTAACAGGTTCGTGGTGAGGTGGTTCAAAATCTGCGTTCGCACGAGTGGAGCTGCGAGTCGCGACCTGGTGCTTCGATCCAGTCATCGTCTCGACAAGTGTCGAGCAAAGATGTCGAGCAAAGATGTCGAACAAAGATGTCGAGCAAAGATGTCGAGCAAATAAATGAAATCAGAAATGATTCCCACAGACGGCGCCAATGTTCTGGACAGAACTTTAGGGGATGGCCGGTGAGAAGCGATACGGCAGTGTCTACGACGGATGACGACGGCGTGTGGTGGTGGTGTACCTGCAAATACTCCAACGCTCAAGTCAGTGTATGAAGAGGTAATAGAAGAGGTGATCAGATGAATAATACCTCAATCGTTTGAAGTAACTCTCCTTTTATAGGAGTTAAGGATGGTGAGGGCGGTTCCCGTGGAACCCGGGGTGCCGTCAGATCGTTCACCGACCTGTGATGGGATGGGCGGAATGCTGAGGACCGTCGGATCGGCCACGTCGATATGGTCTTGAGGTAAGGCGGTGGGAACCGACGTTGGTAATGGGCTGAATGTGATTCTTCGGATTGGGCCTCGGCCCAGTCCGGAACACTACCCATAAGGAGGAAAACCTGAGGATCCTGTGATTGAATCCTTGTGTAGTCACCTCATCGGGAGGTTAAGAACCCAGGGACGAAACCCTACTCAATTAGCCAAACCGAGAATTAGTCCTACAGCGGGCCCAAAGGGCCTAAACAAGGGATACTCTGTTGGACTCACTCGGTCCAAAGAGCTAATTAGGGTGGGTTACAAACCAAAAAATAAAAAAGTTGTAGAAAAATAACAAGGACTTGAATTTGTTATCAAAAGATTTATACACCATCTGTCTCTTAATCTAAGACCATTTTGTAAAAAAAAATGTCTCTCTTAATATAAGACCATTTTCAAAGACCAAAGTGCATTAATTATTTTTTTTACAAAATTACCCATTATACCAAGGTGCGTTAATTCTCTCTCCCTCTTAATAGTCTTGAAAGATGAGAAGGGTAACTTAGGAAAAATAACACATATTTTGTACAAATTTAATGCTAATAACTAATAAAACCCACTTTCTCAAGGGACGTAAAATGGTCAAAGTGGTTCCTATATTAAGAGACAAAAGGAGTATTTGGGATTATATTAAACATAATCACCAATTAATGAGATAATTCAAAGGTATTTTATCCAATAAAAACCGCACTAAATATTACTAAAATCAAGGACCATTTTATTTCAGTTTTTTTATTTATAAAAGATCACTTTTATTATTTATTTAATACTTTATAAAAACATTAAAAAGTAAAAATAATATTTTTTTATTATTTTGGAAAACTACTTGACTAACTTCAAAAATGTAATTATTTTCTGAAAATAAAAATATATGTTATAATTGTAATAAAAATATAGATAAAGTTAGTACTAAAGAAAGCGGTCGCGATAAATGCATACCCCTATTTGGGGACACTGTCTTTGACACCGTAGTTTGTACGTGTACGGACCATATATCCGTACATGTACGGACATTTTTTATTTTTTTTTAAATAAAAATTTCTCCAAAAAAAGAAAAATATTAACCACTTACATAAACTGCGTTAACCACTTACATGAATTGCGTTAACAAGTTAAAAAAAATCTGTGTATTAACCAGTTAGTGGTCTGCGTTAACCATTTACATGAACTGCGTTAACCACTTAGAGGAACTGCGTTAACCAGTTAAAAAAAGTTGTGTCTATATTAACCAGTTAAAAAAATCTGTGTATTAACCAGTTAGTAGACTGCGTTAACCACTTACATGAACTGCGTTAATCAGTTAAAAAAATATGTGTATTAACCAGTTAGTGGACTACGTTAACCACTTACATGAACTGCGTTAACCACTTAAAAAAATCTGTGTCTATTAATGTTAGTGGACTGCGTTAACCACTTACATAAAATGCGTTAACCACATACATGAATTGCGTTAACCAGTTAAAAAAATCTGTTTCTATGCGTACAAATTCGTACCGTACGGAGCGTTTGGAAATACGGTGTCACCGTAGGTGTCCCATAAAACGGTGTTCGTTTATATTTTTGAAAGAAAGTGGGCCCTTACTGTTACTAACATAACAGTTTGTTATTACCTTGGGATCATGTCTAAATACACTGTATCTGTGTAACAGTATCACCTCATCAGGGATACAAATTTTCTGTTCACTTTCCTGCACTCGGGTGGAGACTCTGGAGAAGCCTTATCCCAATCGACCTGCGAGGGTACGCAAAAAGGGAACAATTTTCTCGCATGTATGGCAACTTTGCATCTAATTTTGTCTCAATCATATCCAAATAAACTATCTAGCTGCTCTGATTTTACCTGTGATTTAATTTTCGTGATCTTCCAGGCTAGATGGCGGGTACATCGGAATTCGACCCTGCGCTCGCGCTTTCTCACAAGTTCCCCGATGTCTCTTTCTCTTTTTCCTGATTCCTGAGTTTGCATTCTCTTTTTGTTTTTGG
Source organism: Calophaca sinica (assembly GCA_037113605.1). NCBI lineage: Eukaryota > Viridiplantae > Streptophyta > Magnoliopsida > Fabales > Fabaceae > Calophaca > Calophaca sinica. The sequence goes on from CM073735.1 coordinate 3,889,768, forward strand.
ATTTTGGTAGACAAAATGTTTGTAGAAGTGTCACATTCATAATAACAGATAAATCCATATTAAAAGAGAAAAATAAAAGAGTAGCGCCTTTGTGTGGAATATTCCATATGCAGAATCTTTTTTTCTTTGCTTTCTTTGACACTAAATTGAATTCTAAACTTCTGTTGTCGTTTTGATCGCATGGAATGGAATGGACTGCAGACCACCTACTCTTATACCGAAAGGTTGGTTCTTCCGTAAGCCAAACTTTCCATAACACTATTTTTTAATTAAAAAAAAGTTATTGAAATGAAATTCGTGCAAAATGAAAATGTATGAGTAAACATGATTCAAATACATGTTGAACAGAGATGTAGCACTTTATGCCTTAGGCATAGGGGCATGTGCATCGGATGCTGTCGATGAAGATGAACTTAAATATGTTTACCATGAAAATGGTCAGCAGTTTATCAAGGTATTGTTCATTTTCAAACTGTTACTCCTAAATGTTTACTTTAACATTTTTCTTCTCATGTAATATAAAATGTCAAATTGCTTAAATGGTCTGAAGTTTGTTAGGATATTGCTACATTTAAGGTATTATTGGTAAATGTTTAATGTAACACAATCCGCTTCAACATTAACTTCTTCCAATATATTGTCCATAATTCATTTCTTTTTAGGCAGTCCCTGTTGACACAGAATTGTAGCAAAATATTCCTGCCTTATGCATCATTTTCTGCCTTTCAGGTCTTGCCTACATTTGCTGCTTTACTTTCACTTGAATCCATGCCAAGTGGTTTTGATCTCCCAGGCTTGCAGTGAGTGCTGCTCACTGCTCTCAATATGTCCGTGCTTATACTTCATGTATTGTTCATTTAGGTGCACTTGAAGCCATATAGTTATCTATGTAATCTCCATAACATTTATTTTATGGGTGAATGAATAATTCTTCACTTTTTTATTCTTTCTTCTGTCATGTTGATATTCCTTTTCTGCGTCTTCTGGTACTTAACCTAAAGTTGATGTATGCCAGATATGATCCACGCCTTCTGCTGCATGGACAACAATACATAGAGTTGTACAAACCATTTCCTTCCAGCTGTCATGTAAGGTTTCTAATGAATATCTGGATTGGCGCACATCAGAAGAATGGGCTGTTGATTTTGGTTTTAATTAAATTGAGGATAAAAAGATCTGATGCAAGTTGGTGATAAAGAATGGGTTTTATGTAATAAAATAAATCTAATATATATCTAATTTGCATCAATTTAACATGGACCCCCTCTCCCCCAAAATATCTCCCCATTCCTCACAGGACCTTTACAATTACGATAGTCTGAAATAGTTGTGATATTCATCACCGTGCTAAAGGTTAATATCTAATTATTGTGATTTTCTCTCTTATTCTTCATAGATAGGCTCATGGTATATTATTCTTGTTACAGATACACAATAAAGTCAGTCTTGCAGGATTACATGATAAAGGTTGAATTGCAAAAACAGTTTCTTCTTAATGATCTGTTGAGCATGTGTTTGCTGTACATTTTCACTTTCACGTCTTTGAAAATGTATATCTTGTGTATGTACATGTTAAATTTTTTTTTTTATTCCTTTTGCTCCTATATTCTGCTTCTCTAAGACGGGATGTTGCTTAAATTTCAGGTAAAGCAGCAATTTTGGAGATTGAAACAAAAAGTTATGACAAAGAGTCTGGTGATTTATTATGCATGAACAGGTAAAACTGAATATATTCCTTTTAATGCTTTGTTACCATCACACTCAAGTAGTAAATTTCTTGCAGGACAACCGTCTATCTACGAGGAGCTGGTGGCTTCTCAAAGTCATCTAGTCCATTTTCTTACTCAAATTACCCTTTGAACCAGACTTCAGCTGTAAAAATTCCTGAAAGTAAACCTTTTTCAGTATTTGAGGATCTAACTCAACCATCTCAGGCATGTTATAGCTATTCAATATTGTTTGAAAGAAACTGGCTTGCTCATTCACAACACTGCATTTTGTTTTTGGCTTTTCCCACTTTACTTGCCTTTGCACTGTTACTCTTTTTGTAACAAATTTTGTTGTAAGACAAGAAATTATGCTTATTATTCCATGGGTTTTAGAGTCTTTGCCTTTTCTTAAATACTTTACAGCTTTGGTTTAGTTGATAGTTCAATGCACACTAAAATATCTATCTGGCGTCAACACAAATTTGTTACAAATTTTGTTGTAAGACAAGAAATTATGCTTATTATTCCATGGGTTTTAGAGTCTTTGCCTTTTCTTAAATACTTTACAGCTTTGGTTTAGTTGATAGTTCAATGCACACTAAAATATCTATCTGGCGTCAACACAAATTCCATAAGTTAGTATGCCTGTCAATACAATTTTTAAGTTTCCCCCTTTTTTCTCCTCAAAAATTAAATATTTTTTGTAACTCAGTTGTCTTCGAAAACTTTTAATATGTTTCTTTATGGATTTCTATACTGATTATGAATGTCTCTTCATTTTGGCAGGCATTGCTCTACAGGCTATCCGGTGACTACAATCCTCTGCATTCAGATCCCATGATTGCAAAGGTTGCCGGGTTGGTACTCTCATCCCGCCTTCTGAATTTCAGCTGATTTTTAAATATTTGAAACTCCAATTAAATTGTAACTTTTCCTTTTCCCCCATTTAAAGTCGAGGTGTGCTTATGAGTATTTTTTTAAGCCATGAGTTCGATGTTTGAAGTAAAGAGGATTGGTCATATGAATTAAATACATAGAAATTAGAAATGTCGGTTATGTGGCATTTTAAGACATAACTAGTTGAGATAACTCGTGCTTTGTACGGGTGGCGAAAATGACGGAATCTACTGTGTTGTTCTTTTGGTGGGAAAATAGTTTTTGGTGGGAAAATAGATGAATGAGCCTTTTACACGTGTCTATAGTGTAGTTAAGTTTTTTAAATAGATAATAGAATAGAAGCCATTGGTTTCTTTTTGTGCTCATTTTCAATCACATGGATTTATTCAATTGTATTGCTAATGTAATGTTTTTTTACTGATTGCCAAAGATTCTCGCAGCCAATATTGCATGGGTTGTGCACATTAGGATTTGCAGTTAGGGCAATCATCAAAAGCATATGCAGAGGAGATCCTGACATGATAAAAAGTATAGCGGGCCGTTTTCTTCTACATGTTTACCCTGGTGAAACTCTTGTTACGGAGATGTGGCTTGAAGGCCTGAGGTAGATTCACTGTTTGCCACATTCATAAGAATATTATTTTCTACAGAACAGAACACTTCCAAGTTACCTAGAGCATTGATTAATAACTTTGTTGGCGTCCTATTCAAATGCTTGGGAAATTTAGATTGTGATTAAAAGTTGAAATTGTGCAGGGTTATTTATCGGACTATGGTGAAAGAAAGAAAGCGGACGGTACTTTCTGGCTATGTTGATCTGCGTGGCTTGACTTCGTCACTCTGAAGGAATTCAATTACATGTAGCTCGATACTATTTGTAGAGAGTTCATTATGTTTCCAATAATACCTGAATGCAGTGAAACTGCAGTGTTTGAAAAATGTTAAAAAATGGGTATTTAAATAGAATATTAGAGTAGACTTGTGGTGTAACTTTTCCCTGATTCATATTTCATTGTCACTTTATTTTTCATACAATTATATAAGAAACCAAACAGGAATTTATTATTACAGTTTAAATCCACTCGTATATTATATTGAAGTTTTATTTTAAAACAATATATTAAAATAAAATTAAAATAATATTTCAGTGCTCCCATTACGAATAATAAAAAACGAAAATAAAAAAGAGAGTGAAAAAAGAACCTCATTCCCTTGGATTTTGATCATTCTCCATTCAAATACTCTCTCCTCTGTTAAGCTGACATCCCCTCCCCCTTTCTCTTCCATTTTTTCACCATAAATCTACCAAATTTCACCCATTAAACACAAACTTTTGATGACAGCTTGCAACGCTCAAGTACAAACTGTCTCTACTCTTGCAGAAACTCTTGCTGAGATTTCTTAAAGTTAGGGTTGGTGTTGTTAGGAAGGAAAAAGATATCCATTACCTGAAAGTAGCGTATTTGTATTCTTCAAGTCATAACCCAAAAAAATTAAAGCATAGGTTTGTTGCGTATATTACCTCCGTCCTTAAATATAAACCTCATTTGGAAAAAAAATTCTCTTTTTTTCAACAGAAAAAATTCTCTTTTTATAAATCCATTTTCAAATTACTAGATGTATTAATTATTTTTTTATAAAAATATTCTTAATTAATTTACATTGTTCTCTCTCTTAAGTTAATAATTAACGGATAGTTTTGGAAAAATAGTACACATTATAGACAAATTAAATGAGTTAACTAATTTTCTTAATTTGTGTGTTTTGGTCAAAATGAGCTTATATACAAGGGGCTTATACACAACAAAGTGATTAAAGACGGCAAATGAGTGGCTTAAATTGTAGAAGGACCTAGCTTGAGTTATATTCAGTTAGAATAGATTATATTGTAATCATTACAGTTGGTTGAGTTAGTTATTCTTTCGGTTATGTCAGTTATCTTTCCAGTTAGAGCTTTTGCCTTCTTTATTGGTTGTATATACAACCCTTTTGGTGATCAATGGAAATCAAAGTTCCATTTTATTTCATTTTCTTCATTGTAACATATTTCCTCTATGCCCATGGCCTCATTCCATCATGTAATCCAAATAATTTTTTTTTTTGACATAATGTAATCCAAATAATTAATTGTTATTAACAGTGAAATTGTCATTACAGAAACAATAAATGTGATTGAAATGCAGGCCGGGAACTATACTAAGGAATACGTTCATGGGGATCTTGGACGCACCCATCCTAGGTACTGATCTATACATTTACCTTGTGAAAATTGATTTTTTTTTTTTTAAAAAAAATCATTGCTTTGCCCAATCCATGCAATTGCATTACAGTTTTAGATAACTCTAAAGCCACACAATTGCTGTAGTAATCACAGTTTCAAACATCATTAGAGTGGTCATATTTTTCTTTTTTGTCAAAGAGTGGTCATATTGAAGATTAGGGGAATGGCGAATGGGAATGTGGCAGATTGAGCACTCAACACTCGTATGCTCCCGGGTGAATGAATATGGTGATCACAATACAAACGTTGTTTAGAGATTTGAACATTTATTATAAAATCAGCATTTAACTAAAAGCTTAACAACTTGCTCAGAATACAACACCCGGATATGATATCCAGAGATGCCACATCAGCTTCTCAAGTAATTAATTTTTAAATATTAATTATGAAACTAATTCCTAACAAATGATTGACAAATAATTTGGATATCGTAGCAAAGGAACTTAAATAGTACCCCCACTTCTCTAACAACCTCATGTTCAAGATATTTTCTTACTAGAAGTGAAGAACAGAGAAATGAATTGGTTCGTGGGTATTGCCTGGATGAAATTATTCAATTCTTTTCTCTACTTTGTGACGAGTGGGCGCTATTCAATCCATTGCACTTGTAACATTTTAGCCATAAAACTGTATCGATCAGCAGCTTCATCGATCTGACAAAAATATATATAATCAACTTGAGACATAATACACGAAATGGAGAAAAGGGAAAAACAACATGAAACCAAAACTGTTACCATTTTCTGTGTTGGACGACCCGCTCCGTGTCCAGCCTTGCAGTCAATGCGACCAATTATAGGGTTTGTCTGGGGACTTTTCTCCAAGCTACTACATAAGACATACTGCATGGTCTGACAACAATTGGAAATGTGTTAGAGAGAAAGAAGGAAAGAAGAAGAAAAAGGGTGGGCTGTTGGAATGAGTTTTTCTCCCACACAGTGGTCAAGTGAGAGTGACAGCCACACTCCACCCCATGCGAGAGCTATTTGTTAATTTATTTAGTTTATAACCACTTATTCAAATATAAGTTAACTTGTGTCTTCAATCTAGCGTGTGTATATGTAACATAAGAAGCCAACTCACCGCCAATAGCTTCAATGAGTGCAGTGGCACAACTCGATCATCATGATCTGCTGTCAACAACATGGTCGATGGGTACTGAGTTGACTGGTCAGGATGCTGTTCCCACGGTCTCCGGACATTATGTAATGGTGAGTACCTAGAGCAGTAGATAATAGAAACTTCATCATCTTTTAAAAACACACCCACAAAAAAGTTGCATATCCAGGAAATCACAGGAGTTCATGAAGCAATCTGTCTTTCAAAACACGGTTGAGAAACATCAAGATGAAAGCAGATATATGATGTACTTTTTCCTGATGAACCTCAAAATATGAGGATAAAATGAAAACGAGAATCCTCAACTTCAAACCAGAAAAGAATTCTGAATAGTGAATACCATGCTGCTAGAACATGAGCGAGTTTACACCAACCTAGCAATCCCCCTACAGAATAATTATGGAACTGTTGCGAAATGAATACCATCAAGTTAGTTTCAGCTCCAGGATTAAAGCATACTACGCTGTATACTTAGCATAGCGAGTATCTCGACAGGATACTCATTTACATGTCCAGTCTGTAAGAGAGTGGAAATGGTTTGCCATGTATCATGTATGACCGAATTACCTATTGAAGGTTTGTCCCCTGTTTAGAGTTCCTTATTCACCCGTTACATTGATAAATGACAATTTATCAAGCAAAAGCGGCATGAAGAAACCATGTCATCCTATATAAAAAATATATTTGGTCTAAAGACACTCTTCTGTAAATATCATAATAACTTGCTTATCACTATCAGACCAGAACATGCATGTGATGTGTAGCTTATGAACTCCAGGGAAAGAAAACAAAATCAAAATGGTATGAAATTAAAGACCAAGAGTGGTAATAATACAATAGCCCATTTGTTCAGTTTCCTACTTTTGGATTGAAAGCATGGAAAAACTCGTGCGTGTTTTGATTCCATCTATCTTTTACTACTACAAATCTGAACCTTGAAACAATTGGCCATTGTCATTGATTATAAAATGTTTGCATTTTGCAGATTTTACTTTGATTTCAGCTTGCATACAAAAATTTGTTTCCATGCGTGTTAATCTTCCTGACTAATCTCCCCTTCTCTCACGACTCTTGCATTCTCCCTTTCAAAACTCACTTTGAAAATTCACTTCTCCAGTAGTCCTATCCAATTCATGATTCCTAAGTTGCATTCATTGACATTCTTCTTCCTCCTGTGGTTCATTGACTTTGTTTTTAACGCATGCTTAGCAAAACACAGCGGCTTTCTCTGTATAGCTGCTGCCACCTACTGTGAAAAAACATCGAAAAAACTAATTGTTGCAACATGGAAAAAACAATTTGATAAATCCGAGTTGGGCTCCTCGAATAAGAGAACTCTCGAAATTCGGCATAAATGACACCCACCATATGCCACACATAATTGATAGCAACCCTTAATGTGACAAATGTTGCAAAAGATAGTCATTCAAAGATATGTAAGCTGCATCATAATCAACTGAACACTAACAACTTGCAAGTTGCAAGAGATAAATTGTCACTTTTGTGACTAAAAAAGATGGTTCTTTCTTTCTTTCTTTCTTTCTTTATGTCAACGCTGAATTACTGCACCTTAGATTTTTTCTTCACACGGATTGGTGAATAATAAGGGGGCTAATGACCTGACCATTGTGTTGAAGGGACAAGATGGGGATACTGTTGCTGTGTTGCACATAAACTATCTTACTGTTGATTCCCCATCAGTTTTGAAATAACTTAAGATTTTATCGTTGCACGTAAACTTTTTTTTTTTTAATATATTTACCATAATTGCAAGAATTAGATATAAATTGTTTAGGCTATTTTTTTAACAGATCAGAATGACAGCTTATATGATGTGCACATAATTATCAGTATCTTACAATTCATGCGATTCGTATCTCGATTCGATACGAAATCAAACACAATCGGTATGTATCGGAGTGCGAATCTATTTTGCATCTGAATCCCATCATGAATCCCAATTCGCTCTTCTGAATCTCACGAATCATGAATCTCGCTGAATCTTACGATACGAATTCCATCATAGGTGCAGCCTTGATATGGGTCGAGTTGCACAATTTGGGTTCTAAAAGGTCTGCTCAATTTTTTATTTTTATTTTTTGCAATTTTTTTGCAATTTTTTCTTAAATAGGACATTATCAACCAAAATCAATGCGATTTTTGGTTTGCACTCCCTCCTACAATGTGATTTTTTTTATTCTCCGTGCTACACAGTGCTTCACGCCCTCCCTTCTCCTCTGTTCTTTTATGTTTTTGCACCTTGATATAAGATTTGAATGTTGAATTGTTTTGAAGTTCATATATGATATACCAGCTTATATTTTTTTGTTTATGCCACTTATTTTTACTTACAAATGCCACAATTTTATTGATCATGTATCTTACGATTCATAAAAAGATTCGATTCACGATTCGAAAAATAGGTATTCCGATTTACAATACGCATCTCGATTTAATAACCATGGTTGTGCGTTTCTAAAGAAGGGCAAGGAATCATAGATGAATGATGGTTTTAAAAAAAAAAAAAAAAGTAGTTGCGCAACAAAACAGGGAGGCGCTTATACGGAAGAAAAGAGATGGTACTTGCATTTTTCTGATGAGAAATTTCCTGATGGTGGTGATCGTAAACCACACAAGGAAGAAGGGCAGTGAGCGCAAACTGGGAATCACGAATTGGAGAAGTGAATCTCAAAAATAGAGAACACACGACACACGAGAGAAGGGATGAACAACAAGGAAGGTTAAAGCACGTGAGTGACGGCACGTTCACTTTTAATTTGTAATTTAATCACAGCCACTTATTTCAATCCAATGGTTACAATTTGTTCCTCTCATTTCTCACAGTAGAACACTCCTCTACCACCCCCACCCCCAAAAAAAAAACATTACTGATTTCATAAAATACTGAAATTTATCCTTGATATCTCAGGATAGGATAAAACTCTTACTTGATTAGCCAATGAAACTCTTCCTCCTTGTCAGAACAACCATAATCCGAGGTCCAAGCATGACCTGAATAAAAATTCTAAATCAATAGTGACACTCATTTAAACAAACTACTGGACATAGCTGATCTAAACAAACCTATGGTAAATTTGTGGAATCGTAGCATATCCATAACACCAACATGAGCCAGTGCACAGCCAAAAAGATCAGGTCTCTGTACAGATAAAGAGGGAAGTAATCTAGCATAAACAGAGAGCTGTTGAATGGAAAGTGTAGCCTAAAAATTGAAAAACAAAGCAAATGAATCAGACCTGATTTATACAAGCACCAACCAGAAGTCCGCCATTGCTTCCACCTTCGATGCATAACTTTCTGGTTTGGGTATAACCAGTGGATATAAGGTATTCAGCAGCAGAAATGAAGTCATCAAAGCAATTCTGCTTTTTTGCAAGGGAGCCTGCTTTATGCCATTCCTCCCCATATTCTCCACCACCACGAATATTTGCTATGCAGTAAACAACACCTAAATGTTTTGTGAGTACAATGCGACTAACACTGAAAGACGGTGTAATACTGATATTAAAACCACCATATCCGTACAACAAACAAGGGTGCGAACCATCCAAAATAATATTCCTCCTGGCAACAATGAACATTGGAATCTTGGCACCATCTTTGCTAGGGACAAAAACCTGAAATGTGAAAATTGCATTGAAGAATAGAACAACCAAGTTGAGCAACAAGGATAAAGACTCATGCATGTACTCATAGAGACTAAAGGAATTCAAAACAGCCTATTTAACAATGTGACAACATTGCATGCCTATACTCGTACAGAATAATGGTATTCAAAACAGCCTATTTAATAGTGTGATGACTTTGCAGCATCAGAGAATTTGTTTTAGACCTGATTAACATGAAAATCAGAGCGATCAAACCCAGGGACAGCAATTTCACGCAATATCTTCAGATCAGGAATTTCTGTTCCCAGGTTGCACTGATAGATGATACCGGGAGTTAGAAAGCTTGTAAAGCTAATAAAAACCTCACTATCCTCACGCCGTGCAGAAATTTCATATACTGTGCCAATGTCAATTGGTAACTGATGCAGCAAGGAACCTGTTTTTAAGTCTCTTACTTGTAGAATATGCTTCACATCACTCAAGTAACTCACTATTAGTTGGTTACCATTTACAGCACATGCTGACTCAAGTACATCTTTTTCAGACTCTTGGAGAACATCGGTCCAAGCATTTGGTTCCTTCAAATCTACTCGGACTAGTTTATATTTTGGAGCATCTTTATTAGTCAAAAATGTGAACACAGTGCCATCATTTGCAATGACTTCATACTTCGCATCAAACTTTTCAATAAGTTTGACAAATGGGAGGAGTGCATTTTCATTGCGAAAGCTTTCCAGTCCATTAGGAAGTTTAGATAGATCACAGTAGTAAAGTTTGTTAACTGGATCGCACCCTTCTTCAATATAGAGGAGGAGATACTGCACCATCAATAAAAACAGAATCAAATTCATGGGAAAATTAAAATCATATGCATAAAATTCATTGTAGCTTTGTTATTGCATCTGACAAAGAAAATCAAATTATACTCACTACACTCCTTGGCTTACAAAGTCATGAAGTTAACCTTATTTCCTACAACCTTTTCTAATGTATGTCATGAATATTAAAATTACATAACATTGAATTAAATAAGAATCTTCAAAAGCATTAAAGTAAAGCTTCGGGTTATTATGGCAAAACACTTCAAGAAAGAGGGACTCATTGAGCAAACACGTTTTATCACAGGTATACTATATAATACTCAGTTACTTAACCAAACCATAGTGCTGAAATGGAAATTATGCAAGACAATATAGTAGAGACACAGGTTTTCCATACAAGACTAATCAAGCAACTGGGCAAGAAATTATGATGCCAAATCAGAAAAATCTAAATAGATGGCTTCTAAAAAAATATGTGAGACAGGGCATAAAAAGAGCGAAGCATCAGTGACATTGACATAGGTAAAATCACACAAAAGCACAAAGACATTAGTTGCACATTTTCTTATTTTATGCCCACATAAAAAGAATACAGACAATGTCAGCTAATTCTAAAGCAATGACAATAATAAAGTACCTTCCCATCATCAGTAACACTTCCTTCAAACAAATATTTAGGGTTTTCAAGATCTCTCCAGCACAAAATATCTTCCGATTGATTTGTACCCAGAAAATGATAATAGAGCTCATTATAAAGGTTAGAGTTCGTCTCAGTTCCAGCATCAACTACTTCGCCATCTCTAGTGTAAAAGCAGAATAATTAATTCAAATTTTATATCAACAGAACACGAATATAATCCTACCATGATCAACATACATAAGTTATCTACAATATCTCCACATAGATAATGCCCATTACAAATCATCTTTGACCAGAACTATCGAATTCAAGGCCATGCACTCCATATCGCTGAATTTGTAGAATTTGTAGACAAATAGCAATTGCAAATCCGGCACATCCTTGAAAGAATGAAAGAATGTGAGCATAGAATATCACTTACTTGGGTGCTGGATAGCGGCTATAAAAGAAACCTTTGCTGTCATGTGTCCAACTAATGGAGGAAAACTTGACCTGAAACAAAATATAAACAATCATCAATGGCCTTCTTTTGTATGCACTTTTTAATTTCTACTAGTAAAGGCACACTGTCTGCGACACTCACCCATGATAAAGTATCAGGCTCAACAATCTTGTCCTCAATACGCATTACTTTTATAGTCACCCAATCGCTACCGCTCGAACTAAGCGCATAAGCCAAATACTTGGCATCTTCGCTCACCGAGTATGTGCTCAGTGAGACGGTTCCGTCTTCACTTAAGGCATTAGGGTCAAGCAAAACCTCTGATTCTCCGTCCAAACTATCCTGAAATATAATTGAATCCGAGTAGCTCAAAACCAAACAAAGCATTAATGATTTAACAACTCGTATGAAAGCAATGCCAAACCTGCACATAGAGGATGTTCTGTGGCTGAAGCCCAGTGTTGTGGAAGTAAAAGTACTTGTTGGCTCGTCTAAAAGGAGCATCATAACGAGGATGGTCAAATAGCTTGGTGATCGTTTCGCTGAGCTTCGCTCTAGTTTCACATTTTTGAATCACCGAATTCGTCAATTGAACCTGCTTCTCTACAAACTCTTTCACTTCTTCCGCATCGGGATCTTCGAGCCTTCAAAAATAAAAACAAAAAGATGCATATGAAATTAATTAATCAGAAATATTTTGCAGCTTGTTCAAAAAATTAATAATCTCTATCTATCCAAATTGAGCGAGGAACGACAACAATGGAAATTCACTTCAGTACCATCGATAGGGGTCGGCAATCTTGACGCCGTGATAGTCGTCAATTACTGAGTCGTCTCTGCGAGCAGCGGGATATTGCAGAGGTTCGTCTAGGGCACCGAGCGAACCCATGCTATGCTATGCCGAGGAAAGAAGAAGAGAAAATGGATAAAATTGGGAATGAAGGTGAAGATTAAATACGCCCGAAATTCTGCTATCAGCAGGTAGATTCGGAAATCACTATTGCGCCCGCGGAGACCATAACACATGAGAACTTATTGTTAGAGCACCTTCAACGGGAGGTTCGTTGATGGTTTTCAATCTTAAAACCAATTATTAAATAGGAATATTACAGACACTCTCTATGATATTCTCTCTTAAATATTTTCTCAATGATTGGATCACGTCACACTTTTTTTTCCAAAATCAACCATTGGATTGAAAGTTATCATCATATAGATCATATCTGTAAATTTTAACATTAATCTATGATCATTTGCTATGTCATCAAGATGCGTCAAGATTAAAGTTACCATCATATAGATCATACTTGTAACTTACTAGTGCAGGGGCGTGCGATGCGACGGCGAGCTGCTGCGATGCGACGGCGGGGCGAGCTGCTGCGTGCTGCGGCGTTCAGGTAAGGAAAGGAAGAAACACAGTGAAACAAGTAAGAAAGTAGGGTTTTTGGCTTTTGGTTGAGTTTTGTGAGAGGTAAATCGCAAATCAGAGGTAAAATTAGGGGGAAAAAGTGTTCAAAAGCAACAAAAAAAGAGAGTAAAGGCTCTGGACCGGACGGTTTACGAAAACTGGGCCCGGTTCCTTGGTTATGGCGATTCAAGGCAGTCCAAGGCGGGCCGAACGGTTTTTTAGCGGTTCCTTATGACTAGCGGTTCTTTATGTCTACCCAGACCGTTTGTGTCACCGGGTCGCGGTCGGACCGGCCGGTCCGATTGTCATATTATTGCTTAAAACACCTTTAGCGCGCAGGTGTCTTAAACCATTGGAGTAAAGTCCCATTTTAGTTCCTGACAATTTTTGCGCAATCCATTTTAGTCCCTGATAAAAATTAAGTCAAAAAATAGTCCCCTAACATTTTCAAAACAGGGTCACGTTAGTCCCTCCGTCCATCTCCTTCCAAATCCGTCAGTTAACGCACTGATGTGTCACGTTAAATGTTAACATGGCAACGTTAACCCTGCCAAATCACCACCAGCTGTCCTTTTTTGTTCCAAACTCGGATTGGGACGTTTTAGTCCCAGTCAAAAATGGGACATATTAGTCCCTCTTCCCCCATTTTTACCAGAACACTTCTTCTTCTTCTTCTTCTTCTTCTTCTTCTTCCTCCTCCTCCTCCTCCTCCCTAAACCCTAATCTGATTTTTCCCTCCCCAATCTTCTCAATATTCTCGTTTAGGGAGTAAATGGAAAATCTATTATTTGGTTCTGATGAGTTTTTGCCCTATCTAAAGAATTTATGATGGATAACTAAGACAGGAACAAAAGCAATAATTTCTCAAATAACATAGTTTCAGACAATGCCCAGCTCTAAATTTTCAAGCTTTGCCATACAGAACCCTAAATAATTTTGTTTCAACCATGATAAAAGTGCGAGTACATATGAAATCTTTCGGTGCATATGAATTCGTTGGAATCTAAAATCAGCACATAACCTTCTCAAATAAAAAAAGGGAAACAAAAAACTCACTGGAATCTAAAGACCTACCCGAATGCTGTAATATAGATTTCAAGTGTTGGAAACATAAAATCAAATTTGGGGAGGGGAAAAATCAGATTAGGGTTTAGGGAGGAGGAAGAAAAAGAAGAAGTAGTGTTCAGGTAAAAATGGGGGAAGAGGGACTAATATGTCGCATTTTTGACAGGGGCTAACACGTCTCAATCTGAGTTTGGAACAAAAAAGGACAGCTGGTGGTGATTTAGTGGGGTTAACGTTGCCACGTCAGCATTTAATGTGACACGTCAGTGCGTTAACTGGCGGATTTTGAAGGAGATGGACGGAGGGACTAACGTGACCCTATTTTGAAAATGTCAGGGTCTATTTTTGGACTTAATTTTTGTCAGGGACTAAAATTGGTCGCGCAAAAATTTTCAGGGACTAAAATGGGACTTTACTCTAAACCATTGTCATTCTTGTCCTCAACCCTCGAGAGGCAAACTAATAATTATTTCATCATTATATTTGTCACTTTAAAATATCAAGAAGTACTAATTAAGAAGTACTAATTACTTGTTTTTCAATAATACTCTTATTTATTTGTATTTCAACTAATCAATATTAATTAGTTCTCCTACCTAACTATCACTCCACTACTACTAACCACTGCAATTAATAAAGGTATTTTAGTCAAGAGAGATTATTTTATCATGAAAATTAGTACAATCAATCATTTTCTTAAGAAATGGGCATAACCTTAAACGACGAACAATATGAGACAGAAGGAGTAATTTATAAATAAGTAAGTCATTTAAAAAAATATATTTATGCTTATTAATGACAATTAATTGAGATAATGTAATAATGGCTATCTTAAAATAATAATAATTAAAAATTAATTTGTGTTTTAGGCAAAAAAATAGATGAATATGGAGGTGACATGTGGTATAATCTCACGTGACAAAACTTTATTTTATATAATATAATAGATTTTTTCCCATCGAAGTAAGTCTAACTATCAGTTTGTGTCGATTAAAATTAGCCGACGTTGAGTTTACAAGTAACGATTGCATAGCATTAAAACACAATTTTTTATCACTCAAACTCAACTGGAAATAATAAAAGGGAAATAATAATTGGAAAAGGAAAATAAATATGAGGTCAAGTATGAGTTGCTTATATGCAACTACTATTAGAATAAAAATTAGTTGAGTTACTTATGAGTTGTTTAAATCACATGTGGCAATTGGGCTCACAAAAAATAAGTTAAGCAACTCATTTAGTTGCCACATTAAAGGTGCTCTTATGATCCTGTCCTTATGTCGTTAACGGTTGGAGTGCTCCAGCCGGTTTCCAACATGGTGAAACTATTCGTGGTCAAGCAACGCATTAGCTAAAATAGGACAAAAATCAGCTAAGTTTCCTTAGGTATGTTCTTCTCACAAAATGAGATAAAAACTGTTTTGATAGTGGCAGTTATAAGAGATTAGAGATACTGAAAGTAAATAGAGAGAAAAAAAATATACTATTTCATGAGAGAGAAGCTACATCAACGGTACCTAAAGAACTTTATCTAAGTTTGTCGGCTAAAATATTATTTATTAGTTTTAAAATTTACCTAAAAAAGCATATTTAAAAATACGTTTTAAAATATTTTTATGTCATGTCATTCTTAAAAAAATTAGGTCAAGCATTAAAAAAATTTATGTCAAATAAATAACGCAGTATGAGTCTTAGGAAACTTAGACAAGTCTAGTCTATTTTTACCATTTTGTAGTACATAAAGTTTATCTTCGTTGATCTATTAGTCCTTCAACTTAATTAGAGATAAGCTGGATAATAGACATTTAAATAAACTCACAAGCTAAATCAGATTTTCAAAAATGTCAGGTCAATCTGGAAAAAAAAACTTGTGACAAGTCTTGCTTGGACCTTAAATTTTTAAAATAAATCGGTCTATTTTTCTTTTTCTTTTATTATAATAAGTCGGTCTATTTAAACAAAGCATTGTTAACTCAACATATTTCCACCTGTATACGAAACACAATAAATATAATTTGTTTTAGAGTTTAAGTAGTAGAATATCCGTGCATCTGCACGGGTCGCACCGTGTTGGTTGTAATGAATGTTTCTAAAGCATTTACATACATCAACTAAAATTGAATATTAGTTGCTATGTCTTTTGACCTGACAAATATCTTAATACAGTGGTCCTTGCACTAATTTTAATAGCATCTTTCTGAATCACCTTTATGCGTTAATAGCCATAAAACAATATTAAAGCTAAATTAAATACATTTATAAATAATAAATATATTTATAAATTTGATATGTGTTTAATGATGATAAAATTACACCAGAACATGTAATATTTTACCGAAAGGACTAAAAAGTAAAATAATTATTTATAATAAAATTACACCGACAACATGTAATGTTTCTCCGTAAGGACTAAAAACCAAAATAATTATTTATAAATGATAAACATATTTGCAAATTTGATATGTGTTCAAACACGATAAAATTACACCCATGACATGTAATGTTTCCCCGTAACGACTAAAAAATAAAATAATCATTTACAAATGATAAAAATATTTATTAATTTGATATGTGTTAAAAGACTATAAAATTGTACCCACAACATGTAATGTTTCCCCATATAAACTAAAAAATAAAATAATCATTTATAAATTATAAAAACATTTATATATTTGATATGTGTTTAAAGATGATAAAACTACACTGACAACATGTAATGTTTTCCCGTAGAGACTAAGAAGCAAAATTATCATTTATAATAAAATTACACCGACAACATGTAATGTTTTCCCGTAAGGACTAAAAAACAAAATAATTATTTACAAATGATAAAAACATTTACAAATTTAATATGTGCTCAAACATGATAAAATCACACCGACGACATGTAATGTTTTTCCGTAAGGATTAAAAAACAAAATAATCATTTATAAATGATAAAAAACATTTATTAATTTGATGTGTTAAAAGACTATAAAATTGTACCTACAACATGTAATGTTTCCCCATATGGACTAAAAAACAAAATAATCATTTATAAATTATAAAAATATTTATAAATTTTTATGTTATGCCGACAATATTTTATATTTCTCCTTCTGTACCCAAAAGAGAAATAATCATTTATACCGATAGTATGTAATGTTTCTTCCCGTTAAGAATCAAAAGTAAAATAATCATCTATAAAAAATATATTTATAAATTTTGATACGTGATCAAAGACGATAAAATTATATTTACAATATGTAATGTTTTCTTATTGAGACTTTAAACGAAAATAATTATTTATAAATAATAAAAAAATTATAATGATAAAATATAAAAAAAATAAAAAAAATAATATTAATAAAAAGTATAAATATAAATAAAATAGAAAAATTAAAATGGTTTCATTGTATTTATTTTGAAGAAAGAGAGAAAGAGAGAAAGAAAGAAAAAAAAGAAAGGGAGAAAGACAAAGAGAAATGAGAGAAAGAGGGGAAAAAAAGAAAGAGAGAAAGAAAAGTCACGTATATGACAGAAAAGAAGAAAGAGAAGATAGAGAAAAAAGTGAAATATGAGAGAGAAAAAATTAAAAGTAGGTATGAAAAATTAAATTTTTATATGGATTTAATTTTTATTTTGATTTATTTTTATTTAGATTGACATATTTACCCCTTTAAAATGATAGGTGACAAAAATATGGTAGTCTAGTTTTTTTTTTCACCCGCCTCTTGTTTGCTTAAATAGAAAGTCACATACGTGACAGAAAAGAAGAAAGAGAAGAGAAGGAAAAAAAAATAAAAGGAGAGAGAAAAAGTTATAAGTATGTAGAAAAAATTAATTTTTTATGTGGATTTAATTTTTATTTTGATTTATTTTTATTTAGATTGATAGATTTGTCCCTTTAAAATGATAGGTGGCAAAAATATGGTAGTCTAGTTTTGTTTTGTCACCCGCCTATTGTTTGCTTAAATAGATAGTAGAAGATAGTAGATTGGCATGCACCATCGGCGTAAATCAGCAGATTTACACTGATAACCAATAAGAGCCCACTGTTTTGCCATGTCACCCCACTCTAATAAATGTATTTTAAAAATAATTGTACAATGATAAGCTCTCATTTAATGTCAATGTAAAAATAGTCTACACCAACTGTGCATGTCCCCTCTTTATTGTATATTAGCGGCAAGACGGGCAGTAGTGTCCGTTTTTCCGTATTTCTATTGCGTTAAAGTATGTATTATTTTATTACGTTTTATTGTTTAATGTTGATTTTAAGGGATTTCATTATGTATTTCAGGTATTTTATCACACTAATTTTCATAATGACATATTATTATTAACACGTATTAATATGTATGTGTATTATTAACTAATCAAATAGCATACAAATTTGTAAATGTCAAAATAACCAATGAATTATACATGTGTAACTCAAAGCGCAAAACATGATAAATATATTAAATTTACGGTGGGAAAATAACATTATAGGCTTGAAAAAACATACATAAAAAAATAAACTAAATGAAATACTTTACACAGTTACATGTGAAGAAATATCTTATCAGCAGCGCCAAAAAAATACATATTTTTTTGTCCTAACTAAAAGCACATATGATTCAAATAAATTCTTTTTACCAGCATTACCAATAGTTTACACATACTAAAACAGATTGGTGTATACACACAATGCATAATATCAAGTTAAGCTTATACGATAGGAGGGTTGAGCCCTATTTGTTTTCTTGCTAATACACACCATGTATAATATGAAGTCACAGTTATACAAAAATTCTTGCTATAATACATATCATCCCAAAGTTGTTCTTAACACAACAGGAACAAAAATTGAATTTAACGGTAAAACATTCAACATAAACCAACAACCAAAGGCTCCACAAAATGATTAATCAAAGTAACAAAATAGGAATAGGATCTTCCTCCTATAACTCGGTCACCATGGCGCCCTCACTGGATTCACTCCCTCTCAAAGTAGAAAAAGGAAACGGTCATAGGACTGCTAACATCAGTGGCACTCTGATCCTCAGATAATGCATTATTATTGCACCTATCAACCATCAAAGAAGAAAAGAAAGGTACCACAAAATGGTATAGTTTTAACACAGATATGAACTTTTTGGATCACAAAAAATGGACCTGTCATTTGCACATGTCTTCATATTCAACTACTGGGGCAAAAATTGAGCCCCTTGAACGGGCCTGCTGTTGTTTTGCAAGATTACCACAATGTAAGTAGGACCTCAAGATGGTGAACAAAAACCAAAAAAATCTCCAAGCCAAAAGCTGCATTGAAATAGGTGGTGGTGTCACCTTTTACATCTTGTTCTCCAGAGGCCTTATTTATTACTATAGCAAGTATCACTATTTTGTTATTTCCCATGCAGGCTTTGGCCAAAGCAGTGTGAAGGCCATCTCCATAATGGTAGTCTACAGTAAGTTAAAGGAAAACAAATGATTGAAAATTTCAATCAAATCATGAAGAACAACCATTAATTTTTACATGAACACAGTGTCTAAAGGGGTATAAATAAAATGGATCATACCACTTCTTCCTCTTCTGAGGGTTTTCCATTTGTTCCTTGTAATGATTTTAAATATACTGCTTTGCGGCAGCAACCTTCTGTTTCCTGACATTGGAAATAGGTGTTTCATTCAAGGGTGCAGTCAAATCTTGATTTCCTCCATTATTGCCATCCCCCTCCTTCTTCTTTGCCTTCATTCTATCCTGAGGCTGCAACTTCTGAAGCCAACTGCCTGTAGAATTCATTTTCCTACCATCCTTCTATGCATGCTCAAACACTTCACTTCAAATCCCTACAAACAAAACCCAATTAAAAAATCCTCATCAATCAAAGGAGCAAACGTCACCCCTATGAATATAATTTCAACACACAAAAATATGGCAAAATAAAGGCCCACATTTTTATTTTAAAAAAGGAGAAAAATAACTATCGTTTCCATGCAATTTAGCAAGGGAGTGGATGTTGACTTGTGTTCACTGTGTTGCTACTTAATTAACAAATGATAATCTTGTAAAATAGTGAGGAATTGGACACACGTAACAAAGATAATAAATTCAAATACATTAACAAAATAAAAGATGAAGCTGGAGAGGACACCCTTTATGGCCATGGGAAGAGATGATGAAATAGCATGAGCAGAATGGGAAGTGATTACTTGAACACACTTGTGCTCTTTACCTGTTTTGGTTTACTCTCTCTCTGTGACACCCCTTTCTCTTTAACCATGTGCTCTATTCTATAATGGTATGTCTATTCTCCTAATCCTGTTGCCTTCCCTTTGATCCTGTTGCCTTCCCTAACCCTTCTCTGATTCCTCGTACTCTCTCTTCTCCCTCCCTCTCCCTCTCGATTTGCAAAATGTGGACAGTCCTTTCCCTCTCCCTTTCGTGGAAACGACGCACTCAGAGGAGAACTTATGTGACGCTTTTCTCTCTGTAAATTTTAAACTAATTCTATGCAGTTGCTTTCTGTTGTAGTCGTGTAATACTGGATAGGAGTTCATGGGTAAAACTATATTACAGATTACTTTGGTTTCATTTTTTTTTTGTCACTGTCGATGTTAACCGTAATGAAGAAACACTTCCCATGTTTGTGGTGGTTACTTTTTAGGGTAGTTTTGTCAAATTAAAAAGGCTACACCAAAATATTGTATTCTCATTATATATTATTATAGATTATTATAGATTATAGATATATTGTTATAGCTGATATTCTTCTTTCATTTCTAAACCGGCGTACCAATGTCTTAACTCTTAACGATTTAACACTCTTATTTGCATTTCCTAAACATACTTGTAATCATTCTCTTTTAACTATATATACCTGAGGAAGAATGCTGGAACAATCTCTCAAGCACACTTTTTTAAACACTTTCTCAACTATTAGTCCACATCACTGTTTTAAACAAATCCTTTAACAAGTTACCGGCTAGATTAATTAGGAATCAGCACTAATCACGTTAGCGGTTTCTAGGTTCTTCTTCCTCCCCTTTTCACGGCTACACCTTGTAACAGACTCTCCTGCCCATTCCGTTTGCATTTTTCCAATTTCATTTGAAGCCTTGAATGTAAATTATGTGATGTGATTACACGCCAATAATTTCCATCCCTCATGATCAGTTCGACAATCTTCACTATCTATTTTCCTGTTGATACAGTCACGTTGTGCCTGACCAACCAACCACTTTACTGAATCAAAATGAACAAAATTCCCCACCTTTTTTGCATCGAAAGAAATGAATTTGAAGAGTTAGAAAATACATGATCACTTTTATGGTAACCACCGTCAACGTGTTTTTCTGGGAAAATCAAAGAACCCATTTGTTTTTTATAGATAAAGAACCCATTTTTAATACGTAAGAAAGCAGGAAAGCAACATCTTTTATCTTGTTGAGGTGGTTGTGCAGGAGACTTTTTTTGGTGATTATCAGAAGTAGGGCTGGACAAAATGGCCTGATCCGGCCCAAATCAGAGGAGATCGGACGGCCCGCAGCGTGTTGGGCCGAATCGGGTCGGTTAAACGGGTAGGCAGATCAAATAGCCGGATTTGTGCGAACGGGCCTGGGCCAAAAAATTGTACCGCCGGTAGTCGGACCGAACCGAATTAGAAGAAGCCCAATACACTAATACTCATATACTCAGTCAGTCACTACACAACCAGGCCCAGCGATTAAAAAAAAAAAATTACCCTAAAAGACCAACAAAACCTAGCG
Source organism: Calophaca sinica (assembly GCA_037113605.1). Taxonomy (NCBI): domain Eukaryota; kingdom Viridiplantae; phylum Streptophyta; class Magnoliopsida; order Fabales; family Fabaceae; genus Calophaca; species Calophaca sinica. Next base: position 3,911,516 of record CM073735.1, read on the forward strand.
CCGCTCAGAACTCACAAGTCACAACACACAACTCACAAAGATGAAAAATCTCAATCTCGCGAAACCCTGGCGCCGCTCCATTATCTCGTTTCGTTCTCTCGCAACTCAGTCACAAACAAATGAATGAACTAACCCTCCGAAAGTGAAACCTAGCGCCGGTGGTGATCGTCCTCTCATTTCTTTTCCTTGTTCATCTTTCTGTCATCTCTCAGAGACCTAGTCTCAGAGCAAGTGACCCTTAGCACTCAATCGCTCGCCTGTTGCCTCTCTCGTACCTGTTGCGACGACACTGGGGAACAAAGAGCATGGACTAAAATTTTTTTGGCTGAAGATCAAGGTTTGTTTTATTTTTGGATTTTGGGTTGGTGTTTGTTTGATTTCATTCTAGATTTAGGGTTTGTGACTGATTTTATTCTGGAATGTGTTTTTTTTTGGGTTCATGTTTATTTGATTTTATTCTGTATTTAAGTTTGATGTTTGTTTGATTTTTACGTTTGTTTTAGGGAATGTGTTTGTTTTCTTCGAACAACCATGGAGGAAGTCAGTTCATTGGAGTCTTGGACCAAGCAAGACTTTTGTTCTGGTTCAGAGGTTTTAAGGTTAGGGTTTGTGTTTTTCTTTGTGTTTAGGGTTTTGCCTTTTTTCTTCTTTGGAGTTTAGCTTCCATATTTTGCTTTTTACTAACATTTTGATTTTGTTGGGTGGTTTAGTGTGCTGGATCTTGGAGACTTAGAGCAATCAAAGATTTGGTTCTTTGTTTGGGCTTTTTACTTGTAAGTTGCCTAAATGAAATTGTTTTTGAGTGACCTTACTATAGAATAGCACATGATTATTGTATGCATGCTTTAAGGTTATGAATGTCTACTTTAATATGTCTACTTGTATGCATGCTTTAATATGTTTTATTGTATGCATTAATTTGTAAACTATATGCTTTATGGTATGCTTATTTGTATGCTTTACAGATTTTTTTGCATGATTGTTTGCTAATTTTTATGCTTTTACTGGTTCAGAATGTGTAATTGGAGTATCTACTTAGTCTTAGACTACTTGCAATCTTAATTATATGCATGCTTTAAGGTTATGAATGTGTAATTTAATATGTCTACTTGTATGCTTCTTGTATGCATGCTTTAATATGTGTTGTTGTATGCTTTAATTTGTAAACCAAATGTTTTATTTGTATGCTTTAATTTGAATGTGTTCTTGTCTGGATGTGTGCTTGTTGAAAATTTAAGAAGGCTTATGTTAACTTAAAAGTTTGTAGAAGGTTGATGTAACTTCTATGAAAATTACAAAAAGGGGGAACTTAATGTGGTTCAGCCCCTAACAGTCTTCTTTAGTTGAGAATTTTGTTATGTTATGTGGGTGGCGGTTGTTGACTATGCTTCTTCATTAATTCAGTGATGGAGCAGCCTGGTCAAGACCTGCATTCTACACTAACACCTCAAAATCTCACTGCTGAAGCTGGTAGTGCCATCCCAAATCCTGCTCCAGTTGTAATAGATGGTAGTGGGGCTCAGCCTACTGAACAGACAGCTGCTGTTGGCAAACCTCCTCTTGGAAAGAAGAGGAAACCCAATGCGAGTGGTCCTAGGCGAACTTCTGCTGCCTGGGACCATTTTAATTTAATACTTGATCAAACTGGACCTATGGCTGTGTGCAAACATTGTCACAAAAAATACTTGTGTGACACGAATAAGCATGGCACTTCAAACATGCTTGCTCACATGAAGGTGTGTACTAAATACCCATATGTTGTAATTAATGACCCCAATCAAAAAACCCTAACATTTCCTCGTGGAGAGAACACTGGTTTAGGTTCTATGAGTACTAGAGTTGATGTTGAAGCTTGTAAAAGGGTTGTGGTAACTTTTGTCATAATGGATGAACAGCCCTTTAGGGTAGTAGAGGGGGAGGGATTTAAGTACATGCTTAGATGGCTTCCAATTTCAATTTGTCATCCCATCTAGGCATACCATAGCTAGGCACTGTTTCCAATTATATCTTGATGAAAAGCTTAAGTTGAAAGCCCTTTTCAAATCAGAATCCACTAGGGTTGCACTCACTACAAATTGTTGGACATCCATTCAGAATCTTAACTATTTGACCCTAACTGCTCACTTCATAGATAGTGAGTGGAAGTATCAAAAAAGAATCATCAGCTTTTGTGTAGTTCCCAACCATAGAGGCGATACCGTAGGTAGGAAAGTTGAAGAGGTATTAAAGGATTGGGGAATTAGGAGTGTTTCCATAATTACTGTTGACAATGCATTTTCCTATGATGTTGATGTCGCTTATTTGAAGAAGAAGATGAAGAATATGAATGGGTTGATGGTTGATGGGGTTTTTTTCACATGAGGTGTTGTGCCCATGTACTAAATTTGGTGGTTAATGATGGGTTAAAGGAGCAACACAGCTCTATATCCAGCATTCGCAATGCTGTTAGGTTTGTTAGGTCATCACCTGTTAGGGCTGACAAGTTCAAAGATTGTGTAGAATTCTCCAAAATATCTTGTAAAAAGCTTGTGTGTCTAGATGTTTCAACTAGATGGAACTCCACATACATGATGTTAGAGGCAGCAGAGAAATTTCAAGCTGCCTTTGAGAAGCTGGAATATGAAGACCCAAGCTATGTGGAGTATTTTGGGACTGCTGGTCCTCCTAGTTTGGATGATTGGGACAACATTCGTGCGTTTGTGAAATTTTTGAAAATTTTCTATGAGGCTACTATGGTATTTTCTTCTTCACAAGAAGCTAGTTTGCATTCAGCCTTTCGGCAACTATCTTCCATCTATTGTGAGCTGAATCAGTTCGCAATGAAACTAAATACAATTCTGGCCGCTATGGGTGTGGAAATGAAGAAAAAGTATGAAAAATATTGGGGAAAAATTGAAAACATAAACCGGTTTATTTACTTTGGTACAATATTTGATCCCCGGTATAAGTTGCGATATGTTGAGTGGTCGTTTAAGCAAATGTATGGTGAATCCTCTAACTTTGCAACTAAGCTTTCCACATCTGTGAAAAAAAAATTGATTTCAATGTACAATTGGTATAAGCAAAAATATGAAGAACAAAACACTTCAAGACAGCCCATTGCTGGTCCATCAATAGGTGTTTCAGTACCTGTTGTTGCTGAAATATCATCTTCTCAGGCGATGATGCTTTCAAGCAAAATTTGATGGAAAAAGACTCAATTGACAAACAAAATGAGCTTGAGAGGTATCTGACTGAATCTAACATAAGTGGGGATGCCAAATTTGATATTCTTATATGGTGGAAACAAAATGCATCTCGATACCCCATATTATGTACGATAGTCAGAGATCTTATAGCCACACCAGTCTCAACAGTGGCTTCTGAAAGTGCTTTCAGTGCTGGTGGGAGGGTTATTGATACATATAGAAGCTGTCTAAACCCTGAAATGGCAAAAGCACTTATTTGTACTCAAAACTGGTTGAGACCTTCTTTTTGTCAATTCAAAGATGTTAATCTCGATGAAGAGTATGTGGTAGCTGAGGATGTTGTATCAGGTAACAATTTCAACCATTTTCTGCCTCTGTATTCTTTATTTTTATATGTTTTTCAGTTGATATTTATTTTTTATGTATATTGTAGAATTTCATAAATGCTCAATTAATGTTGGAGGGGTCATTGAGTCGGGATCGGATCAAGTCATCGATCCACCAAAGTGGCTGTGATTGAAAAAAATTCAAGTGTAAGTAGTTAAATGTCAATGAACTTCTTAATTTTATGTGTATTTTTTATGTACTAATTCAGTTTTGTTAAATTTTGTGCAGTTATAACAACTTTTTTGGAATCATTCATGGGAAATGACCTTAATTGTGGCTTTTTGCCTTTTTTTGGATGAGATGAATTGCATGAATCTTAAATGTTTTGGTACTTGAACAAGAAACTAGTTATCTTTTTACTGAACTTGAAATGTTCTGTTGCATTTGTTTTGGTAATTTCCTTACTTTATTGTTCATTTATTTGATTCTGTTGGTCTGATTTTGTATTGCTATTTTTAATTCTGAGGTTTGATGCATAGGTTGCCACACTGTAAAGAAATCAGCATAGGAAAGGAATGATAAAGTTGGTGCTGGATGCCACAATGATCCTCTGACAGTGTTAGTAATAACGTTGTCAAGCTCTACAAAAAAGTTTTCTTTCTGCTTTTGATATTGTGCTATTAATGTAGTTGTTATTGATATTGCTTCTTCTATGTCTAGCCTATGCAAGAATTATGGATCTACCAACAATCTTTCCTTGAAACCCTGTAAAAAGAACGAGGTAGAGAGAGATGAAATATTCTCATGATTAGCAGCAAAGGCTTTCATTTCTGAAAGCAGAGGGTACTTACTGAATATTTTGTTAATAATTTAAGTAATACATGATATTTTTACTTGTAAAATACCGGGGTCTTGTTTTAGATCAACATTTTGTTTTATTGTTACTCAAAAATGTAAATTTACAGTCAGTTTTCTCAGATGCATAATTTAGAAGTTCTGTTAATGGTGCACTTTAAAAGTTGTAATTTTTAATAGGTGTGATGACAAACAATTACTGGGTATCCGCGGGTAAATATCAACTGAACTATTTTGTTATTTTTATTCTGTTACACAGATGATTACAGATAATTTTGAAGATTAGCCAGAGCACTGACTTATGTTCTCCTCTCTACTCTGCGCTAATCTGCTTGTCAAGTCAGGTTACTTGACTTTTTATGATGTTAAATATGACTGCCTGTAAAAGCTTGCAATCACTGTAGATTGTCCCTGATATTTTTTTTGTGATTTGTATCAGCAATTGAAGCTTGTTATGGATTCAATCATATGGGCATTTCAGCATACAGAAAGGAATATTGTTGAAATTGGGTTGAACCTGTTGTTGGAGATGCTGAAGAAGTTTCAGGTGTGGTTTGTGTAAATAACTTGTGTTCCTATACATTTAAGTAATTTCAGTTTACTATTTTAAAATATTTTGCATGTTCTTCATTGTAAATATTTAGTTGTTGCATGTAATGTTGTAATTTCAGTTTACTATTTCAAAATATTCTGCAAGTTCTTCATTCTTGCATTTTGTAATTTTATTCCAATGCAGGTTCAAAGGAGGAGCACTACCATTCCAAATGCCTCACTGTTGATTGTCACATTCAACCTACTAAATGTTGCTAGAAATTAGTGTCTATTTTAACATTTATGAACAATGTAATTGCATCAAGTATAGGTCATGTAATGATGGTCATGTAATACATCTTGTTTATATTCCCTTTTTCTTAGTATGACATGTAATTCGTCTTAGTGTGGTCATGTAATCGGATGTTTTTAATTCCCCGTTTGTGTTTCCTTTTTGTATGTTTGATAATGGTTTAATGGTTTTAACTTTTAAGTGCTGTCTAAATAGATGGATGGTTTAATGGTTTGATGTCTTAAGCATGTATTTAAATCCCTCCATAAATTTAGGCATAATTTTCATAATTAAAAACTGGGAAAATAAATCATTGGGCCCAAATATGAGTGGCCCAAAACTGACCCAAACTGCCATTACCCAACCTATTACCCGCCCAAACCGTAAAACTGAACCCGAACAAACCGACGTTGGTTTTGGACAGAATTGGGCCTGTTGATATTCACCATGGATTGGGCTGGGTTAGTGGTTTTGGGCTCGAACCCACCCAAAACTGACCGTGTCCAGCCCTAATCAGAAGTGGGTTCACAGCGAAGAAGGACGTCAGTGGATTTTCTTCTATTAAACTTTGAATGAAAATAAAGGACGTGAGTTTTTTTTGAACCAGAATAGCCGGTTAGGAGGTATATGGCTTTTAAAAAATGATGATGTGGACCAATGATTAAGGGAGTGTTCAAGAGAGTGTGCCAAAGAGGTTGTCCGTAGCACTTCTCCTATATTTGAGATAATATTTGTGAATAGAAGAAACAAATCTCCTTATTTCTTATATATTTTTGAATGAAAATAGAATATATGGTTAAATATATTTTTAGTCCGTATAAAATAAACTCCTATCAAGTTTAGCCCTTACAAGAAAATTTATTGGTCTTTGGTCTCCAATTAATTTGGTGATTTTGGTGAAAATTTTCATTGAAATTTAGTCCATGTAATTAACAAATTTAAGAATAAACATCGATAAAAAAATTTAGGACTAAATTTGTTAGGAAAACATTTTATTGGGTATAAAAACATATATAACCATAGTATAGATTACTTTTTATTTTTTATTTTTTTATCTTTTATCTGGTGTGCTTCAAAATTGCGTTGCTTTTTATCTTTTATTCTAATTGTGTATCAAATACTTTTTTTTAAAAAAAAAGTGCATCCAATATGAGTTTATTAATTTATTCAAAGAAAATCTTATACAATGTAACTTATGACAGACAATAGGACGAGAGACCTTCACCCACCATGAGCGACCATAAACTACGAAGTTACACAAATACACTACCAACACTTGATCCCTATGTCTTCCTCCCCTCAGCTACATTTTGATGTCTCGCATTTCCCCTTCTCTCTCCTCCAAATGCAACCAACCAACTGCCTCAACCGCCCTTGCCTCACCCCTTACCTCCACCGATAGCCTCTGCCAAAAAAACTAAAGAAGAAAGAAGAGGAATTAGAGAGAGAGGCAGCCCACCACTGTTGCTCTTCCATGGCATCCGTCAGGCCACCCGTGAAATCTACTTGTGCTTTGCCACAAGCCATCAAACGTCCATGTCAGCATCTTCGAGCTTTTCCCCTTCATTGTCGCACAACTCTCCTTCGCCAACATGTCGATATACCATTGCATCCTGCCTTTGCACAGGAAACAATCGAGCGATATGCTATCGCTCAGGCATAAGTCACAAATCGCTACGAGAAGGTGTACCGATGGCCAAAAGCCGTCGGTAACGTGAATTTTTCGACGGATTACCGATGGTTAAAAGCTCGTTGGTAAAACAGGCGTCGTAAATGTTTACCGACGAGTTTTTTTATGCCGTCGGTATTACCGATGAGCTAAACCGTCGGTTAGTATCCGACGGTAATTTCAGACGGGTCAATCCTTCGGTAGCGTTTCGACGGCCTTGCCCGTCAGTAATGCCACTATTCATTTCCGACGGCTTTACCTATCGGTAAAGCCGAATTTTATTGTAAATAATTAAAATAATTGATTAATTTTTATATTTAATTTTTAAATTAATTAATTTCTGTAACTAATTTAATTAACTATTAATTTAATTTATTAAAATAATTAATTTAATTAATTAATTAATTAAATTATTAACTATTAAATTAATTTAATTTGATTAACTAATTATTTATTTATTTAATTGTTAAAAATAATTTATTCCCATATTAAAAAATATTTATTTATTTATTTATTTATTAAATTAATTAATTTCTTAAATTAATTTAATTAACTATTACTAGTAATTTTAAATTGATTATTTTTAATTATTAATTTATTCTCATATTAAAAAATGTGATAATGTAAACCAAAAAAAAATTTAAAAAAAAAAGCGTAATAAATAAATAAATAATTCGAACAAAATTAGTAACTAAAAAAATATCCGAAAATATGAAAAAATATCAGTACAAACATCACTAATAGTCTTGGTAGTCCTGATCATGACCGAGATGCTCTACACCATCTGCATCATCGACATGATCATCAGTACTAGGAGGCGGAGGCGAAGGCGGCTGGCGAGCTAGCAACTGGTACATCTGGTCCTGTCGCTGTAGCACCTGAGCTAAAATGGTATTCGTCCGACGGGTCTCATCTTGCTGCTCGGCCATGACCCGCTTCAGCTCGGCTATCTCCTACTCATCCGCGGCAGAGCGACGACCGGCACCACCACTACTCGATGACTCTCCGATGCAGAGGCGGTTGGTCCCTTTCCTGTAGTTGCTGGTAAGGTCTCCAGTACCGTATAGGTGACCATTCTTCTTGCCGCCAACAACATTTGCCCAAACCCTAAGCGGTGCAGATGGATCCTCAGGGCTTTGAGACGGGGAACATGATGATGTCCGAAAAATCTGAGACATCATCGCCTCAAACTACTCTTGTCAAACATAAACAAATAAATCAATTTTTTTTGTAATAAAACAATATAAACATGGCTAAATTACAAAATTGGTTATCTAAGTTTATTTTAGGTTTCAATTTGGTCCTCTACGTTTTATTTGTTTCGTTTTGGTCCTCTACGTTTTATTTTAGTTTTCAATTTGGTCCTTTCCGTCACTAAAAGTAAATTCCCCATAACTAGAAGTCCATTTTCCAAAATGTATTTGGCTTTTAGCTACGGACAATTGGCTTTTACTGACGAAAAGGATCAACCTGTTGTAATTTTTAAAACGTAAGGGACCAAAACGAAACAAATAAAACATAGAGGACCAAATTGAAACCTAAAATATACATAGAGGACCAATTTTGTAATTTAGCCTATAAACATTATTAAAAAATTATTCATTATATTTTATAATTACCTAGGTCTGCCTCGACCACTCATCGACAAAATCGCTGGTACTCCTCCTAATATGAGTTGCACGATAGAGCTCGTGTAACTGTACCTCTCTGCCCAACTTTCTCGACTGTAATTATTTAATAAAAAAACCTTAAATAAATAATAATAATAATAATAATAATAATAATAATAATATTATTATTATTATTATATAACACGTACAAGTCGAACTGCGTGCTGCGCCTGACTGACAGAACCTCCGGTGTGCAATTATCGCCAACCCCTAAATCAACCCGAGACAACTATTCACTATGTCTAGTCCAAATCCAGTAATTGGGCCTAAATCCAACTCTCTGCAGGTGATATATGACCTCACTTGGGCTCTTAATCATTCTGCAATCGCAATTAAGGCATGGACATCTAATCCCTCCATTAATTATGAAATCTTCATGTGCCATTCCGGCTTGGACAAAGTGATCAACCCTATCGCAAAAAGACTGTTTCAAACCCCCTCTCCCCGAATACAACCTATCGTACATCCAACTACGACTCGAAAGAAAAAAATTCTATCTTCTGCATGTTAAAAAAATGACAATTTCAGCAGCACGACTTTCTTACAACCACTCTCTTGCTTTAAATGGTATGACTCTATCTCGTTCGAGGAAAAACTTTTTCAGAACTTGTATAATAGTTCTTTCTTAATTCTCATATCTTATACTTGACAAAATTTCAGCAGCATTTCCCATTGGTCTCTGAGTACACTAAATGATCGCAGTTATGAATATCGCGATCAAGTATGCACCCAGAGAACAAAAAAAAAAAGAATCGAACCGAAATTTCATCAAATATAAAGATACGAAAATTAAGCAACAACTATTATACGAGTAAAGAAAAAGTTTTTTCCCAAATTGTCCGACTTGGACAATTCAAGGTTCAATATACAATGAACATGTGGTACCCTAAATGAGTACATGCACTCAATAATATATTGAACCTCAAACGGGAAGCTAAGGCTTTTCTCCTATACTAATAACAATAATCAAACATTCATTTCATCAATAATTAACTAACAATTTTCGTATAATAGTTACGTTAATTTTCTATGCACGATTCACATATAAAGAAGGATGCAAAACAAATGATTCACTAAAAATCAAAAGTCTACAACTCGGGGATGTAGCTTAGATTGTAGGGCGCTCGCTTAGCATGTGAGAGGTACAGGGATCGATACCCCGCATGTCCATAATAATAATGCACTTTTTACTACCAACAAAAAAACTAGAAGTCCGCAATGGGGTAGCTTGTGTCGTATTCAAGGCCTAAATAATGCTCTATTTGGAGACTTTTAAATTTCTCAAGTTAGATGAGTTAAACTATTTGAATGATGATAGAAGTAGAAAATCAACTTGGTCATTTAAAAAGAAACAGGTTAGAAGTTGACATCCTCTTAAAGGATAGAATTAGACAAGCAGGAGTGATAAGGAAAAGAAGTACAGAGAGATGTGTAAAGCAAATTATAGCCAAGGAAGCACTTGGGAAGACAAAATAACATTGTGCCCTGGTGTGGTGTTTGCATATTTTGATCATGACGTGTATAACTTATGAGGATTTCCAATTTTTAGATTTGGTCCAAACTTTATACTAAGGTTTCAAGGCACCATAGCGGTTACTTGGGTTTGAAATTGAAAGCAGATTTGTTTTCAAACCAAGTTACATCTTTATTATTCCTTTCATACAGTGGTCAAACTCACAAAGAATTCCATGAAAGATCCTTTAAAGTTTATACGATGGACACTTAACTCCATGGCTTCCATTATGTTGACACCTAGCAACTTTTGTTTTCCATAAAGTTCTACTTATGACAGCACATGCATCTTTCAAGAAAATTGTTTTTAGCATAACTTTACGTAACACTATTGTTCAAGTTCTTTTCACGAAAATGTTTCCTAAGTACATACTTCAATTTCACTTCTCAAATTTGCAAATAGTATAGCATATAAGTTTTTTTCTTTCTTTTTCCTATTATTAGTAATGCTTGATGCCAATTAAATTTTTTTTTGACTAATTGATGAACATAAACTGAGAGAAATTGAGTTTATGTGTTGATTGCTAAATATGGAGTATACATGATTGATATGGAAGATTGTGACTCATGAGTCATGTTTTATCATTCTTAAATTTCAATATACCAAAATCATGTTGTCAACGCAACCCTTTCTTATGTGTGAGCGTGCATATTTTTTGAAGCTTAAATATTTGAGGTCTTTATGTTTTATATATTAAAGTAATAAAGACTTTTCTCTTAAATTAGTAAAAAGGTTTTTCAATAAATATTTTACATTGACATAGTAAAGAAGGGTGCACACCTATTACTTTAAAAAAAGTTTAAATAAAAATGTGATTGTGTTGATGTAAATCCTATTTTAGTTATGCTTGCTGTGAGGTAGATACATATTTGCAGAATTATATCTTAATTTAATTGAAGTAGCTTTGAAATAGTATTCTGAAACTTCGATAAAATTTTTGGGGAATATGATTGGATTTTGTATTTAACATAATACTTCAAATGAATAGTCTACATGTTACCTTCACCCTAACATAAAACATACATCAGACAAAATTCTCTCTGTGGAGAGAACTATACATCACTTCAACATAAAACATCCTTTGTTAGCCAAAACATATATCACTTCAAAATCCCTCTGTGAAGAGAACTATGAAGGAAATCAAATAAATATGTCGGTGTGGGGGTCAACAGACAAACCCTTTTCCACCCAGTGAGTCAACCGACATTTCGTTAGAGTGCATACCTCGATCGCATAGTAATGGTAAAGGCACGAGCGGTGGAGGAATGGTGGAGGTGGCGGTCTCAGAGGCCTATGAAACAGAGCTTCTTCTGTTAGCAGAAACTTATAAGCTATAAACAACAATCCACCAACAAATCAATGAAACTCCATTTTAAGCAACAATCTACCAACAATTTAACCCCCAAACACACACACACACACACAATTGAACAATAATAACCCAAAACATTGCTAATTTGTTATCACAATAAGAATCAATAATGCCTCACAAAACAAACACAAAACAGATTCCCTTCACTACACTTCAATATTTCCATTTTCCAATATAACAATCATTCCCACCACCCATATACTCTAATACCAAAGAAACCCCCAACAACAAACGGAACAGAGAGAATAAACTAAAAAGCTAAAAATTATAATTATATTAAATTAAATTAAATTAAAGTAAATTAAGAAGAAAAAACTCACAACTCCAGTAGGTGAGTAAGTGGTGATGGTAAACTTCTGGTCACTCAGGTAATCCTTCAAAAGAAGATTTACAACAACAATAAAAATAGAAAATTATTTTAAAAATAAACAAAAACAAAATTAACTGATTACAATACAAAAATAGAAGCATAGATATGAGAGTACCTCTGGCTTTGTTTTTTATGTCAGTGTAAAGAACCCAAAGGGGGAGAGAGAGAGAGAGAGAGAAGGGGGGGACGAGAAAAAGACGGACAGGGGCAGTGGTGGCTAGTGGTGGTGGCCGGAGAAACAGAGAGAGGCGATGTGGCGCAGCGGTGCTACGAAAAAAAAGAGCAGTAGTGGGACGCGATGGTGGAAGGGGAGAGGCGCGGTGGTGGCACAGTTGAATAAGGTGGTGGCGGTGGCGCGGTGGTGGAATGGGAGAGGAAGAAAAGCAGCCGAAGAAAAAGAAAGGGAAAAGAGAAGAGAAGATGCATACCGACAACCATTCTAATTTACCGACGGCCAAATACCGTCGGTACCAAAAACACGCTGTTACTGACAGCTACTTTTAAATACCGAGGAGCTTACCCGTCGGTAAATTCTAAACGTTGTTTACTCGCGATTACCGACGGACAATATCGTCGGAAATACCGACAGGCAAGACCGTCGATATTTGAAAACTGGAGCGAATCCAAAGGCGGGACTATTACCGACGGGTATGGTTGTCGGTATGTAACAACAAACGACAGGTGAGACGTACCGACGGATAAGGCCGTCGAAAATTCCCGAATTTTTCGACGGGCTTGTGTCCGTCGGTAATAGACCGTCGGTACGCCCAGTTTTTATTGTAGTGATTGGATGGGTTCAACCCAAAGATAAATGAAGACGCAAACACGTATTTTTCACTTCATCGTTGGGATTAGGGTTCCAGTGGCAGAGAGATTGAGGATGAGAGAGGGAGAGTGACAAATAAGGATACCCATGTTAGTATCATGTACCATCATCTAACATTCATTTAATGTTGGTTAATGTGGGAGAGATGTGAAGGTCCCCACCCTAGAATCCACCGATGACTTACATAAATAAGTATTTCATTGTTTCCTTGGTCTAATCTAGATGATGTTCTACCTGAATCGATTCTTGCAGCATCTCAAATAAAGTGTTTGGTTGTGCGGTAACGAAAATTGATTTTAAATGAATTGGTTTTGTAAAATTAATTTTAGTTAGAAATAAATTGAATGTAAAGTGATTTATGTTTGAATTCATTCACGTAAAAATGAGTTGAACAATAAATTTAAGAGTAAAAATCACTTTTGAAAACAAAAGCTATAAATCCTAGTTTCAAATTAGAATCAATTTTAGAGACAAAATCAACTATATTCGAGAGCACTCAAACCTGGCAAAATCAAGTTTATGTCTCTAGAATAATTGTTGCTCCTCAATGGCATCCGCCTGGCCACCCGTGTCATCTACTTGTGCTCTACCACAAGCCACCAAACGTCCATGTCAGCATCTGGGCGCTTTTCCCCTTCACTATCGCACAACTCTCCTTCCCCAACCTATCGATATACCATTGCATTCTGCCTTTGCACACAAAACAATCACGTGATAAGCTCTCGCTTGGGCATAAGTCACAATTGGATGGGTTCAAAACCAAAAAAATAAATAAAAATGAAGATGCTAACTCATGTCTTTTTCACTTCATCGTTAGGATTAGGGTTCCATCGGCAGAGAGACGAAGGATCAGAGGGAAAGTAACAAATAAGGATACTCATGTTAGTATCGTGTACCTTCATCTAACAATCATTCAATGTTTCTCACTGTGCGAGAGATGTGAAGGTTGTTGAAACTCAAGTCCCACATCGGTGGGATTTTAGTTTGTTGGCTCCTTTGTAGTATATAAAAGGAGGCCAAGGTGTGATGTTTAAATCATCCCAATCACTTCTTCTCTTCTTCTTTTTATTATTTCTTATACTCAATTTGAGTATTGTGAGAGTATTTGTGAGGTATTTTGTGAGAGGTATTCTTGTAATATTTTCCCACATAGTGAAATTCTTCTGGCCTTGTCCCGTGGTTTTTCCCTTATTCGTTGAGGGTTTTCCACGTAAATTTTGTGTGTTCATTTCCTTATTTTCTCGTCTCTTATTTTAGCTGTGTGACACCATTCCGTTACTCTGGTACCTAACAGTGGTATCAGAGCTCCAAGGTTGGTGATACTATTCCGCTGCGTCACTCTAGGAAGGTGTCGGTTCTTAGTATGCTCTGTGGTTGCAGCATTGTCTGATCTTCCACATCAGAAAAGAATTGTTGCTGGAAATAGTGTGGTAGTGTAGAAGTGCATGTCTAGGAAAAGTTCTGGCTAAGGAAAGACTTGGTATTTAAGCGTGTCCATTGGTGACCCACCTCTGGAACTTACCTGGTGTACTATTTACGGTCTCAAATACTATTCCAAAGATATCGATACTATTCCCATATACTGTTACTATTCATACGTGTGGTTGTATACTTTACAAGAATTGTTAACGTATACTAGATTTGTTCTCGTATACGGGATAATGCATAACATCGTTTCACGATATCTTGTACTATTCACGGTGAAATAGTGTAATCCGGTTTGGTTCGTACAACCATGGCAAAGAAAATTTGAGATAGAGAAGTTCAACGGAGTAACTTCTCCCTGTGGAAATTGAAGGTATGGCTTTGAGGAAGGATAATTGCTTGGAAGCAATTGAAGGCAGACCTGCAGATATGACTGATGAAAAGTGGAAAGAGAAGGATGGCAATGCTGTTGCCAATTTGCACTTAGCAATGGCGGATTCAGTTTTGTCAAGTATTGCAGAAAAGAAGACTGCAAAGGAGATTTGGGATGTACTTAACAAATTGTACGAGGTTAAGTCACTTCACACAAGAATATTCTTGAAGAGGAAACTCTACACTCTTCGAATGAGTGAATCCATATTGATGACGGATCACATTAACACCCTGAACACGCTATTTGCTCAGCTCACAGCATCAGATTTCAAAATAGCAGAAAATGAACGTGCAGAACTTTTACTTCAGAGTTTACCAGATTCGTATGATCAACTCATCATCAACATTACAAACAATAATGTTGCTGACACTCTTCACTTTGATGATGTTGCCGGTGCAATTCTTGAAGAAGAATCCAGGCGCAAGAATAAGGAGGAAAGGTCGAAAAGTTCAAGCAAGCGTAAGCTTTATCGATGACGAGAGGCGATCAATCTAACGTGGCCCCAGTGGGAGCCAAGATCATGGTAGATCAAAATCTCGAAGAAGAAAGAATCTCAAATGCTACAACTGAGGCATGAGAGGGCACGTGAAGAAGGAGAGTTGGAACAAGAAGAATGGAGAGAAGACCTCAGGAGCATCAACCTCTCAAGGTTGTGTTGCAAGTACCTCGGATGATGGAGAAATCTCAGTATAGCGAGCAACAAGTTCTAAAGGTGGAAGGAAGCTCAATGATGTCCTGGATAGTGGATTCAAAGTGCGACATGGCACATGCCTTCCCACCGTGATTGGTTTTGTACTTATGAGCCTGTCTCGGTAGGATCCGTGTTTATGGGAAATGATCACACCTTAGAAATTGTTGGAATCGATTTATCGTAATAAAGATGCAAGATGGTACTGCTCGTAAGATACAAGGTGCGACATGTGAATGGCTTGAAAAGGAATCTATTGTCCACCGGGCAATTGGATGACCTCGTGCAAGATCCATATTGAAGGTGGAGTCTTGAAAGTAGTGAAGGGCAACCTTGTGGTGATGAAAGCGCAAGATCACAAGCAATCTATACATGCTTTTGGGAGATACGTTGCAAGAGGCGGATGCATCGGTTGCATCGGCCGAGCCATGAAGAATCAACGATGATGTGGCATCGCAGCTAGGCCATATGTCGAACGTGGCTTGAAAGTTCTTGCGAACGCAATCTCTTACCCGCTCAAGACGGTAACTTTACCCTTCCGTGAGCAATCGTGGTGACAAGTAAGCAAAGATAGATTGAAATTTGCAAAAGTAGCTACCGAAGCAAACGCATACTAGACTTGATACATTCGATGTGTGGGAGTCGCTGGAAACATCCATGGGGAGCAAAGTATTTTGTATCATTCATTGATGACTACTCCAGGAGATTGTGGGTGTACCCAATCAATAAGAAGTCGATGTGTTTCCGGATTCAAGGAGTTCAAAGCACAAGTAGAGCTTGAAACCGGGAAGAAAATCAAGTGCTTGAGGACGCATAATGGAGGAGAATATGTAGATGGTAACTTTCTATCATTCTCAAGCAACAGGTATTACGAGACAATTCAGCATCGCTGCACATACACCTCAAAGAAATGGTGTAGCGAGCGGATGAACAGGACTCTCCTAGAAAGAACAAGAGCTATCTTTGAGAACGGCGGGATTGGCCAAATTTTTTGGGCGAAGCGATCAAAGCGCACATTACGTGATAAATCGATCGCCATCAACAGCGATTGGTTTGAAGTCACCAATGGAGATGTGGAAAGGAAAGCCGATAGATTATTCTTCTTTACATGTGTTTGGATGTCCTGCGTACGTAATGTACAACTCCCAAGAAAGAACAAAATTGGATCCAAAATCCAGAAAATGTATATTCTTGGGTTATGCTGACAATGTCAAGGGGTATCGCTAGGGACCCCACTACCCGCAAGCTTATTGTTAGCAGAGATGTAGTCTTTGCGAGAAAATGAACCGCAAAGTGAGCGTAAAAATGACAAAGACTTCCAAGGAGACTGCTATAGTGCGGTTGGAGAGAAAGACTTCAAGAAGATGATTCTTCCGGGCGTAACGAGCACATAGAACAAGAACCAGGATGAGGTCAATGATGAAGGAGTTCGACGATCAACACGTCAGATAACGGCACCATCATGGCACTCAGACTATGTTATGGCCTGCCATGATGCATACTGTCTTTTGACCGAAGAAGGTGAACCATCAGCTCTTCAAGAAGCGTTGAACGGTTCAGATGCTTCTCAATGGATGACAGCAATGCAGGAAGAAATGGAAGCCCTACATAGAAATAAGACTTGGGAACTTGTTGAACTTCCAAAGGGTGAAAGCCATCGGGAACAAATGGGTGTTCAAAATTAAACGAGACGGCAATGATCAAGTGGAACGGTATCGTGCGAGACTTGTAGTCAAATGTTATGCTCAGAAAGGAGGGATAGACTTTGACGAGATATTTTCTCCAGCTTGTCGGACTTACTACTATCGGGGGTAGTGTTGGCAATGTGTCTTTGCATTTGATTTACATCTTGAACAGTTGGATGTAAAGACTGCTTTTCTTCATGGAGAGCTTGAAGAAGAAATTTATATGCTCCAAACTGTAAGGCTTTAAAGAACAAGGAAAAGAAAACTTGGTTTGTAGGTTGACCAAATCTCTGTACGGTCTAAAGCAGGCGCCCAGATGTTGGTACAAGAGATTTGATTCCTTCATAATTAGCCTTGGTTACAACAGATCGAGTTCGCACCATTATGCATTACTACAAGAGGTTTGATGATAATGATTTCATCATTTCTTTGTTGTATGTGGATGACATGTTGGTGGTAGGCCCCAACAAAGATCGAATCTGAGGAATTGAAGGCACAGCTTGGCTAGGGAGTTTGATATGACGCACTTGGGCCCCGCAAACAAAATTTTAGGGATGCAAATTCACAGAGACAGAAATGATAGGAAGATTTGGCTTTCTCAAAAGAATTATCTAAGGAAGGTCTTGGCGCTTCAACATGCAAGATCAGAAGCCAATTTCTACCCCGCTCTGTCAATTTTAAATTATCCTCGTGTATGAGTCCTAGCAATGAAGCGGAGAGGATGGAAATGTCTCGAGCACCGTATGCATCAGCGGTGGGAAGCCTTATGTATGCCATGATATGTACTGCACTGCACATTGCACAAGCAAAGGGGAGCGGTTTGTCGGTTTATGGCAAATCCAGGTAGAGAGCATTGGAATATCGTTAAGAGGATCCTTAGATACATCAAAGGAACCTCGGATGTTGCATTATGTTACGGAGGATCGTAATTCATTGTCGTGGGTTATGTTGATTCAGATTTTGCAGTGATCTTGATAAAAGGAAATCTACTACCGGGTATGTATTCACAATTGCAGGGGAGCGGTGAGTGGTTATCTAAGTTCTGGTATCGTTGTAGCTTTGTCTACTACAGAGGCTGAGTACATGGCAGCTACTCAGGCTTGCAAGGAAGCTATCTGGATTAAAGGTTTAATGGAGGAACTCGGGCATAAGCAACAAATGATTACTGTGTATTGTGACAGTCAGAGTGCCTTGCACATTGCAAGGAATCCAGCTTTTCATTCCAGGACAAAGCATATAGATACCCAGTATCACTTTGTTCGTGAAGTGGTAGAGAAAGGAACCGTGGATATGCAAAAGATTCACACCAAAGATAACCTAGCAGATGTGATGACGAAGCCAATCAA
The DNA here is from genome assembly GCA_037113605.1 of Calophaca sinica. Lineage (NCBI taxonomy): Eukaryota > Viridiplantae > Streptophyta > Magnoliopsida > Fabales > Fabaceae > Calophaca > Calophaca sinica. Next base: position 3,929,706 of record CM073735.1, read on the forward strand.
TGCTGACAAGTTTATTTGGTGTCGATCCTCCTATGGCCTATCAGAAACGTAAGCAACATGGAAGGGCAAGGCAGAAAGAGTGGTGTGAAGATATGATTGACTCAATCAAAATCTTCAAGTGGGAGAATTGTTGAAACTCAAGTCCCACATCGGTGGGATTTTAGTTTGTTGGCTCCTTTGTAGTATATAAAAGGAGGCCAATGTGTGATGTTTAAATCATCCCAATCACTTCTTCTCTTCTTCTTTTTATTATTTCTTATACTCAATTTGAGTATTGTGAGAGTATTTGTGAGGTATTTTGTGAGAGGTATTCTTGTAATATTTTCCCACATAGTGAAATTCTTCTGGCTTTGTCCCGTGGTTTTTCCCTTATTCGTTGAGGGTTTTCCACGTAAATTTTGTGTGTTCATTTCCTTATTTTCTCGTCTCTTATTTTAGCTGTGTGACACCATTCCGTTACTCTGGTACCTAACAAAGGTCTCCCACTCTAGAATCCACCAGTGACTTGCATAAATCGGTATTTCAGTGTTTCCTTGGTCTAATCTAGATGGTGTTCTACCTAAATCAATTCGTGCAGCATCTCAAATAAAGACTCCGTGTTCTCCCTATTAAAGACTCCGCTGATGTTTTTCATCTCTTGCCTGATCACTTCTATTTGAATTTTTTGATATGGGACGCTCAAAACTTATGCTAATTTTGCGGTGAACAAAGAGAACATAGAGGGTATCCATTTTGAGAGTCAAACAAGCATTCGATGTGGTAGTCCTATTAAAATGAGATGGTCCCTACTCTAATTCCCAGCAATGAGCGAGTCATACACTTGAACCCAATTCAAGAATTTGACTAGTAATATAGGCATAGCTGCAAAATACTACAAATGTTTTAGCTTCTAGGGCTAATCTATATTACTCCATTTCACTAGCCGATAGCTGCTCTAATGCGCAGCAGGGACTCAAGCCTAGCTAGAGGTTTGAGGGGCCGCCACGCCACCACAAGCGTAAACAGTGTGAGAACAAATTGAGTGACCTTCCAGTTCCGTATTTACACGACCCAATCACATTCCATTCAAAGTCCTAATCATTAATTATTATTAATTATAAAAAAGAGTCCTGATATTTACATCCACCACTTGACATATTTCATGTAATTCCAATCAAAAAAAATACTTCCTGCAATTTTTCCTCATATTGGGACTGAAATGACAATTGAAATCTATTAGAGATAAGGACTGGGAATTGAACCGCTAGCTTCATCATCAACGAAAGGCTTACATCCATAGCACAAAGGTCTCAATGCCAGCGTAATTATCAACTTACAAAAACTGAAACAACATTAACTCGTAGAAAAAAAAATGTATCAGCGTGTTTAGTGTTGAGAAAAAAAAATACAATTCATCAAAAAAATGATGATTTTATATATTAGATCTGAGAGGCAAAACTAAATAATCACTAATCCACGTCCAGCTAAGAAAAGAAAACGTAAACAAGTATGGAGAAAGATACAACAGAAGAAACCAGTGGATAAGCGTAGTAGCCAAAGCCTCGGTATTTACCCCACGCGCCATTAAAAAAGTGTGTTTACTTGGCTTTGCATTGAATACATAAAACGTTAATGTCAGTCTTCAAACAATCATGAGCCTAGCGTTGCGTTCAGAGAGAGAGAGAGCTTTTGTAGAAACGTATTCGGTATATAGGGAAAAGATAAGCCATGAATTAATGCTTTAGTAGTAGTAGTACCATCTAAACTCTATACAACTATAGTCTGTGCTGCCTGTTGGAACACGCAAATGAAAATTACTCAAACAAAAAGCACCAAATTTTCAGTTTCAAACCGTGGCGCAGCTGGCATAAATTAAACGCGGTTAATATCAAGATGGCCATAGCAGAATAACACTTTAAAAAACACAAGAATTCGTTTCCGCACCCATCTGCTAGAAAAAGGCATTAATCTCTGCAGAAACTTCAGATCCAACCATGAAGCTTCGGTTATAGTAATAAATTAACAGAAAATTATTCAATTCCCGTCCCCCCTAAAGAGGTGTAAACGAGACCAGCCACCTGAAACCCTAGACCGCATAAGTATACACGACTCAACTACTACGCCGAATGACTAGAAACGCAGGAAGAAAAATTACAAGGAATAAAAACAACCAAAGGCAAAGCAAAACACAAGGTTTTCCAGAGAAGGGAGGAAATAGGTTATATATAGTATTTCCAACACCAGAAGCAGAAGGCGACTAATTTATCTCCGAATCCACCAAAATTTTGCAAGCAAACTGTAGGATCCTGCAGAAGCGAAAAAAAATACGAGGGAAAAAAAAAACACAGCATATCGCGTTAACAAGTAACACTACATACGAAAACAAAAATACACAAAACACATACTAATGTTTAACAGAAGACCACGATCTATAAGAACATCTATTTACCTCATAAAATGATAAGAAAACATGGAGGGGGGTAAAAGGTGTTTGTCCAATTCGGATATATCACGAGGGTTTTACAAAGAGAAGCTAACACAGCTCTGTTGGCAGTATGCCCACCTCCGCATAATTAGTGAGCTAGCTAGATCGAGAATGAATGAAGGTGGAGGTGGAGGTGGACAGAATGCCAAGAAACTCTGTAAGCAACCCTTTGTTAAACCCCACGTGAACACAAAGCCATGGTAATCAATCATCGTTGAAGCTTCAAAGACACACACCCGCAACACAATAGAAGACGAAGTGGAAAGAAGGGTTAAAGGTGACTTTGGCGACTAGGGGTAAGCATGTGCTGCGGTATTTAAGATGTGACGGAGGGTTGAGAATTAAATAAGAGAGAGGAAGTGGGTGTGATTAATTCTTCGATTGATTAATTAATATTCCTTTTGTTCCAAAACTTTACTCGTTTAATATTTTAGCACACAAATTAAGGAATAGCTAATTTATACAAAATTTGACAAAAATATATTTAATAAATATATCACTTTCAATACAAAATTTATTAAGAATTACTGACATTTTATTATAGCTATTTAGTAAAAATAAATAATAATTAATATATACTATTAATTTAAGGATATAATAAAAAAAAATACTTAATTATATATTAGATTTCTAAAACAACCAATATTTTAAGATAAAAATAAAAAATTAAAACACCTAAAATTTTGGGTCGAATTGAGTATTATTATTATTATTAATATTACCCCTGTGTGGAGAGAGAGGATGAGAGACAGAAAGGTGGGAAGGGAAATATCGTTGCAGACTCAAAAGATTGATCGCGCAGCAATGAGATTGGACGGGTCATTCCTGAGAAGGCATATTTAGAAAGATCAAAGGAAGGATCATCACAGTTGTTCTTCCCCTTCCCTCGTTCTTGATGAAACCCACCCTACCCTTCTCTCCATCAATCTTCCCTTTCCCTAACCTTTCACATCCTCGATTCTGATGCCCACAAAACGCACTTGTGTATCGCCTAGGTTGGACTAGCATGGAAAGCATCATAGTTTTTCCTTTTTCTATTTCTAGTCTCATGATTTTTTTCATATATGTTTTTATTTATTTTTCATATCTTCTTTATGATGATGGTGAAAACTTGTTTATTTTTTATATCTTCTTTTTAATTTTAAATTTCATATCTTCTTTATTATGTAAACTTACTAAAAAATTCAATTCAATCTTACTTATATTTTTTAATTTGTCTTTCATAATTTAAATCAAACTCTTTTCAAAATTATAAAAACACTCAAATCATGTATATAGATTATTTTTGTGTCTCATAATAAATTTAATATATTCTTGAATATGCACACAATAATTAACATTTATTAAAATATGTTGATATTTAATTATATATTAAATAATATTATTTAAATTATTAATTAGCATAGTGATCATATAACATTAATACTTAATATGGAGTAATTACATGGAAAAATTATATCTGATAAATTATAAAAGTATTCAAGTATTTTTAAACTATTTTTGTCTCAAGTTGTAATTAATAATATCATAAAATGATTTCAATATTTAATAATTGACATTCAATACTACATAATATAATTTAATTAACTCTAAAACATTTTTTCTTAAATTATGATTAGTAATTAGAATTTTGATTAATAAATTTTAATATTCAATATTTTAATTATGTACATATTTATTTTGAAAAAATTTTAACCTTAAATGAAAATAAATCAGTATTATCATTTTTTTGACTAGTCGGTATATTACACACACACACACACACACACACACACACACACACACACACACACACACACACACATATATATATATATATATATATATATATATATATATATATATATAACACGGCATTTAATACTATTGTTAAAAAAGTTACTATATTTTTTAACTATTTTTTTAAGGAAATTTACAATCATTGAAATATCATGACAAAACGAGTTAATTTTATTATAATAAAACGACAAATGCATGTCTCATAATATGTTTCTTGTACTTTAATTAATATTTTAATTTTATATATTCTCAAATTATATAAAACTTTTTTATAATAAAATCTTAAATAATCTAAATATCTAATCACTAAATAAACTAATATATTCTCATTGTCATTTTAAAAAATATTTTACAACCACATTAATATATTGTTTTATTTTTGTAGTTGATATTTAATGATATATAGTGATATTAGTTTTTATTAAATTTTATTTAAATGGAAAAACATATGTATGCCTAGTAAATTAATTTTTTAATCATAAATTTACTCAGTTTTATATGATTATTTTATAGTAATATCTTAAATATTTCTATTATTAGCTAAATTAATATATTCACATTATAATTCTAAAAAGAATTTTACAATAACTTGTGCACTTTGTTTCAATTTTATTGTCTATATTAATAATATAAAGCGGTATTTATTTTTTACAAATTTTATCTCAAAAATGTTATTATTAATAATAAGTAATTTTATGTGAAAATATTTTAATTGTGAATAAAAGAAACATGAATCCTATATTTGATAGTTTATATTAAATCATTTATAAGGTTATTTATCTCTCAAAATAGCTTTTCTCAAGTAATGCTCAATTATTAGCATTTTGATTAAATAATTTTAATGTTTAATATTTTAATTAAATAAGAGGTCTCATATTTAATACTTTTAAGTAGTAAGTTTTAATACTTGTAAATAAAGTTTAAATCCAAGCAAGTTAATAAAAAAATAAATTGAAATGACTTAAGTATTTGAGAACATTTTTCAACTTTTGATATACTACTTTTTATTTTTTTTATTTAAGAAATTATATTGGGATAATATGATGAGAAAACACAATAAAACGAATGAAAAATAATAGAAACCGTACAACAACTCAATATTTGCCAACTGAATTCGATGTATATCACTAATAATAATAGTGATAATCTCCCAAAGACAATGGAGGATAATATTTCAACTGAAAGCAATATTCTTAAAAATTAATTACTTTATAAAAGCAATATTTGTCTATATATGATTATATATTGTTAATTTTATTTGTTTTATAATTAATTTTGTAATTATTGATTTTATCTTTATTCTTAAAGAAAAGTTCAATTATTTATCATTATGATGACTAATAAAAATTATTAAAAAACTAAAACTATTCAATTAAAATTAAGTCTTAAAAGATTACAATAATGATGTGTTTCTACACATGAATTGAATCTAAAAAGTAACAAAAAAAAAGAATATCAATTTTACGGGGAAAAAAAGTATTTCATCTTTTTAAAAATTTATAATTATTCCAATTTTTTTGATAAAAATTTACGTTCATCATAATTAATTAATTTTTTGCAAAATATGAAATTTTCTTTAATTATTTAACGAATAATATTTTTCAGTTAAATTTTACTAATATTACACAACAGGATTATTTTGACTTATATTATTATTGTGATATAATAAAACTTACTCCAAATGACACATATTTTGATTTTGACTTATATTATGATATATTATGATACAAATAGTCCATTTTTTTTTCCAAAATATAAGAAATAAGCATAAATTTTTACATATATTAAATGCTAATTTCTAATTATGTCATTATTTAAGTTATTAGAATTTGTATAAATTAAGTGTCATTAATTATCAGCCACAATTTATGAAAGGGATATATTTGAAAAAAAGTTAAATTAGGGTTTTATTTCTTATAATATGGACCGAAGATAGTATTTCATACTCTCTTCGAACTCAATTAAAAGCAAAAATACCTACTTTCTCTGGACTCAATTATAAGCAAAAAATGTTTAAATTTGGTGGAATTAAATATAAGCAAAAGTCAAATAATCTACCCATATTTAATGCTATTATTCAAAAAATACCGTTAATTTAATTCATTAATGTTGTGAGGAGAGAACCATTATGATTAAGGGTAATTTAGTAAATGTATTTCCCTTTTTACATGAAACAAAGAAAATTAAATGCACTTAACTACCATTCTTAATAAGTGTGAAAGTAGGTACTTTTGCTTATAAATGAGTTCTAATGGAGTACTTTTACACTTACTACCTGCGTATCTTTTTACATGTCGGTTTTTTAGAGAAATTTTGTTTCTAATTACTTGTCATTCTCAAAGCTTAAGGTTACATTAATTACTTGTTTGTCAATTATGCCCTTAACTGTTTATTGCAGAGAGAGAAAAATGTTCTATAGAGTAATGAATAGTCAAGGGTATCAAAGAAAAAAGACTAATAATTTCATCAAAAATAAAAAAATGTATTGGTTTTCTTGGTTTGCGTAAAACAACCTTAAAAGACATCTAAAAAGGAAAGAAAGTAGTATTAATTAAAGACGATAATTAAGTACATTTAATTTTCTTAATTTCATGTAAAAAAAAATACATTTACCACACTACTGTTAATCATAATCGTTCTTTTCTCACAATATTAATGAATTAAATTAATAATATTTTTAGAATAATAATATTAAATATAAATAAATTAATTGACATTTGTTTATATTTAAGTCTACCAAGCTTAAATATTTTTTTTCTTATAAATAAATGAAAAAATTTAGGTGTTTTTCTTTGTGTATAGTCCTTACTGTTTCACTCACAAGAAAATAAAAAACTGTAAAAAAAACTTTTCAAAAGGTGTATTTTAAAAATGTCACATTACGCTTTTTTATAAAAATAACCGTTTTTTTAGTAGAACAATAAAAACTATACAAGAAAAATACCAAAGTTTTGTCCATAAATAAACCCGAGAGAGTATGTGTATAAAAAATGATAGAGGAATGTTATTATGGATTGAAGGAGGACCCCAAACCCAAACCCACCTTCTCATTTCATTGATGGGACCTCCCCCCCACTAGCTAAGAATCCAAGGTATCCTCTGTTGAACAGAAGAACTGGAAAAAGGTTCCAGTAAAAGAAAATTGCTTTTGACCTACTAGATTAGACACATAGCAAGTGTTCCCTTTGTCTTGGTTATTAAAAAAACATATGGTCAATCTCTGCAATAATTATATTAACTTCACCACTTTTCTCCTCAGAGGTTCCTTTTTTCCTTGAATAAATTCTCAGTGACACAACGAAAGATATGATTTAATCTTCCCTTTTGTCATCCGATACGTCGCACTCATCACACCCACAAGCACAAACCCACGCCCTTGGAAACGCTCACCACCTCCTCCAAACCCCGATATATTCACTCACAAGAACAAACTCCCACACAAATAATTACCACGTCTTTTTTTCTACATTCATTTGCATTTATGAGACCAACTCGTTTCACTTGCCTTATTTATTGCTTCAAATCTAACCACCCACCTATCGTCCACACCCAATTTAATTTTTCGAAGTTCAAACAACAAAGACAAAAGAAATCAAGATCCGTTGATCCCAGAAACTTTTTCTTGGTTTAAGGCGTTTCCTCCTCACCGTTTTATACGTCTGTGACGTACGGACCAGTTGGCCTGCTGAATTACTGTCAGAGCTATGATTAAATCATTGGAACAATGAAAAATATATATGAGCACTAGTATAATATGAATATTTGAAGAGTTTTAATTAAAAAAATTAAAAAATTATATTAACAATTTCAATTCACAATTTTCAGAAATATTTTTATTTTTTTTTTAAACTATAAATTAGTGTCTGTGTGTGTGATTTGAAATCTCAGCTTGATACGATGAGAAACAAGAAAACAAAGAAAAAAACTCATTTACTAGTATGTCAAAAGCAACAAATTGCTGCTTTGGCGAGAACACTGGTTTAGTGGCTTTCGAATGGAATAATAAACAAACAAAATTAACATGCATGAGTGCTTAATGCATGTTATTCATATACGACAAGGACAACATAAGCTTCGAAAATAAGTTAAGAATTCTGTTGCCATAAATATGTCACTTGCTCGGAAAAAAAATCCATAGACACCTCTATCCTCCCAACACCCAGAGAAAAAGAAATAGAGAGTGAAAAATAATAGACATGTAAGCGATGTGACAGGAAGAGAGAAACTGAGGGAAAAAAATGTGTTGGAAATTTTGTGAGCCCTGATGCAAAATTCATCGTTCAACAATATATCAAAAAAAGTCACCGTTCAACAAATAGTGAACAGTGAAAGTATACAAAAAGCTATGTACGTTGAAAACCAGAGCAAACAGTTCTTTCGTACTTTCAAAGGAACAAATTAAAAATATTGATCATATTAGTCCCTAAAAGTGTATTTCGGTGTCATTTTAGTACGTGAAAGAGTAAAAACTTCAAAATAAAGTGTACTCTATTTGTCACTTTGGTCTCTACCGTTAGTCATTTGATTGGTCTCCATTCCAAAACCTTACGTGGCTGCTGATGTGTCAAACAAATTGGTCATATTAGTTCCTGAAAGTGTAACTCGGTGTCACTTTGGTCCCTAAAAGAGTAAAAAATCTAAAATAGACTAACTATGCTTGCAATTTCTAGCATTTTTTTTTTTCAATGGACTAAATTTGTATATGTGATATGTGATATGTGTTACTTTAAGATTCTCGTATTCTTTTGGAGAACAATGATGTATAAAACAAACACCACTCTAAGTACTTATGACCATGTCAGCAGAAACATAGCTTTTGAAGGGTTATCCATTGTAAAATTAATGCATATAGGATATTTAGAATGCATCAACATTATAAAGATTAGAGACCAAACTAAAAAGAATTAGCTTGTGATGATTTGGGGTAAAGCGCTTCTGAATTATAATTGAAGTGATGTCTATTTTTGTGTCTTTAAGGCTAGGTATATATAGTGCAATGAAAATATTACATTGAACACACATCCCTATTGTAGCCATGCTATATATCAAGGTAGTTTTGTGACAAATATATTTTTTATGATTGTCTTTGATCGTTATTGAGTATGATCAATTGCAAAATATATATGCAAAACTTGATATCTCTCTGCAGATAAGTTACATTTTCCTTGTTATTTGCATTGAGCAGTTCATATTTGTTGTTGCTGCAAAGTATTGTATTGACATTGCAACTCATCAACACAGATGTTGTGTTCTTCAAAGATGTATTGGCCATTCAAGTGGGGAGCATCGAGAAAAATTGATTGTTAAAATATCCGCGAATGCACTTCTGCTAACTCAAGATCAATATGGGTAACTATTGGAAACATATTAGTTTATAAAAACACTTACTTTTCTATCTACGAATATGTATTTTCTTATTTTTTTCCAGTCTTAGTTGTAGTGAAATGTCTTTGGTAATATGTATAGAAGATTTTAACCCATTTTACTAGAGGCTAAGTCTAGTATAGACTAGAAAATGTGGTGGTTATACATCATTTGTGTTGTCTTACATCAGCACCATTTACATATGGCCATTCTTTGTACTAGGCTGGTGATGATATATGGTGCAATTATGGAAAAGTGAATTGTATGTCTAGTAAACAAAATTGGTAATAATTACCGTATTTAAATTACAGATTATTATTTTTGAATAAAAAACAAAATTGAAATTTTTATGTTGTTATTACCAGTTTTAATATATCTGTTTGTGGAATTCATTGAATCAGATGTAGTAAAAAGCATTTGACAATGGAAACAATTATGAGCCTTTTTCTCTATGATTTTTACTCTTCTAGGGACTAAAGTGACACTAAGTTATACTTTTAGGGACTAATGTGAGCAATTTGTTTGACACATCAGCAGCCACGTAAGGATTTGGAACAGAGTCAATTAAATGGCTAACGACAGAGACTATAGTGACATACGGAGTATACTTTCAGAGACTATTTTGGAGTTTTCACTCTTCCAGAGACCAAACTGACACCGAGTTATACTTTCAGGAACCAATATGACCAATTACTCATTAAAAATGACACTATCATTGAACTAATTTAGTGCTCCCTCAATATTTAAATATAAGTAAAAATAATTAAATGCACCATACTTAAAAATATTAGTTAACACTATTCAGTTTTCTTGATGTAGTTAAAAAGTAAATGTATTCCCCGAACTATCTTTTTTCTTCGTTTATTTTTTTATATGAACTTATTTCATAATAACATTAAATGAAATGTATTTTTTAAATGATAACATTAAATAAGGTGACATTAGTTAGAAGTTGTTTATATTGTAGACTACTAAATATGACTACCTTTTTATTTATAATTGAATCAAGAGAGAGAATGCGATTTTATTACATTACTAATTTAGTATGTATTTAATCGCGTTTTGTGTTGGTAATTTTTATTTTTATAAATATTTTTTTATTCAAATCACCCTTGGGTGACCCCACAGCATTATGGGGGAAGGGCCCCTAGATTAACCAACGGTTGGCCGAGAGGTAAATAAAGTCTGATGACAGATTGTTTCTGTAACAACCACCAACCACCCCCTGGGCCTTTGGCCCAGTTACGAAAGGGCTACAACAATGGTGTTACTCACAGGACTTCTCCACACCCCAAAGGTGGAGTTTTTGCCCTCGGGAGTGCTCGAACCCGTGACCTGGGACATAAGTAACACGGAAGCACACTCCCCACTACCATCTGAGTCCACACCCCAAAGGTGGAGTTTTTGCCCTCGGGAGTGCTCGAACCCGTGACCTGGGACATAAGTAACACGGAAGCACACTCCCCACTACCATCTGAGCTCAGATGGTAGTGGGGAGTGTGCTTCCGTGTTACTTATGTCCCAGGTCACGGGTTCGAGCACTCCCGAGGGCAGAAACTCCACCTTTGGGGTGTGGAGAAGTTCTGTGAGTAACACCATTGTTGTAGCCCTTTCGTAACTGGGCCAAAGGCCCAGGGGGTGGTTGGTGGTTGTTACAGTTTCAGTACTAGGGATCAAACTCGGGTACTAATCGAACTCATTTATAAATATTAAATTGATTAAATTTGAATTTGAAAGTTTATAACAAATTTTAAAATGAAATTATTTATCTAAATAAAAAATTGATGTATGTTTACTTCATTAAATGTTTTCAGAAGAAAATTCATTTTTTATAAATGAAGCAAATTCACTTTAATTAAATTTATTACGGATAAACATAACTTTTCTTAAATTGCATTTATATGTTATAAACGTATGTTTGGGGTAAGTAAAGTGATTTTCCAAACATAACTTATCCTTTATTTGAACGAAGAAAAATGTAAGAAAATATTAAGTAGAGAAAAAATGGGAAAATCATATTGCTTTTTTATAATTTAATAATAATTGAGGAAAAGGGTATAAAAAAAATAACAGAAGTTTTTCCTTCCCACTTTAATGGGAACTGGGAAGAAAGAGAGTGGAAAAGGTATAACAAGCTTACATATTTATTTACCATCACATTAAAATGATATAAAATTATTTAATAAAAAATATATTTTATTTCTTCTATTTTTTACTAAACGAGATAAATAATTATATTTCTTTTTTTTTCCCTCCCTTTAAACACAGGAGAAAAAATAATAATTTTTTTCTCTCCTTATTTCTTTACACAAATACTTGGTTTTTTAATTCTACCCTCTCTCTCTTTCTCCTACCCCTTCCCTCTAAAAATATATCCAGAAACTTCCTCATACTTCCTCTTTTCTGTCATATGGTCTCCCCCTCATTCTTCTCCCAACAAAATCGTCGCATCTAGTCTCTCAATATTAGAAAATTTCATTCTCTCCCAATTCGTGAAATATCGCATTTTCCCTTTCTCCCTCGCTCTGTCAACCATTGATACCCCAAATCAGTTATCTCTCTCACCGCCCGAGCCCCCCACCACTGGATCTGTCCCCTCCACGACCACGACTACCACCAATTTCTCCTCTCTGTTTTGTGACCACCACCTTCGAATTTGTCTCTCTCCACTGGATTTGTTCCTTTCTGCGAAACCCTAGTCATCTGATTTTGAGCAGCAAAGTATTGTATTTTAATGCTATGCAACAACCTCTTTGTGGTCTCTTGTACAAGAGACGTTCCATAAAATTAAGCAATTTCATAAGGGCTAAGCGACGACCACCAAAGATGTTCTTAATATATATCACTTTTTGTGATCAGCGGTCAAGACAAAAATATTTTTTTGACAAATTTTAGTCTATAATTCCCATAAAAAAATTTAAATCGAAATTATGAAAAAAAATAAATGCCATATTTTTTAATAAAATCTAAAAAATGAGCATATTTTTCGTGCATTACAAGGTCTGTATAGTCAGAGGGATGAAAATTTGTACTCTACTCATTGGTTACCCGCAAAAATTACCTATGATGGGTAGGGTAATTACCTACACAATGGATACGGGTGCTGGTATGATAATTATCCACAAATTTGAATGGTATGAGTGCGGGTACGGGTACTATGTGTTGAGAAGTTTGATTGTTAGATATAACTGTTTCTGTTAAACAGTTATTAGTTGCTAATTTTTCTGTTTTTTGTTAGTTAGTTTCCTTCTGCTGTAATCGAGTGCTCTATATAATGAGGCTCTCATTGTTAATAAACATTCATTCATTTTTTCCATCATTGATATCTCAGCATAACAAATTGGTATCAGAGCTCCACTGGGGCCTGATAAAGAAAGAAGAGAAGAATTGCAATTCTTGCGACGATCAACAATGGCGAACATGAATGGAAACGATGGAACGTTTGTGCAACCGGCGATCCCACGTTTTGATGGTCACTACGACCATTGGAGCATGCTCATGGAGAACTTCCTCAGGTCAAAAGAATACTGGGGATTGATTGAGACTGGCTTCACAAATCCAGCAGAAGGAGTTGTACTAACAGAGACTCAGCAGAAGAGACTCGATGAATTGAAGCTCAAAGACTTAAAGGTGAAGAATTACTTGTTCCAATCCATTGATAGATCAATCTTGGAGACAATCTTGCAGAAAAATACATCAAAGGAGATCTGGGAGTCCATGAAAAGAAAGCACCAAGGAAATGCAAGGGTGAAGCGATCAATTCTTCAAGCTTTGAGGAAAGATTTCGAAACCTTGGAGATGAAAACAGGTGAAAATGTCACTGATTATTTCTCTCGGGTTATGGGAGTGGCAAACAAGATGCGAATTCATGGAGAGCATATTCAAGATGTAACCATCGTGGAGAAGATTCTTAGGTCTTTGACTGAGAAATTCAATTACATTGTTTGCTCAATTGAGGAATCTAAGGATACTGAGACGCTTTCAATTGATGAGCTTCAAAGTTCTTTGATTGTACATGAGCAAAAATTTCACAAGAATCGTGGAGATGAACAGGCCTTGAAGGTGGTATCTCAAGAAAGGCAAGAAAATGGAGGTAGAGGGAGAGGATACTCCAGAGGAAGAGGAAGACAGAATCGTGCCCCACCCATCGCCATCGTGGAATGTTTTAAATGCCACAAGATTGGGCATTATAAAAGTGGATGTCAGTGGGACAAAGAAGCAAATTATCTTTGAGTTTGATGATGAAGAACTGATGCTATTGATGACTCATGAAGCAATACCAGGCAAAGATAAGGGAGAATCTTGGTTTCTGGATTCTGGTTGTTCAAATCACATGTGTGGCAGCAAAATCTGGTTCTGTGAAATCGATGAAAGTTTCAAGCAGTCTGTGAAACTTGGAAATAACACTAAAATGGAGGTAGGTGGAAAAGGAAGCGTGAAACTGAAAATGAATGGGGTGGTCCATTTAGTCTCAGATGTGTATTTTGTTCCTGATCTCAAGAACAATCTCTTGAGCATAGGACAATTACAAGAAAAGGGGTTGATTGTAATGTTTCAAGAAGGAAAATGCAAGATTTATCACCCTGAAAAGGGACTGATTCTTGAGACAAGCATGGCTCCAAACAGGATGTTTGTAGTGTTTGCTCAATTTCCTGCTGCAAAAATTCCTGTTAAGGTCGAGGCATGCTTCCACACTGCTGATGAAGATGTGTCATATCTATGGCACTGCAGATATGGACATTTAAGCATGAAAGGATTGAAAGTATTGGTGAATAAAGAGATGGTTAAGGGTCTGCCTAAACTGTCCAGCACAATCAAGGTGTGTGCAGATTGTGTAAAAGGAAAGCAACATAGGGATGCTATGCCAAAGAGGAGTCAATGGAGGGCAACAAGGAAGCTAGAGTTAATTCATGCAGATTTGTGTGGACCTATTACACCAGCATCAAATAGCAACAAGAGGTATTTTTTATGTCTTATAGATGATTTCTCTAGAAAGGCTTGGATTTATTTCTTGACTGAGAAATCAGAAGCTTTCCATTATTTCAAGTGTTTCAAAAGTCTTGTGGAGAAAGAATCTGAATTAGAAATTAAATGTTTGCGCACGGATAGAGGAGGTGAGTTCACCTCTGCTGAATTCAACTCTTTCTGTCAACTTTATGGCATTAAGAGGCAATTAACCACAGCCTATACCCCTCAGCAAAATGGGGTGGATGAGAGAAAAAATAGGACTATCATGAACATGGTTAGATCCTTATTGTGTGCTAAAGGAATTCCTAAAAGTTTCTGGCCAGAGGCAAGAATGGATCGTTTATGTACTAAATAGATCTCCTACATTGGCTGTCAAAGAAAAAACCCCAGAAGAAGTTTGGAGTGGCTGCAAACCCTCAGTGGCTCATTTTATAGTGTTTGGATGTGTGGCACATGTGCACATTCCAGATGCAAAAGAACAAAGGCTGGAAAATAAAAGTTGCAAGTGCATTTCTTTGGGAATGAGTGAAGAATCTAAGGGATATAGACGATATGATCCTGCAGAAAAGAAAATAATTGTGAGTAGGGATGTAATTTTTGAAGAAGATACTCAGTGGAATTGGGATAAGAGTTACAAAGAAGAAATTGCAGTAGATTTAGATTGGGGTGAGGCTGAGGATGATCTTGAACCGTAAGATGACAAGTGATCTTTGGAAGTGACACCAGCAGCGTAAGACAGAGACAGAATTGATAGAACCAGTGATAGAAACAGATTCTGCAGCAGATGTTCAAGGCAGAATTAGAAAACCTTCAGTAAGATTAAATGACTATGTGACTGGAGAAGAGTTCTCTGATGAAGAAGAAATTAATATGGCCAGAATTGATGGTGCTGATCCTGGTACTTTTGAAGAGCGATAAAAGTTCAAAATGGAGGCAAGCTATGGATGCAGAAATTGCTTCAATTGTGAAGAATGAGACTTGGGAATTGACTGACTTACCAGCAGGAGCAAAGAAGATAGGGGTTAAATGGATTTACAAGACAAAATTGAATGAGCATAGACAAGTAGACAAGTACAAAGCAAGGTTGGTTGCTAGAGGCTACTCTCAGCAGTATGGGGTGGACTACACATAAGTATTTGCTCCAGTTAGCAGACTGGATACAGTCAGAATGATACTTGCTATGGCAGCACAAAGAGGTTGGAAGGTTTATCAATTGGATGTGAAATCAGCTTTCTTGTATGGAACATTGACAGAAGAAGTTTTTGTAGAGCAGCCAAAGGGATATGTGAAGAAGGGAAATGAGAACAAGGTCTATAAACTACACAAGGCTCTATATGGATTAAAGCAAGCTCCAAGGGCTTGGTTCAGTCGCATTGAGTCTTATTTCAATCAAGAAGGTTTCAAAAGAAGCAAAAGTGAGCAGACTTTGTTTTTGAAGAATAGCAAAAGGGGTGGAATTCTGATTGTTAGTATATATGTGGATGACTTAATGTATACTAGCAATGATGACTCCTTGATAGTTGAATTCAGAAATTCAATGAAGAAGGAATTTGACATGACAGATTTGGGGGAAATGAGATACTTTCTTGGAATTGAGGTGATTCAAGCTGCAGAAGGTACTTACATTAGTCAAAGGAAATATGCTATTGAAATACTAGAGAGATTTGGTATGATGAATAGCAATTCTGTTAAAGTTCCAATGGTTCCAGGTTGTAAACTAGACAAGGATGAACAAGGAGAGAAAGTGGATAAGACTAATTACATGAAATTAGTAGGAAGTCTCATATATATTACTGCTACTAGGCCGGATATGATGTATGCTGTGAGCATAATTAGTAGATACATGAGCAATCCTACACATACTCATTTGCTTGCTTCTAAAAGAATTCTAAGATATCTTCAAGGAACTGTGAATCTTGGGATTTTTTATAAGAAGGGAGGGAATATGCAGCTGTTAGGGTACACTGACAGTGACTATGCTGGTGACTTGGAGGATCGAAGGAGTACTTCAGGCTATGCATTTTTAATGAGCAATGGTGCTGTTGCATGGCAATCCAAGAAGCAACCGATTGTGACACTATCAACCACTGAGGCAGAGTTTGTTGCAGCAGGCCTTGCAGCATGTCAAGCTGTTTGGATGAAGAAGATATTGAAGGAGCTGGAATGCTCAGAAGAAGAAGCCACGATTATATTCTGTGACAGTAGCTCAGCCATAAAGCTATCCAAAAACCCAATTCTTCATGGTAGATGTAAACATATTGATGTGCGCTATCACTATCTCAGGGATTTGGTGAAGAAAGGAGCTATTGAGATGATTCATTGTGGGACAAATGATCAGGTTGCTGATTTACTGACAAAACCATTAAAATTGGAGGCATTTTTGAAGCTGCGAAATCAACTTGGCATGTGTGAAGTTCCTAAGATAAACTAGTTGTTTATTTGTAATACTCAATTAGTTTAAGGGAGGGATTGTTGAGAAGTTTGATTGTTAGATATAATCAAGCTTCATTAAACAGTTATTAGTTGCTAATTTTTCTGTTTTTTGTTAGTTAGTTTCCTTCTGCTGTAATCGAGTGCTCTATATAATGAGGCTCTCATTGTTAATAAACATTCATTCATTTTTTCCATCATTGATATCTCAGCATAACACTATGGTACCCACCCCACCCTACCATGGAAGGATCCAGGAATTTCGATAAGTGGGGGCAAGATCATATACTATAAAATATTTATATAAAATAACATTAATGCATTAGTAATAATATAATGACATCATTATCATTAAGCAAAAAAATTGTGATTACAAAAACGATAACACTATATACACAAAAAATTAAAGACACGTCAACATCTATGCATTATAATTATTCTCTACGTGTATTCATATTTTGAAATTGTTGTATGATTTTTTTCATTTTCAACACTATTAAAAATCTCTCTATATGTATGTGACCAAACAATCATTCAACAATTCATCTCTTAATCATATCAAAAGATAGTAGCTCATTTTCTATTTTTTTTCTTTAGTGGGGTTAACACTTAAAATTACTTAATAATTAGTAAAAAAATAAGTCAATGGGGTCAATTGCCTCCAATTAACAACACATAGATTCGTCCCTCGCGCGCGCGCGCGCACACACACACACACATATATATATATATATATAATTTTAACTATGATACAATTTTTTTAAAAACAAAAATAATCTAAAGGTTCTAAACTTTCTAAACCTAGCATCGTCTATACTTTCTTTATTATAATATTTACTCATTTTTTATGTTTTGAATGTTTGTATTTAGTTAAATATTTTAATTTTTAATGTTTTATGAGTAGATTTAAAAGATCATTGGATCGATTTTTAATTGTTATAATATTTTTTTTTATTTATTACTTTTTCATAGTTAAAGTGCGAGTAACAAGTACTTATATATATAGGCGAACCTACTTGAGAATCAGGGTGTGCAATTGCACTCCCTAAAAATTAAAAATTTTCACTTACCTCTCTATATAATTTTTATTATGACCCCTTTGAGTTTAAAATTTTGCACCTAAACCCCTAAGCTCTTTCAGCTTTGTCAGTCAAATAAAGAGTAAACTCATAATTTAGTCCATGAACTTACACTCTCTCTCCTATTTTGTCCCTAAAGTATATAAAAATAAGAAATAATCCCTAAAGTTTTTGAAATCCATCAAAGTATTCCCTAAAGTTTGAAGAAATCTGTCTCATTAGTTTCCGTAAGGGACTACTTATAAAAAACTTTAGGGAATAATTTGACGGATTTCACAAATTTTAAGGACTACTTAGCTTATTATTTTCATATACTTTAGAGACTAAATATGATAGAGGGTGTAAGTTTATGGGCTATATTGAGGGTTTACACTTAAATAAATGTGGAGCTAAATAATTCAGCTTTTTAATTTCAGTGAATCAAGTGAGAATATTTGAAGAGAAAATTACCAACAATCTTGTGAACCAACAATATTGACAATGGATTTTTTATTTTTATTTTTGTACCCTTTGACTCAAGGTCCTAATTCTGCCACTACTTATATAGGTATCCGTTGGGTACGGATAAGGGTACTAAAATTCACGTAGGCACTACAAGAATTTGCTCAGTTAGCTGTAGAATTTTAGCGAGGGCTCACTGTCGTAGGTAATTTTTTTATTATCAAGGGCCTTGGTCGTAGGAAAAAAATATGGTGAAAGTTAGCGACGACCTTTTGGCCGCAGGTAATATTAGAGCTGTTAGCGAGGGCCATTGGCGGTAGGTAAACATATATTTTAATATCATGTGAAGTTAGCAAGAGTCTTTTGGCCGCAGGTAATATTAGAGCTGTTAGCGAGGGTCACTGGCCGTAGGTAATATTAGAATGGTGACAGTTAGTAAGGGCTTTTGGCCGTCGCTCAATGTTAAACTTTTTTTTTTAAATACTAAAACACACGCAGGACACACAATATTAATAAAACCCACAATTTAGCTCAAAATCAACTAGAACAGCATTCCACAAATAATTCCAAGGCCATTGTTCAACTCTATACACCCTTCTTTTGAACTCCATCAACATGATAACTCTCATTGCTACAACAATCGTTTGTGTTGCTGCCACAACTGGCGAAGCTTGCTTGCTTCATTCTTCACTTTTGGCTCTGACGCAGGTAATTTGATCCTACTTCTTTGTTCCTGCTTCTTCGTTCCTACTTCTTTGTTCCTGCTTCTTCATTCCTTCTTCCATTTTTTCCCCTGTGGCTGGGCTCTGATTCTGGCAAGGTGATGGATTGTGAGCTTGCTTGCCGCTGGGTGGTTTGTGAAATGCGGTGACCTTTATTGATGATGGTCGTTGGGTTCGGTTTGGCCACAGATTGCAGTTCAGGGGCACTGTTTGAAGAGAGATGGAAGATGCGCAGTGAAGAATGAAGCGAGTAGTAGTGGTTTCTGGCGGATTTGAGTTGTTGCCGGATGAGGCACTGTTGGTTTCTGGTGGATTTGATTTGAGTTGTATGCTCTCAGAGATGCACCTGTTGTCGGATGAGGCAATGTTGGTTTCTGCGTTTTCTGGGTCGTGTTAATTTTATTTTTTTTTTGAAAAAAATGGTTAGATTACCGAGGGCCTCTAAATTTCAAAGTTACCTACGGCCAAAGGCCCTCGCTAATACCTACGGCCATAGGCCCTTGCTAATACCTACGGCCAAACCCTCAGAACAGTTACCGATGAACGATTAACCTACGGACAGGGGCTCTCGGTTGGCCGTCGGTAAAATCAGGGTTAGCGAGGGTCTTTTGCTGTTAACGAGGGCTTTTAGCCCTCGGTAACAACGAGTTTTCTTGTAGTGAGTTACGAGTAATTTTTTTAAACGCAGGTATGAGAACGAATACTAAAGTTGTTAGAATTCAGGCATCCGAATGGTCCCCTCAAAACCGGCTTGTGAGGGGGTGGTCTACCCAGCTATATAAGCAACGGCCAGGCTCGTTAACCACCCGATGTGGGACTCGCAACACGCCCCCTCGAGCCTGGGCTCGTCACCACAAGCGAGGGCTAGCGGCACTATCCACACCACCGGGCGAGCGTGGCTCACGATACCATGTTAGAATTCAGGCATCCGAATGGTCCCCTAAACCGACTTGTGAGGGTGGTCTACTGA
The DNA here is from genome assembly GCA_037113605.1 of Calophaca sinica. Classification (NCBI taxonomy): domain Eukaryota; kingdom Viridiplantae; phylum Streptophyta; class Magnoliopsida; order Fabales; family Fabaceae; genus Calophaca; species Calophaca sinica. The sequence goes on from CM073735.1 coordinate 3,949,923, forward strand.
CTATATAAGCAACGGCCAGCCTCGTTAACCACCCGATGTGGGACTCGCAACACGCCCCCTCGAGCCTGGGCTCGTCACCACAAGTTTTGAGGGGACCTTTCGGATGCCTGAATTCTAACATGGTATCATAGAAAACTTCCGCATCTCTCTGAAATCCCTTCTCTCGCGATTCTTCCTTCGCGGCTCTTGAGTTCTTCTGCTATCGAGATTTTCATTCGCGGTTCTTGCGATTCCTGCACCTTTTTTGTTCCAATGGCATCTTCGCCTTCTCATTCTGAGAATTCGCCGAAGAATTCGACGAATTCGACCAAGGAAACCAATCAGGTTCCTAACCCTAACTCCTCTTCTAATCATTATCAGCAATCTCTCACTCCCTATTACATTCACCCTAACGAAAATCCATCGCTGATTCTTGTCTCACCGGTTCTTGATGGTGCAAATTATCATTGCTGGGTTCAAGCCATGACTATGGCTCTTGAAATGAAAAATAAATTTGTGTTCGTTGATGGTTCTGTCCAGAAACCGTCGCCAACAGATCCAAACTTCTCGCTGTGGAAACGGTGCAACATGCTTATCCTGTCTTGGATTAATCATGCAGTCTCAACTGAAGTTTCTTCAACCATCCTTTGGATTACTGAAGCGTATAAAGTTTGGCAAGAATTGAAGAGTCGATTTTCTCAAGGTGATTACATGCGAATTGCTCAATTACAGCATGCTATTTTTTCTCTTAAACAAGCTGATATGACAATTAGTGCTTATTTCACCAAGATGCGAGTTCTATGGGATGAACTCTGCAATTTCAGGCCTATTCCCTCTTGTGCATCCTCTGTTGATTGTTGTTGTAACACCTCCAAGACTGTTCAACAATATAGAGATAACGATTGTGTGATTTCCTTTCTACAAGGACTTAATGACAACTATGCACATGTAAAATCCCAAATCCTTTTGATGGAACCCTTTACCTTCTCTTCCCAAGGTTTACTCTATGATAATTCAGCAAGAAAGGCAATTGACTCTTTGGTCTTTTGCCCACTCCTGCTCTTCTTTGTCGATCTATTCTTGGTTCTTCACAAGGTCGTGGTTATGGAAGAGGAAAGCCATTTCAACGAAGAATTCATCCGGCGATTATTGCACTCATTGTAACAGAACCAATCACACTGTTGACACATGCTTCATTAAGCATGGATATCCTCCAGGTTATAAGTACAAGAAATCTGCCAACAATGTCTACACAGATTCATCTAGCAATGCTTCTGGTTCTGAAGACAAGCCTACTGATTCAATGCTTGGTTTCTCTCGTGAGCAAATCCAAAGCTTGTTGGCTCTCCTACCTTCCACACCACCTACAGCAACAGCTACTTCTGCAAATTTAGTCAGTGCACACAACATTGCCTCTAATACATCTTCACAAGGTAACAATCTTACTCACTGGATTGTTGATTCTGGAGCAACTGACCATATCACTTCTATTTTTCATTGGTTTTCCAATTACAAAGCCATCATACCTATATCAGTTTCTCTACCAAATGGTAATGTTTCCTTAGCTACTTACAGTGGTACTATCCATTTAACATCATCCCTTGTGTTATATGATGTTTTATATGTTCCTAATTTCTCCAACAATTTGATTTCAATTTCTAAACTTACCAAAACATTATCTTGCCAAGTCAGTTTCACAGATTCTGCTTGTTTGATCCAGGACCTCCCTTCTTTGAGGATGATTGGCACTGCTAGGCAGCAAGGACGACTATATACACTGGTTACTGATTTCGGTTCTGTCTCCTCTTCTTCTCATTTCATTCATTGTGCAAATCATGTTCTTTCTGGTTTGGATATAGATATTTGGCACCATAAGGTCAGGCCATCCATCTGAAAAATGTTATACAAACATTCAAAAACACCATTGTAATATACCCGGTTCTATTCATAATGCTTGTGATATTTGTCACTTTGCTAAACAAAAGAAGCTTTCTTTTCCCATTAGTGTTTCTACTGCCAATTCTAATTTTGACATCATTCATGTTGATATTTGGGGACCATATTCTGTCCCTTCTATTCATGGCAATAAATTCTTCTTAACTATTGTGGATGACAAGTCTAGGTACACATGGATTAGGTTAATGAAAGCTAAATCTGAAACTAGAGATCACCTAATGCATTTTATTCAATTGGTTCACACTCAGTTTGGTGTATCTGTGAAAATTGTTCGTTCGGACAATGGTGTGGAGTTTAACATGCTCAATTTCTATGCCTCTAAAGGCATTATTCATCAGAAATCTTGCACAGAAACTCCCCAACAAAATGGGGTAGTTGAACGAAAGCACCAACACATTTTAAATGTTGCAAGATCTCTTATGTTTCAGTCCAACTTACCTATTCATTTCTGGGATTTTGCAGTATCACATTCTGTGCATATTATTAACATGTTACCTTCCACCAAACTTAAGTCACAGTCTCCTTTCTTCCTTCTCCACAATAAGCTGCCTGACATTTCATCACTTAGAGTGTTTGGTTCTCTTTGTTATGCTACCACTCACACAGCTCATAGGACAAAGTTTCAACCTAGAGCAAGAAAGTGTATTCACATTGGTCATACTCATGGTGTTAAAGGATATTTGTTGTTTGATCTTCATAATCATGAAATATTTTACTCTAGACATGTCTCTTTCTATGAGAATATTTTTCCTTTTGCCTCACAATCTTCTTCTCAACCTGTTTTTCCTGAACCAATTAATCCTTCTAAGATCATCATGAATGAAATTACTGCTGCAGACAGTCCTAAAACAGTCTCTGTCACACCTTCTGAGCCTAGCTTAAATGAACACAGTTCACCTCAGATTTCTGTCCAGAATTCCCCTGTTATCTCTGCAGGTTCTTCTCATTCTGGTTCAAAATCGGTTACTGCATTGGACTCCCTCAGATTCGACAGCTTCACCAAGCAGATTCTGCTCCCACTGTTCTTGATAATTCGGTTCCAGCTAGAGTTTCTACTAGGACCAAGAAAACACCTACATATCTTCAGGATTACCACTGTAATATAGCTCAAACTTCTGCTCTTGACAATCATTCCTCAGGTATGCCTTACCCTTTACATAATTTTCTTTCTTATGACAAATTATCTCCATCACATAAGGCCTATGTTTTAGCTGTCTCCAGTACCACTGAACCAAAAACATATGCTCAAGCAATCAAACATGATTGCTGGAAAGAAGCTATGGACAAAGAAATACAGGCCTTGGAGCTCAACAAGACTTGGATTATTACTGATTTACCCCATGGCAAGAAACCAATTGGATGCAAATGGGTTTTCAAGATTAAATACAAGTCTGATGGCACCATTGAAAGACACAAGGCTAGGTTGGTGGCAAAAGGATTCACTCAACAAGAAGGAGTGGATTATTCAGAAACTTTCTCCCCTGTTGTGAAGTTGACTACGGTCCGACTTGTCTTGGCTCTTGCTACCTCTAATCAGTGGCATTTACATCAACTTGATGTCAATAATGCCTTCCTTCATGGTGATTTACATGAAGAGGTTTACATGAGAGTACCTCCTGGATTTCATTCTGCTCAACCACATCAAGTGTGCAAGCTTCAAAAGTCGCTTTATGGTTTGAAGCAAAGCCGGACAATGGAATTCAAACTGATCACTTTTCTTGTTTCTTCTGGTTATAAACAAATTCCAAATCGGACTATTCTTTGTTGGTTAAGTCTTTGGGCAGCAGTCTCACTATCTTGTTGATATATGTTGATGATATGGTGCTTACTGGCAATGATTTTAATGAAATTCAGTCAGTCAAAGCCTCTCTTGATGCTCAGTTCAAGATTAAGGATCTTGGTTCTCTAAAATTTTTTCTTGGCCTTGAAGTAGCCCGATCCTCTCAAGGCCTTACTCTATCCCAAAGGAAATATGCCTTGGAAATTTTAGAAGATGCTGGCATGTTGGGATGCAAGCCTGCAGCCACACCAATGATTCCTGGATTGAAACTGACTTCTACAGATGGTGCTGCATTATCCGATCCTACTTCTTACAGAAGACTTCTTGGAAGGTTAATTTACCTTACCAACACAAGGCCAGATATTTGTTATGCTGTACATAGGCTAAGTCAGTTCATATCTAATCCTTTGAAGCCTCACTTGGATGCTGCTTATCATATTCTGCGATACATCAAGTCTTCTCCTGGCACAGGTTTATTTTTCTCTGCTGTTTCAGATTCTGTTTTAAAAGCTTTCACAGATTCAGACTGGGCATCTTGTCCAGAAAGCAGGAAATCAATCACAGGATTTTGTGTCTTCTATGGTTCCTCTTTAATTTCCTGGAAATCCAAGAAGCAGGGAACTATTTCTCACTCATCTTACGGGCGAATATAGAGCATTTGTCATCACGGCCGTGAAGTTCAGTGGCTGCGATATTTGCTGCGTGATATGCAGCAGGATCACCCTGGACCTGTTTCTGTTTACTGTGATAACAGGTCTGCTATACAAATAGCACAAAATCCGACATTTCACGAAAGAACAAAGCACATTGAGATCGACTGTCACTCAGTTCGTGATCAAGTTCAAAATGGTCTGATTCATTTACTTCCTATTCCTTCTGCAGCTCAACTAGCTGATGTGCATACCAAAGCTCTGCACCCTGCAACTTTCACTTCGTTGGTCTCCAAGCTGAACTTGCGTGACATACACAGTCCAGCTTGTGGGGGGGTGTCAGATATTTAAATTGTATTTAATGTCTAATTGTATTTAATTACAGGCTGTAAATGATTAGGCATAGTGTTTCTGTTAGAGATAGTTAAGCAGCTGTCATAGTTTTGTTAAGACAGTTGTCACTGTTTTTCTCTTTTATATATACCAACTATTCGGTGAAATAAAATTCAGATTGAATTTTACAAACTTACAAAAGTATTCTACTCATTTCCGTCCCTACAGTATACTAGTATTTTACACAAAGTTCTTTTATTTGAGAAAATTGACTCGAGAAGATACAGCAACTTTCCAGCCATCCCCCAGTTTAACCTTTCAAAAAGGTACATGCGCTTTGCTCCCTGCCCTCTATGCAGCGTAAGCGTCAACCATTATTCTTCTTTTGTTTCCTTTATTGAAAAGCATTTTAAGGGTGGTAGTGCCACCGTGGTGGGGACTAAATTCCTATTTCGCCATCTATTATAACGGGTTTGTCCAAGGTATAAATGCTATAGGAGGACACAAACGAAAAGGGTTAAAAGGACGCTTACCTTTTATCGTTTCTGTTGCTGCATAAAGTTTCACTTTTAAAACACGGGAGATTAATAATGGAAATCGATATCTAAAGTACTCATTATGCAATTAAATAAGCAGATTTTATCGACTAGTGGTTGAATATTAAAGCAATTTGAGAGGCCAACCTAGTATAGAGAAAGTATTACAGTACGTACCTACAGTTGGACCTAAAGGAACTCGCAGGACTTCACCTGATTTGCAGAACTCGATGCAGAGGAATCCACTATTATTCATGATTATGAGCCATTAGTGGAGCAGCTCTCACCCTCTCACGTAAAGCTTCAAACAACATGCCACGAATTCGTTAGTGGCCACTTCAAATTTAGTAATGTAATGATATATCCTTTTAATGAACCATCTTCGTGATTTAATAAATACATTTCTATTAAAATTTTATTTTTTTCAATGTACTTGTTTTTAATATGTTAATAATATTCTGTCAAAAAAAAATATGTTAATAATATAATAGTTGTTTTTAGGCTTAAATATATTTGTAGTCCTTGAAAATTAGAGATTTTTATTTTTAGCTACTATAATTTTTTCACACATTTTTAGTCCTTATCAATTTTTTGTTGGCATAGTAAGTCCCTAATGTTAAATGTGATCCATTAAGTGATGATGTATCCACTTACATGGACAAGTCAGCTGACATGGCCACCACGTCAGATGCCATGTGGTTGTCATCTAAGATATAGATACCATGTGACAAATGTTGCTTATGTCATTTATAATTTGTTCATCGTCCCTATATTTTTTTTCAAATTTTGATTTTAGTCACCATAAAGTTTAAATTTTTGATATTAGTCCTAAATTAACTTTTTTACCTAATTTAGTCCTTTTTAAATTCTTAATCTCTTCTTATCCACTTCAACTTTCATCTCCCCAGTATTAACCACTACTAATACTGTGGCCTGTTCTCCCCACTTCAACTTATAACTTTCATCTTCCCAGGATGGAGGTGGAAGTGCAATCATGTGGTCTGTTCTAACGACAAATGGGTGATCCAAACTCAAATAAGGTGTCACAATCTTCAAAGCATGTTAGGGGTAAGACCTCCGATTTATCTAGCACCCTTCAATAGCTAACGGAGTTGCAACACACTAAGCTCATATTCAACAACACCCGCAAACCTACTAACATTGGCGCCTTCTATCGTGCATCACCGAATAGGTGATGTATATTACATAAGCCTATTTAAACAAATAATTAGTATTATTAAGCCCAACTACTAAGCCATGTTCATCCTTCTGTCAAAAAAGTATGGTTCGTTGTTTTTACAAAGGCAATTGGTACCAACACCCCATTTTTTTAATCCTTACACCCCAAATTCTAATTTTCCAAAGATACCCTTATCCCAATCCACCCACTTCCCCACCACCTGCAACTGCAACCTTTCATTGCGCTGCATTTTTGGAAAGAATCAGATTAAAAAAAGAGGAATAGAAGCAACAAAATGGAATTACGTTAATCACCACCATGAAGCTTCGTCCAGCATCGCCCCACCTCTGTCCCAACTGCTGTCGGAGCCAGTTCTCCGCTGCTGCAATCTCAGCGCAACGACGTCGACATCCCTTTCCTTGTTTCCATGTGTATGGGTCGCACAACCCTCTCGTTGTGAGCGCCATCGTGCGCGTGCCCATACCACTCTTTGTTTTCCGGGGGGGAATTGAATTCCACAATTTAAGCTTTCAGAAGGAAAAATAAAACACACTGGGATAGGGTTGCCTTCTGGAAACCCCAGGTTCCGAGAGAAAGAAATATAAATGAACGGGGATAGGGATGGGGGTGATGGTGAAGGGGAAGGGAGAGGGACATCTCGTTTAAACTGTGAAAGCGAATTGAAGCTCTTTGTGTTTTCTGCAATGGTGGAGGTTTAAGCTACAGTGCTGCATTTTTATTGGAGTTCATCATCAAAAGTTGAAAATTCCGCCTTCTGGGTTTTCACCATTTCACAAAAAAAATTGTGTTTTTGAAATTTTTATGTGCTCTTACAAATTTTTCTGAGCTCAAACGTCATTGTATTGTTTCTGAGTTTATTTGGAATCCACCCCACAATGGATTCACTACACGAATGTGGGGATTTAAAGGCTCAGATGTAATTTAACATTCCTCCAAATATTTGTCAAAAATTCTTGCCTTCACATTGTCGAGGGGAAGGGGGAAGGAAGAGGGACGGGTGGGGTTTAGGGGAGGGAAAAAGGAGAGGGAGGATGGAGTATTTTTGGGGAAAAAAAATTAATTTTGGGGTGTATGTACTAAAAAGTTAGGGTGTATGTAGTTATTTCCTTTTACCAACCCAGGAAAGGGGTAATTGATAATAACAAGTTATTAAAATACCCTGATGTACAATACATAACCTTTCTCCCTTATGTACGTTAGACAAAGCCACTAACATTAGGCGTAAAACCTCAGATATATTTGGTGTAGTCGTATTCGTTGGATAATGTCACAATCTCCAAAGCACATTCCCAATTCAAGTATTTTATTTTATCTCTATTGCACAATGTCAATTGTAATGAGGAAAAGCAAATGAACCGGTGGACTAGGTTGATTTCATCATTTTCTATAGTGAAATTAAAATCTCTTTGACTGCCAATAAAATGCACACTAAAATACCAAGATGCGTGTAGTAATATAGTACCAATTTTGCTACATAGAACGAACTTCCGTAATATTTTAGGTAATTACAACAACTGATGTAACATTTAATAGAAAGAGCTGCTGGTTGGTGTATGTAGTTTCACATAGATGAGAGGCATTCTCTGGATCATGGTAATGTAGTGTTACAGAACTTGGTACGTTGTTTCAGGAACATATTCCATTATAGAGTTCAAAAAAAAGTTCATCTTTGCTTGTCGTAGAGAAGAGACAATGTTTCAGGAAAATTACATGTGAGTGATCTTGCAATACCTTTTTTATAGGCACTGCTTCTTGAGTCTCCAAGTACTTTGCCTATGTTTCAGGGAAAAAAAATAAAACCCCATCCTGTGGAGGAAAACAATGAGATGCTTAACAACAGAGGAAACTTATTAGGAATAATGTGACCTTAAGATTATTGATCCATACATGGAAAACAACTCCAAATGATCCAGTGCCAACAACACATTCTGCCATGTAAGTGGTATCAGATAAGGAACCATAACCAATAAGTTATGAAGAATAACAGGATTAGGAAACTCACATACAATTACAAAAATTTAAATACTAATACATCAATAAAATGAACTCACAAAAAAAAAAGTTGAGTCAAAGCAACTGTGATTACCTTTTTAATTGGACCAGATATGTGTCTTTCCATTTCCTCTTGGGTCTTCAACAGTTCAGCTTTGATAGGAAAAGCTTATAATGAAGATATTTAGAATTCATATCTATTTTAAAGAAGTAACAAAATAAAGGGATCATTATAATTATAATCATCACGGTATCTCTAACAAAGCTTATAACCTTTTCATTAGTGTTTAGCTCTTCATGATTAACACTGCCAAATTACTTAAACAAGGCTGTCAAAGAAGGTGCATTGACCAGTGTTGTCAGAATTTGACTCGTTCGATTTTACGATTCCGGCGCACAAAACCGAGGTGACTCGTTCGAAGAATCGTAAATTTGTTGAATCGGTCGTGAATCGTCGTTATGGATCGCTTGAATCGTTGAATCGTCGCCGTTCCGAGTTTCGCGTTTGATTAAACCTCAGATTTCGCCGTCGACCGCCGTTCCAGACGCTAGGGTTCGCGGCGCTGTTGGTTGCAGCTTTTGCGACACGTTATCTAGGAAGAAGGAGACTCGGGTTGCGTTGACCCGTACTTTCGCGACCGGGTTGTGTTGTAACAGGCACGTGCTGTCGTTTTAATTTTTAAGCTCCACGTGCGTGCTCTTTCTTTCTCCACGGGACTGTAGGTATCTCGTCCTTTTTTTTTTATGAAAACGTGCCTTGCTTGCATTCCATTGGGCTACCGACCATGGGCCTAATATCTAATATATCTGTTGCACTTTCTTCCCACGCGACATTTATTTCTTTGCGCAGGAAATTGTTCCAATCTGTTAATAGTTGCTCTGTTTTGAATGATAATGGCTGGATTCCAAGACATTCATTTACAAACATTCCTCTCCCTCAGTCTCTATTATAAATATTCCTCTTTCTGCCTCTTTACACATTTTATTATGTTTTGAATGTTACGATTCTACGATTCTATGTTACGATTCTAGTCCGAGTTTTGATCCTACGATTTAATAGAATCTTACGATCCGTGTTACGATCCTCCGTGTTACGATTTTTTAGCCTCCTACCGATTCAAGTCCAATTTACGTATTTGACAACATTGGCATCGACAACTATATTATAAGGAAACAACCAAAATTCAGAAGTAAAAGTGAGCATATCATTAACAGAAACCAAATGCTTCGAACCACATTACTGGGCCTAAAAAGTACAATCATTCATTATTTTACGTGGTGGAATATAATAACAGACAAATCAACAACTTAATGGTATACATCAGCGACTTAACAATTATTTTTGGACGGAAGTAAATGTCGTTTATAATTCTCATGAACTATTTCAAAGCTTTTTGTTTCCTTCTTGAAGAATTTAATTGAGCCAAACATTTTTTTATCAGGAATTGATTTGAATATTTACTCTATTTTTAAAGTTTATTTCATAACATAAAGACTTGAATAAATGTTTGAGTAAACTTATAAAAATAACTTTTAAGCTACCTAGCTAATTAGCTCTTTTGAGCTTGTTTTAACAAATTTTTTAGATTAGCTTATGAGTAAATAATTATTGAATACACAGTTATAAATAAACACTCGTAGTATAAATAGTCTCTAATAAGGATGACAAAATGGGCCAACCCACCATGAATTCGCTCAAAAACGGGCTGACCCAACCCCGCCCACCAAGGGTGGTGGGTTGAGATGTTAAACCTTACCCTGTCCGTCACGAGCTGGCGGGTTGGCAGACCAGCCCGTTAAAAAATCAAAAACAAAAAATAAATATAAAAACTGAAATTCGTGCTAAAACAGACCAAAATAGTGGGTTGGCCTAAACGATATATGAAAAAAAAGAAAAGAAATTTGTCACTCTATCTGTCTCATTTTACTTGTCCTATTAATTTATGCATACCTCTTAAGTGAATTTACAAATTTTCATGATAAAATGACACTCCTTGACTAAAATACCCCTTATTAATTGGAGTAGTTAAGTATAAAAAATTCATTAATGTAGTTGGTTGAAATACATGGGGTATTGTTGGAAAAGAAGTAATTAATTTTTTTTTATTTTCTAGAGAGACAAGTAATTTGAGATAATGAAATATTCCAAACAGGATAACTAAAATGAGACGGAGGGAATAGAAAATAAGAAAATAAATAAATAAAAAATATATGTTAACCCGACAGGTTGGCCTGGCCCGGCCCGGCCTGCTTGTGGCCTAACGGGTAGACGGGCTAGGTGGGTTGGTGGGTTGACATGTCGTAGCCCAACCCGACCCATTTAGGCGGGTTGGCGGGTCGGCATATTGGGCCCAACCCGCTTTGCCATCCCTGGTCGCTAGTAGTAGTAAGGTTTTAAAAACCGGACCGGACCGGCCGGTTGAGCAGGTTGAGCAAGGCAAGACCATGGTCTGTCAGATTCACCACTGCCGGTTGCAGAACCAGGGGTTTTGTTGAAGACCGGGTTAAGGCCCGGACCGGACCGGGTAAAAACGGGTAAAAACGGGGTTTTTTTGCCCGAACCAGCCGGTTCGCATTTTTTTTTTTTTTACATTTTATATTTTAACTCTTTTTTTTTCCTGCGCCATTTTGCTTCTCAAACTCGACTACCTGTGCCATTTTTCATATTTTGTGTTATTGAACGTAATAGTTATGTCATATTTGAGATGGATAAATGTGTGATTTTTTGTTATATGTCGACTTATTAAGAAAATATTAAGTGAAGTATAATTTTTATGATGTAAAGTTATGAATATCAGTTTATTTTTTGTTTATTATTTATTTATATATTGTATTAAATATTTTTTTAATAATATTTAATCGAACCCGGTTCGACCCCGGTCCAACCCCGGTCGAACCCAAAAACCCTGAACCCAAGCCCTCTCCAGTTCAATACCCGGTCCGGTTTTTAATACCTTGATAATAGCTCTATTTATAAATAATAAAAAAAGTAGTAGTAATAGCTTGGATAAGATATTTAACTAAAGTTGCCCTTCCGGAAAGAATCAGATTCAGAAAAGAGGAATAGAAGCAACAAAATGGAATTACGTCGATCACCACCATGAAGCTTCGTCCAACATCGCCCCACCTATGTCCCAACTGTTGTTGGAGCCGGTTCTCCGCTATTGCAATCTCATCGTGACGACGTCGACATCTATTTCCTTGTTTCCATGTGTATGGGTCGCGCAACCCTCTCGTTGTCGGCACTGTCGTGCGCGTGCCCATACCACTCTTTGTTTTTAGGGGGAAAATTGAATTCCACAATCTAAGGTTTCGGAAGGAAAAAGAAAACGAAAATAAAACACACTGGGGTAGGGTTGCCTTCTGGAAACCCCAGGTTTCCAAAGAAAAAAAGAAACGAATGAGAATGGGGATGGAGGTGATGGTGAGGGGGAAGGGAGAGGGACATCTCGTTTAAACTGTGAAAGAGAATTGAATCTCTTTGCGTTTTCTGCAATGGTGGAGGTTTAAGCTACAGTGCTGCATTTTTATTGGAGTTCATACTCAAAAGTTGAAAATTTCGCCTTATGGGTTTTCACCATTTCAGAAAAAAGATTGTGTTTATGAAATTTTTATGTGCTCTTACAAATTTTTCTAAGCTCAAACGCCATTGTATTGTTTTTGAGTTTATTTGGAATCCACCCGCAATGGATTCATTACACGAATGTGGGGATTTAAAGGCTCAGATGTCATTTAATATTTCTCCAAATAGTTGTCAAAAATTCTTGCCTTCACATTGTCGAGGGGAAGGGGGAAGGAAGAGGGAGGGGTGGGGTTTAGGGGAGGGAAAAAGGAGAGGGAAGATGGAGTATTTTTGGGGAAAAAATTAATTTTGGGGTGTATGTACTAAAAAGTTGGGGTGTATGTAGTTATTTCCTTTTACCAACCCAGGGAGAGTTAGCGAATCAAGGGGTAATTGATAATAACAAGTTATTAAAATACCCTGATGTACAATACATAACCTTTCTCCCTTATGTACGCTAGACAAAGCCACTAGCATTAATTGGGGGTAAAACTTCAGATATATTTAGTGTAGTCGTATTCCTTGCATAATGTCACAATCTCCAAAGCACATTCCCAAGTCAAGTACTCCCTCTGGAACTATTTATAAGGCAAAAAGTTATTTCTAGATTCGTTAAAAAATGCATGTATCTGGTCTAATTTTTGAACCAGATACATACATTTTTTAACGAATATAGAAATAACTTTTTGCCTTATAAATGGTTCTGGAGTAGTATTTTATTTTATCTCTATTGCACAATGTCAATTGTAATGAGGAAAAGTAAATGAACTGGTGGACTGGGTTGATTTCATCATTTCCTTCATTTTCTATAGTGAAATTAAAATCTCTGATTGCCAATAAAATGCACACTAAAATACCAAGATGCATGTAGTAATATAGTACCAATTTTGCTACATAGAACGAACTTTTGTAATATTTTAGGTAACAACAACTGATGTAACATTTAGGCTAAATTATAAAATTGGTCCTCTAAGTTTATTTTAGGTTTCAATTTGGTCCTATACGTTTTATTTGTTTCATTTTGGTCCTTTACATTTTATTTTAGTTTTCAATTTGGTCATTTCTGTCACTAAAAGTCAATTTTTAGTAGCTAGAATTTGGCTTTTAGCTACGGACAATTGGCTTTTAGTGACGGAAAGGACCAACCTGTTGTAACTTTTAAAACATAAGGGACCAAAACGAAACAAATAAAACATAGAGGACAAATTTTGTAATTTAGCCTAACATTTAATACACTTCAGGTGTATATAAATATTTATACTTACATGTCACTGAGAGAAGTCGCGAAAATAAGCAACTTTACATATAAAACGAATTTATCAAAGCTCATAAGTCATAACAGCCAACACCTAAGAAAAAATTATAAGAGCTTATCATTGAGAGAAGTTGTGATGTCCTAGTCAATTTTTCCAATATATTAGTTTATACGATAATAGTGGAAGTAATTTTATTTTATTATGGCAGGCAGAAGTGTACAAATGTACTTAAAAATACTTAACTTTAGGGTCCTTAACTGCACAGAGTGCCAAGTAACTGAGACTCCTTAAAATACTGACTTTGACTCACTGGCTGTGTATTAACTGAACAATTTCCTTTCTGAAATTGTCTGATACCTGCTAAGACCCGTAGACAGAAATATACAGGTGGAAAAGCTAGACTTAGAATTCATGTATAAAAAGACAACACACACAAGCAAAGCAAACAATAGAACATATGAAAGATTAAACCACACATCTCCCGATAATGATTTGGATCATTACCTAGCTACCCTTGTCTATGCAACCTACAACTATATGCCTACGTGGCACATAGATTAATATGGCATAAGCGACCCCACCACAGCCAACTTAGCCTTTGTAGATAACAGCACAACGACCTCCCACCGACGTGTGGGTAGGCCAAGCCAGTTGTCTATCCCCCTATCCCGCTCATCGTACCCCTAAGAGTGCATCCCTGCTCCCCAACTTCGACGGTAGGAACAGGTATCAGGGCGGCACTCGGGATCGACACTATGGACTGTGATACAACAGTACTCCGTCAGGATAACTAGGCTACCCGACGACCCGACAGGATGGTCGCGAGCCATCTGTCACTTGTGGAATAGAGCCGGAGCCAATTTATCCTCAAGGACCGACGTGACCTACGTGTCCTCTGTACTGACTGTATCATGCCCGCACTCTGGCACCTGGCCTCGTACACAACCTATGCGTACGGCGGTGGATTATAGCACACATCCATGCATATGAAACCTCCCCTTGTGATATTTCATTATCCATCATCTTATTCCAACACTTACCGGCTTATTATCAACTCAACCAGCATCAATAGCTCATCTTAACATTACCAACTTATCCAATACTCATCAACTTATTAGCTCATCCAACATTAATATTTATTTCGGTGTTTGTCTGCTCTCTGTGATTTAATGATTCAGTTATATTCTCACGTACAACAACAATAACTCAATATCAAACCAGCGTGAGCAAAACTATTAATGTACGCAGCACAACTATTAGCATATAACATGATGTCAACTAACAACTATCTTATCAACCAACACAACATCTATTATCATCCATCTTCAATCCACATGTAGATCAACTCTAGTGTTGTTCAGGTGACCTACTACTGACCTATTATCAATCCACACACCAACAATTAGACACATAATTATAAGCAATCATAAGAAACCAACATCACATCAATCAACATCCATAAATATCAATAAATCTTTCCTATGTTGATAGACCTCTGACAACTGTCCTCAGCTATCACAGGTTACACCCCCTCTCCTAAGGTGCTGCTACTATCAACCTCTATAGGGCTTAGGTCACCCTATGTCTAGTTATACACTTATTCTAATCCTACAATCCCTAGTGGATAGGGTTCAGATCTCCCATACCTGGCTTAGAAGACCGCTACAGTTCCTGCCACTCTTTGCTCCCTCGCCGCTCCTGCTACTTGCACTCCTACCTAGCTTACTAGGCCATTCTCATCCTCCCCTCTCAGAGAATTACCTACTAAGGGCTTTCTGATGCACAAGATCCTCTCTTGAGGCAAGTGCAGAGCATACTTGCTCCTTAGTGGCCTTCTAAGTCTCACTCCCTTTCTCAATCTCAAGGATTTACTAAGGGTTTTCTGATGTGCCAGATCCTCATTAGAGGCAAGCACAAAGCATACTCACTCTTTAGAAGTCCCTAGAGAGAGAAAGCTAGAGAGAGAAGAGGATTTGGGGCGAGTTGGAATTGAGGGGTGAAAGGGTATTTATAGTGGATTTTGGGTCCATCACGTCACGATGGTGTCAAGACTCAAAGTCCATCGCGTCGCGACCGTGGACACGTGTCAAAGATCCAACGCTCTTGATCCACCGACTTTGAATACTCCATAGGGTTCCAGAATCTTCTGCCATCGCGTTGCGATAGCCTCGAGTGCAATCTTGGTCGCGTCGCAACCTTGACTAAGGAGATATTCGTAATTTTTTCGTTCTAGACATTTCTAGGGGTTCATAGATCCTTCTTAGGGGTATTTTGGTCCTTTTGAGTGTTTTTATAACACATCTAAGTCTATTTCCTTTCAAATTAGGACTTCTAATGTTTATTCTTCGTCTAACTGTACTTTAAATATTATTTTTCTGTAAAATGGGATGTTACAGAAGTCACTAAAAGAAGGCAACTTTACATAAAAACAATTTTGAGTAAACTCACCCAATAGAAGGAGGTGCTGGTTGGTGTATGTAGTTTCACATAGATAAGAGGCATTAAATGCTTATTTAGTCTCTAAAAAATAAAAAGTACTTATTCGGTCATTAAAAACTTCAAATATTGATTAAATTAGTTTTTTTAGGATAATTTTTAGGGATAATTTAGTTCTCATTAGAGATTAATTTGACCTATATTTAAGATTCTTAACGTTCAAATTGATTTTTTTAATTTTTAGGGACTAAATTAATTTTCGTAATTTTTTGTTAATAACCAATTTGAGTATCTAGTACTTATTTTTGTTTTTTAAAAATTAAAATGAAACACGTAAGTATTCGCAATGATCGCGATGAAAACCGTTCCCGATATATAGCATTGCTGGACTAATAGCTCTATTTATCCACACAAAAAAAAAGTACTACTCCGGAACCATTTATAAGGCAAAAAGTCATTTCCAGATTCGTTAAAAAATGTATGTATCTGGTCCAAAAATTGGACCAGATACATACATTTTTTAACAAATCTGGAAATGACTTTTTACCTTATAAATGATTCTAGAGGGCGTAGTAGTAATAGCTTGGATAAGATATTTAACTAAAGTTGCCCTTAAGGCTTAAACGAAACCAACCGCGAAACCCCCAACCGTCAAATTAAATTAATATTTAAAAATTCCGTCACGTATCACCCCCGGGGCAGCCATTCCCTGATCTGAGAAGAACAATGGCCGTAGAGTGGGCTGAGCTACCGCCAGAAATCGTAGAATTAATATCCAAAAGGTTAACAATCTACGCCGATTACCTCCGATTCCGAAGCGTGTGTCGCAGCTGGCGATCCTCCGTCCTCGAAACCCCTCTCCACCTCCCACCCCAACTCCCATGGCTCATGCTTTCTCCCCGAACCTTCTTCGACCTCTCCACCGAGAAAACCCACCTCCTCAATCTCCCTCTATCCACTAATCGCACTCGTATCTGCGGTTCTTCTCACGGCTGGCTCGTCATTCTCGACGAAACCCCTGAGGTTCGTCTTCTTAACCCTATTACACGCGCCACGCTCCATCTTCCTCCGCTTCACACTTTCCCAAACGTGGTTAGTTTCGATTATTCCAATATCGGTCGAGAGTACCTTGTTAGAAACCCTATCGGTGGCTTAGATACTTTCAATTTGAGGCAGATGTGCAACTCTTTCCTTAGAAAAGTTGTCTTGTCATCGAGCCCCTCTCACAGCGATGAATTCGCCGCACTCGCTATTATCGATTATAGTAATTTGGCGTTCTGCAGAAAAGGCTATGATTCTTGGGTTTTCCTGAGTGAAGAACCCCACTTTTGGGAAGACGCTGTGTATCGCAACGGGTTTTTTTATGCGGTGAGCAAGACAGGGTTAATTGCGGTGTGTGATGTCGAGGGTTCTTTTGTTCCTCGAGTTTTCATTACTCAGACGACGGCGCCGATGGAATTCTCCGGTGATATTCACTACGCGGTGTTTTCCGGTGAGGAATTGTTGTTGGTCACTCGGAAGCTGGAACAGGAGTTTTCTGATGCCGGGGATGAATCGAATCTGGTGTTTTGGACGGTGGGGTTTGAGATTTTTAAGATGGATTGGGATGTGCTGGCGTGGGAACAAATTGAAACGTTGGGGGAACGTGCGTTGTTTGTAGGAGGGAATTCTTCGCTTTCTTTTTCTGCTGCTGATTTTGTAGGATGTTGTGCAGATTGCATCTATTTCACCGATGATTATTCAGAGTCTAATCACGAGGATGCTATTGGGAAACATGATTCTGGCATCTTTAGATTATGTGATCAGTGCATTGAGCCTTTCCCCTGTTATCCTCAAAATTCATATTGTCGGTTCGGATGGCCGTTTCCCATTTGGGTTTCGCCGAATCCATGCTGAGCTGCAAATCTCAGTGTTGTAAAGTTTAGCTGCTTGTGTTTGTTTGTATATATATATATATCTAGGTTCCTTCCTGGTTCCTTCAAGTGGAAAATATTAATCTCTTATAGTGTCTTATTTATGCCAAATGAGCAGGTTTCCTTATTGTATTGTGTATATTCATGTATCACTATGGAGGCTTGGAACTCTCAAGATGTATTGCTTTACCCATGAGGTAAGAGAGAGGTACAACAAATTCAAATGTGAACTTGTGAAGTCATTTCCAGGTGGTCTTTATGATCTATTTGGTAAGTACGTTTGGTTAAAGCCAAGATTAGACACTATTCGGTGTTCATAGTCATTATTTGTTTGTCTTCTTCTTTAGTGGTAATGACTTTTTCCGGTGATATATCACAGAGAAATCTTAGATTGCAAAGCAAGATCAATGTATAAATGCAGGAACCTATTTTACTACTGTAAACTTGCATTGTATGTGACTATTTATATACTTGGTGAATTTGGCCTGGATTAGATTGAAGGAGAGATTGTGATATGCTTGAGGAAGAAGGCATTCTGATGTTAAGCAGATAATTGCCAACCAATAAAAATTAGCAGAATGTTTTAGGTTAAATTGTGTGTTTTATTTTATGGCTTGTCTTCATTTGACTAAAACTTTACGTGCTGATTACAGTGTAAATGTAAAATGACAGTGGGGCACGGCCTCATCTCTATGTGGTGGTAAATATGTATAATATGTGGAATATAAAAGACTTCAGGTATTTGTTGCATAAGCACCAAATTTAGAGCTATAGTAAAATAATGGGGCATTCCGAGAATCGAACTCGGGACCTCTCGCACCCAAAGCGAGAATCATACCACTAGACCAAATGCCCTTTTTGACTGGTGATTATATTCGCAGTTATGTATTAATCATGTCATTTTTTCGTTCAGATTCTTTTAATCATATTTAGAATTTCAGTTGCTATATATATGTGATTATTATTTTTTATTGTTTTTATGTATCTAAATAAATTGTTAGGAAACCAACAATTAGTAAAACCTAGTATAAAACAACCGATAGATGTGGTGGTTTACAAACCCATGCAATGCTTGGGGGTTATCTCTAGTATTTTTGTAAGGAGAATGATTGTTGTTACGAAAATTTCTAATACGAAATTGGCACAAACATACGTGGCTTTATCATAACCATCCATTTATTCCACTACTTCGCTCGTAATTTTGTCAGCAGCAGAATTGATTGGTTACCAATCTTTCGTGCATTGTTTCTTGCGATATCTCTCGCAACAAATAGCAGTCATGTTTTCGTAAAAGTTGCTCCTTTTGGTTGTATTCTAGTAGCAGAATAGTTAAGAGGGCCTTAAATTTTCATGGCATCGGCAAGTTGGTGCTAATTTTTGAACATATGGAGACTTGTATGGCTCATCTAGCATTAGTTTTTTTTATTTGTATATAAGGTTTTTCAGATTATATCAATTTACTTGGCAGTTTAACTATAATAAAGTTAATGCACAGGGTCGGTCCTTAGATTTTAGGTGCTCTAGACGAATTAAAAAAAAAAATAGTGCCTTAAAGATATTGATTTTGATTAGGGGGCTAACCACTTATTGGTATATGACAGCCCCATCATCACTGAAGAGGAATGTCCATTTTAACATCCAATACATGGTGTAGATCGTATCACCAAAATGAACTATTTCGTGATTGAATACCAAGAAGCGTATTCAAGTTTTAATGCATAAAGCAAAAAGCAAATAAATTACTAATTCTAATTCCAGCAAAAAGCAAGAACCATTCAGTAACCGTCATGTCATTCCTAATCTAACAAATTTGTGCTACATAGTTCGTTTGAAAGATCGAATCTGTGGTCGTCACTGACTACCGCAAGCAAAATACAATGCTGGAGAAGATTATCTACTTATTCCCCTTTTCAATGCAAGCGAAACAAATGCTGGAGAAGTCGCATGCAAAAATAAAACATTTTGGTTTTTGATTTCCATAAAGAGAAGTACGACAATAATTAAAATGCAAAAGCATAAAATTTTATTTTAAAAAAACTTGAGCCAACTCTAATATGAAGCTCACAATATAAATGAAAAGTTTTATGTCGCATGTTTCCATAAATGCAATATAAACGGAAAAATACAAACATAACCTTACTTGTGCTGCAAATGTTCCTCCATAAAACATCTATATTGCTAGCTACAAAATAAAAAGAAAATGAAGATATTAAAACAAGGCATATGAAAGATAGCCTTCAACCTGACAAAAAATGCTTAACAAACACATCAGTATATAAATCATTGAGCACCAATTTCCTATAGTGATGAAGAAATGCTTCCAAACCAAAGGCCTGTGGCAAAACCAATGCCAATTCTCGAGCTCAATTGTTTTCCATCCCAAAATCTTTTCATGGGATTTTGGCTAGAAGAGCCATTTTTGAGACTCCAGCCTTGATTTATCGGTTCTTTCCTGAAGCAATTTCAGTCATTATAAGGAAATTCCAATAACACGATTACACACTAACAAATATATGGAAAATGCTTTGGCCTGGACAATCCGCTCCTTGTCCAGCCTTGCAGCCAAAGCAACCAATTACAGGTGTTAGAAGAGTTTGAAACAAAAGAGAGTTGATGATAAAAGCATGTAAGGCACTTGAAATGATGAAGCAGAGTTATAATATGATAACTTTTCTGTGACAACCATTCATATCTTTATAGTACTTAACAGAAACCTTGAAACAAAATCTTAATTAGATCGATTATCATACGTCACCAATAGAGAATTAGGTAAAACCAATTTTCCTGGAAACATAATGAAACAACCAACTTTATATTTAGATGTAAAATTCTAAGGATTTAAAAAAAGTGAACAATATGACTTTTTTAATAGACTCTTTAAACATATGATCCCCATACGTTTCAAGCATTCTTGGCAATTAGCATGTTTTTGTGAGGGAGTAGTTGTTAACACAACAGATTTTGCTGTTTGGATCCCATCCGTTGTTTTGGACAGTGGGGTTAGAGATTTTTAAGATGAATTGGAATGTGCTGACATGGGAATTATGATCGATACTTTGGGCGAAGGCGCGTTGTTTATACGGACGAATTCTTCTGCTGCTGATTTTGCTGAAGGTTGTCCAGACTCCAGATTGCATCTATTTCACTAGCAGTGTTTTTGGGAAACATGATTTTGGCATCTTTAGATTAGATTATTTGATCATTTCATTGGGTTGGGCCATTGCCATGTTATCCACATAATTACCAACCAATAAAAAATTGGTGATAACAGTGTACTTGTAGAATGCCAATGGGACACACTTCAGTCTTTTGCTAACGTAGCACTTTTTCTTACATCTCGAGTCCGCAGCAAATTTGGAGCATAACAAAATAGTGGGGCATTCCGAGAATCGAACTCGGGACCTCTCGCACCCAAAGCGAGAATCATACCACTAGACCAAATGCCCTTGCCTGTTGCTAATTACTTTCTCAATTAAGTATTAATCATATCATTTTCTTTTAATCATATTTAGAATTTCTGCTGAGAAGATTATCAGCTACTGGGCCTTTTGGGTTGCATTTGGTCTGGGCTTTGATTTCAACTTAATAGAAGTTTAAAAAAAACTTTATTAGAAAACCAGCTATTAGTCAAATCTAATATAAAACGACCGATAATTTTAGGCAGTATTTCAAGCTAAACCAGTTTGTAACTAAAAACCGGTTTTAAACCGGTACAAAAAGATAAACCGATTTTAAACTGTTACAAAAATAAACCGATTCGGGATAAAAAACCAGTTTTATATCGGTTTGCAACCAAAACCTGTTTTAAATCGGTACAAAACAGGTAAACCGGTAATAAAGCGGTACAAAAAATAAACTGGTTATGAACCGGTTCGAAACTAGTACATAACCGGTTCGGGAAAAAATCCAATTTTTCTCAAACAATTTTAAATTACCAGACTGAAAACCAATTTGGTACAAATATGGTATGGTTCTTGTACCATACACAACCCTACCGATCGATGTTGTGGTATCAAACCACGAACAAAACATTTTTAGGGTGATTATTTTTTTTTTAAGGAAAAGGTCTAATATACATGTCCTAATTTACAATCGTGTTCAATATACTCAAAAAAGTAAAAATCATGTTCAATACTCCGTCAAACAGTAATAGAAAGTGCCATTATCTTATTAGTGACCCATCGTTGCGGTTAATGACCCACCGAACCGATCAATGACCTGGTATCCCGACTGAGTTGATAACGGATCCAAGTTTTAAAACGTTGTGCATGAGTTACGAGTATATGTTAGCATATATCCATGATTATTTATTAAAAAATTAAAAAAAATCAATGATGACTACTATATTTAACCCATCTATTTCAAAATATTTGATAAGACATTTATAGTATTTTTATGTTTTATATTTTGAAGAAATAAAAGGAATAATAAATTAATTCACGGAAGTTAC
Organism: Calophaca sinica; assembly: GCA_037113605.1. Taxonomy (NCBI): domain Eukaryota; kingdom Viridiplantae; phylum Streptophyta; class Magnoliopsida; order Fabales; family Fabaceae; genus Calophaca; species Calophaca sinica. The sequence continues at coordinate 3,971,967 of CM073735.1, forward strand.
GTAAATTCAATTCACGGAAGTTACGTAAATTCAATTCACGGAAGAGAAAATTTTTTAAACTAGTTCCGTGAATTGAATTCACGTAACTTCCGTAAATTGAATTCACGTGTAAATCACTAAGCAAATATGGAATTATCAGGATTTATTACTTTACTAAATTTACGTGAAAAGTTTAAAAAATTTTCTTTTCCGTGAATTGAATTTACGTAAGTTACGTGAATTCAATTTACGTATCTAGTTTAAAATTTTTTCCCTTACGTGAATTGAATTTACGTAACTAGTTTAAAATTTTTTCTCTTCCGTGAATTCAATTTACGTATCCAGTTTAAAATTTTTTCCCTTCCGTGAATTGAATTTACGTAAGTTACGTGAATTGAATTCACGGAACTAATTTAAAAATTTTTCTCTTCCGTGAATTGAATTTACGTAAGTTACGTGAATTCAATTTACGGAAGTTACGTGAATTGAATTCACGGAATTAGTTTAAAAAAATTTCTCTTCCGTGAATTGAATTTACGTAACTTCCGTGAATTGAATTTATGGAAGTTCCGTGAATTCAATTTACGGAAGTTACGTGAATTGAATTCAAGGAACTAGTTTAAAAAATTTTCTCTTCCGTGAATTGAATTTACGTAACTTCCGTGAATTGAATTTACGGAAGTTCCGTGAATTCAATTTACGGAAGTTACGTGAATTCAATTTGCGTAACTAGTTTAATTTTTTTTCCTTCCGTGAACTTAATTTACGTAACTTACGTGAATTCAATTCACTGAGACAGATAACATAACGCAGCGTTAATTGGGTTTAGGGGTAGGGGTATTTGGGTCTTTTCATCAATAAAAAAAGCTGACAGGGGGGTGTGGCTAGTCTAATGGGGGTGTGGTTAGAAAAAGCCGAACCACATTACTGGGCCTAAAAAGTACAATCATTCATTATTTTACGTGGTGGAATATAATAACAGACAAATCAACAACTTAATGGTATACATTAGCGACTTAACAATTATTTTTGGACGGAAGTAAATGTCGTTTATAATTCTCATGAACTATTTCAAAGCTTTTTTTTCCTTCTTGAAGAATTTAATTGAGCCAAACATTTTTTTATCAGGAATTGATTTGAATATTTACTCTATTTTTAAAGTTTATTTCATAACATAAAGACTTGAATAAATGTTTGAGTAAACTTATAAAAATAACTTTTAAGCTACCTAGCTAATTAGCTCTTTTGAGCTTGTTTTAACAAATTTTTTAGATTAGCTTATGAGTAAATAATTATTGAATACACAGTTATAAATAAACACTCGTAGTATAAATAGTCTCTAATAGGGATGACAAAATGGGCCAACCCGCCATGAACTCGCTAAAAAACGGGCTGACCCAACCCGGCCCACCAAGGGTGGTGGGTTGAGATGTTAAACCTTACCCGGTCCGTCACGAGCTGGCGGGTTGACAGACCAGTCCGTTAAAAAATCAAAAACAAAAAATAAATATAAAAACTGAAATTCGTGCTAAAACAAACCAAAATAGTGGGTTGGCCTAAACGATATATGAAAAAAAAAATTGTCACTCTATCTATCTCATTTTACTTGTCGTATTAATTTATGCATACCTCTTAAGTGAATTTACAAATTTTCATGATAAAATGACACTCCTTGACTAAAATACCTCTTATTAATTGGAGTAGTTAAGTAGAAAAAATTCATTAATGTAATTGGTTGAAATACATGGGATATTGTTGGAAAAGAAGTAATTAATATTTTTTATTATTATTGGATATTGTTGGAAAAGAAGTAATTAATATTTTTTTTTATTTTCTAGAGAGACAAGTAATTTGAGATAATGAAATATTCCAAATAGGATAACTAAAATGAGACGGAGGGAATAGAAAATAAGAAAATAAATAAATAAAAAATATATGTTAACCCGACAGGTTGGCCTGGCCCAGCCTGCTTGTGGTCCAACGGGTAGACGGGCTAGGTGGGTTGGACTAGATGGATTGGTGGGTTGACATGTCGTAACCCAACCCGACCCATTTAGGCGGGTCGGCCTATTGGGCCCAACCCGCTTGTCATCCCTGGTCGCTGGTAGTAGTAATAGCTCTATTTATAAATAAAAAAAAGTAGTAGTAATAGCTTGGATGAGATATTTAACTAAAGTTGCCCTTCCGGAAAGAATCAGATTCAGAAAAGAGGAATAGAAGCAACAAAATGGAATTACGTCGATCACCACCATGAAGCTTCGTCCAACATCGCCCCACCTATGTCCCAACTGTTGTCGGAGCCGATTCTCCGCTGTTGCAATCTCATCGTGACGACGTCGACATCTATTTCCTTGTTTCCATGTGTATGGGTCGCGCAACCCTCTCGTTGTTGGCACTGTCGTGCGCGTGCCCATACCACTCTTTGTTTTCAGGGGGAAAATTGAATTCCACAATCTAAGCTTTCGGAAGGAAAAAGAAAACGAAAATAAAACACACTGGGGTAGGGTTGCCTTCTGGAAACCCCAGGTTTCCAAAGAAAAAAAGAAACGAATGGGAATGGGGATGGAGGTGATAGTGAGGGGGAAGGGAGAGGGACATCTCGTTTAAACTGTGAAAGAGAATTGAATCTCTTTGCGTTTTCTGCAATGGTGGAGGTTTAAGCTACAGTGCTGCATTTTTATTGGAGTTCATCCTCAAAAGTTGAAAATTTCGCCTTATGGGTTTTCACCATTTCAGAAAAAAGATTGTGTTTATGAAATTTTTATGTGCTCTTACAAATTTTTCTAAGCTCAAACGCCATTGTATTGTTTTTGAGTTTATTTGGAATCCACCCGCAATGGATTCATTACACGAATGTGGGGATTTAAAGGCTCAGATGTCATTTAATATTTCTCCAAATAGTTGTCAAAAATTCTTGCCTTCACATTGTCGAGGGGAAGGGGGAAAGGAGAGGGAGGGGTGGGGTTCCAGGGGAGGGAAAAAGGAGAGGGAGGATGGAGTATTTTTGGGAAAAAAGGTTAATTTTGGGGTGTATGTACTAAAAAGTTGGGGTGTATGTAGCTATTGCCTTTTACCAACCGAGGGAGAGTGAGCGAATCAAGGGGTAATTGATAATAACAAGTTATTAAAATACCCTGATGTACAATACATAACATATCTCCCATATGTACGTTAGACAAAGCCACTAGCATTAATTGGGGGTAAAACTTCAGATATATTTAGTGTAGTCGTATTCCTTGCATAATGTCACAATCTCCAAAGCACATTCCCAAGTCAAGTACTCCCTCTGGAACTATTTATAAGGCAAAAAGTTATTTCCAGATTCGTTAAAAAATGCATGTATGTGAGTAATTTTTGGACCGATACATCGTTTTTTAACGAATATAAAATATTTCTTTATAAATCAGTTCCTGAAAGTAGTATTTTATTTTATCTCTATTGCACAATGTCAATTGTAATGAGGAAAAGTAAATGAACTGGTGGACTGGGTTGATTTCATCATTTCCTTCATTTTCTATAGTGAAATTAAAATCTCTGATTGCCAATAAAATGCACACTAAAATACCAAGATGCATGTAGTAATATAGTACCAATTTTGCTACATAGAACGAACTTTTGTAATATTTTAGGTAACAACAACTGATGTAACATTTAGGCTAAATTACAAAATTGGTTCTCTAAGTTTATTTTAGGTTTCAATTTGGTCCTATACGTTTTATTTGTTTCATTTTGGTCCTTTACATTTTATTTTAGTTTTCAATTTGGTCATTTCTGTCACTAAAAGTCAATTTTTAGTAGCTAGAATTTGGCTTTTAGCTATGGACAATTGGCTTTTAGTGACGGAAAGGACCAACCTGTTGTAACTTTTAAAACATAAGGGACCAAAACGAAACAAATAAAACATAGAGGACAAATTTTGTAATTTAGCCTAACATTTAATACACTTTAGGTGTATATAAATATTTATACTTACATGTCACTGAGAGAAGTCACGAAAATAAGCAACTTTACATATAAAACGAATTTATCAAAGCTCATAAGTCATAACAGCCAACACCTAAGAAAAAATTATAAGAGCTTATCATTGAGAGAAGTTGTGATGTCGTAGTCAATTTTTCCAATATATTAGTTTATACGATAATAGTGGAAGTAATTTTATTTTATTATGACAGGCAGAAGTGTACAAATGTACTTAAAAATACTCAACTTTAGGGTCCTTATCTGCACAGAGTGCCAAGTAACTGAGACTCCTTAAAATACTGACTTTGACTCACTGGCTGTGTATTAACTGAATAATTTCCTTTCTGAAATTGTCTGATACCTGCTAAGACCCGTAGACAGAAATATACAGGTGGAAAAGCTAGACTTAGAATTAATGTATAAAAAGACAACACACACAAGCAAAGCAAACAATAGAACATGTGAAAGATTAAACCACACATCTCCCGATAATGATTTGGATCATTACCTAGCTACCCTTGTCTATGCAACTTACAACTATATGCCTACGTGGCCACATAGATTAATATGGCATAAGCGGCCCCACCATAACCAACTTAGCCTTTGTAGATAACAGCACAACGACCTCCCACCGACGTGTGGGTAGGCCAAGCCAGTTGTCTATCCCCCTATCCCGCTCATTGTACCCCTAAGAGTCATCCCTGCTCCCCAACTTCGATGGTAGGAACAGGTATCAGGGCGGCACTCGGGATCGGCACTATGGACAATGATACAACAGCACTCCGTCAGGATAACCAGGCTACCCGACGACCCGACAGGATGGTCGCGAGCCATCTGTCACCTGTGGAATAGAGCCGGAACCAATTTATCCTCAAGGACCGACGTGACCTACGTGTCCTCTGTACTGACTGTATCATGCCCGCACTCTGGCACCTGGCCTCGTACACAACCTATGCGTACGGCGGTGGATTATAGCACACATCCATGCATATGAAACCTCCCCTTGTGATATTTCATTATCCATCATCTTATTCCAACACTTACCGGCTTATTATCAACTCAACCAAAGATCAATAGCTCATCTTAACATTACCAACTTATCCAATACTCATCAACTTATTAGCTCATCCAACATTAATATTTATTTCAGTGTTTGTCTGCTCTCTGTGATTTAATGATTCAGTTATATTCTCACGTACAACAACAATAACTCAATATCAAACCAGCGTGAGCAAAACTATCAATGTACGCAACACAACTATTAGCATATAACATGATGTCAACTAACAACTATCTTATCAACCAACACAACATCTATTATCATCCATCTTCAATCCACATGTAGATCAACTCTAGCGGTGTTCAGGTGACCTACTGCTGACCTATTATCAATCCACACACCAACAATTAGACACATAATTATAAGCAATCATAAGAAACCAGCATCACATCAATCAACATCCATAAATATCAATAAATCTTTCCTATGTTGATAGACCTCTGACAACTGTCCTTAGCTATCACATGTTACATCCCCTCTCCTAAGGTGCTGCTACTATCAACCTCTATAGGGCTTGGGTCACCCTATGCCTAGTTATACACTTATTCTAATCCTATAATCCCTAGTGGATAGGGTTCAGATCTCCCATACCTGACTTAGAAGACCGCTACTGTTCCTGCTACTCTTTGCTCCCTCGCCGCTCCTGCTACTTGCACTCCTACCTCTGGACACTCCTACCTAGCTTACTAGGCCATTTTCATCCTCCCCTCTCAGAGAATTACCTACTAAGGGCTTTCTGATGCACAAGATCCTCTCTTGAGGCAAGTGCAGAGCATACTTGCTCCTTAGTGGCCTTCTAAGTCTCACTCCCTTTCTCAATCTCAAGGATTACTTACTAAGGGTTTTCTGATGTGCCAGATCCTCATTAGAGGCAAGCACAAAGTATACTCACTCTTTAGAAGTCCCTAGAGAGAGAAAGCTAGAGAGAGAAGAGGATTTGGGGCGAGTTGGAATGGAGGGGTGAAAGGGTATTTATAGTGGATTTTGGGTCTATCACGTCACGATGGTGTCAAGACTCAAAGTCCATCGCGTCGCGACCGTGGACACGTGTCAGAGATCCAACGCTCCTGATCCACCGACTTTGAAGACTCCATAGGGTTCCAGAATCTTCTGCCATCGCATCGCGATAGCCTCGAGTGCAATCTTGGTCGCGTCGCAACCTTGACTAAGGAGATATTCGTAATTTTTTCGTTATAGATATTTCTAGGGGTTCCTAGATCCTTCTTAGGGGTATTCTGGTCCTTTTGAGTGTTTTTATAACACATCTAAGTCTATTTCTTTTAAATTAGGACTTCTAATGTTTATTCTTCGTCTAACTATACTTTAAATATTATTTTTCTGTAAAATGGGATGTTACAGAAGTCACTAAAAGAAGGCAACTTTACATAAAAACAATTTTGAGTAAACTCACCCAATAGAAGGAGCTGCTAGTTGGTGTATGTAGTTTCACATAGATGAGAGGCATTAAATGCTTATTTAGTCTCTAAAAAATAAAAAGTACTTATTCGGTTATTAAAAACTTCAAATACCGATCAAATTAGTCTTTTTTAAGATAATTTTTAAGTATATTTTATTTCTCATTGAAGATTAATTTGACCTATATTTAAAATTCTTAACGATCAAATTGATTTTTTTAATTTTTAGGGACTAAATTAGTTTCCGTGATTTATTGCTAATATCCAATTTGAGTATTTAGCACTTATTTTTGTTTTTTTAAAATGAAACACGTAAACATTCGCAATGATCGCGTTGAAAACCGTTCCCGATATATAGCATTGCTGGACTAATAGCTCTATTTATCCACACAAAAAGATTATTTCGAATTATTTATAAAGCGAAAAAGTCGTTTAGGATTAGTTAAAAAATGTATGTATCTGGTCCAAAAATTGGACCAAATACATACATTTTTTAACGAATCTGAAAATGACTTTTTACCTTATAAATGATTCTAGTGGGAGTAGTAGTAATAGCTTGGATAAGATATTTAACTAGAGTTGCCCTTAAGGCATAAACGAAACCAACCGCGAAACCCCCAACCGTCAAATTAAATTAATATTTAAAAATTCCGTCACGTATCACCCCCGGGGCAGCCATTCCCTGATCTGAGAAGAACAATGGCCGTAGAGTGGGCTGAGCTACCGCCAGAAATTGTAGAATTAATCTCCAAAAGGCTAACAATCTACGGCGATTACCTCCGATTCCGAAGCGTGTGTCGCAGCTGGCGATCCTCCGTCCTCGAAACCCCTCTCCACCTCTCACCCCAACTCCCATGGCTCATGCTTTCTTCCCGAACCTTCTTCGACCTCTCCACCGAGAAAACCCACCTCCTCAATCTCCCTCTATCCACTAATCGCACTCGTATCTGCGGTTCTTCTCACGGCTGGCTCGTCATTCTCGACGAAACCCCTGAGGTTCGTCTTCTTAACCCTATCACACGCGCCACGCTCCATCTTCCTCCGCTTCACACTTTCCCAAACGTGGTTAGTTTCGATTATTCCAATATCGGTCGAGAGTACCTTGTTAGAAACCCTATCGGTGGCTTAGATACTTTCAATTTGAGGCAGATGTGCAACTCTTTCCTTAGAAAAGTTGTCTTGTCATCGAGCCCCTCTCACAGCGATGAATTTGCCGCACTCGCTATTATCGATCATAGTAATTTGGCGTTCTGCAGAAAAGGCTATGATTCTTGGGTTTTCCTGAGTGAAGAACCCCACTTTTGGGAAGACGCTGTGTATCGCAACGGGTTTTTTTATGCGGTGAGCAAGACAGGATTAATTGCGGTGTGTGATGTCGAGGGTTCTTTTGTTCCTCGAGTTTTCATTACTCAGACGACGGCGCCGATCGAATTCTCCGGTGATATTCACTACGCGGTGTTTTCCGGTGAGGAATTGTTGTTGGTAATTCGGATTCTGGAACAGGAGTTTTCTGATGCGGGGGATGAATCGAATCTGGTGTTTTGGACGGTGGGGTTTGAGATTTTTAAGATGGATTGGGATGTGCTGGCGTGGGAAAAAATTGAAACGTTGGGGGAACGTGCGTTGTTTGTAGGAGGGAATTCTTCGCTTTCTTTTTCTGCTGCTGATTTTGTAGGATGTTGTGCAGATTGCATCTATTTCACCGATGACTATTCAGAGTCTAATCACGAGGATGCTATTGGGAAACATGATTCTGGCATCTTTAGATTATGTGATCAGAGCATTGAGTCTTTGCCCTGTTATCCTCAAAATTCATATTGTCGGTTCGGATGGCCGTTTCCCATTTGGGTTTCGCCGAATCCATGCTGAGCTGCAAATCTCAATGGTGTAAAAGTTTAGCTGCTTGTGTGTGTGTGTGTATATATATATATATATATATCTAGGTTCCTTCCTGGTTCCTTCAAGTGGAAAATATTAATCTCTTATAGTGTCTTATTTATGCCAAATGAGCAGGTTTCCTTATTGCATCGTGTATATTCATGTATCACTATGGAGGCTTGGAACTCTCAAGATGTATTGCTTTACCCATGAGGTAAGAGAGAGGAACAACAAATTCAAATGTGAACTTGTGAAGTCATTTCCAGGTGGTCTTTATGATCTATTTGGTAAGTATGTTTGATTAAAGCCAAGATTAGACACTATTTGGTGTTCATAGTCATTATTTGTTTGTCTTCTTCTTTAGTGGTAATGACTTTTTCCGGTGATATATCACAGAGAAATCTTAGATTGCAAAGCAAGATCAATGTATAAATGCAGGAACCTATTTTACTACTGTAAACTTGCATTGTATGTGACTATTTATATACTTGGTGAATTTGGCCTGGATTAGATTGAAGGAGAGATTGTGATATGCTTGAGGAAGAAGGCATTCTGATGTTAAGCAGATAATTGCCAACAATAAAAATGAGCAGAATGTTTTAGGTTAAATTGTGTGTTTTATTTTATGGCTTGTCTTCATTTGACTAAAACTTTACGTGCTGATTACAGTGTAAATGTAAAATGACAGTGGGGCACGGCCTCATCTCTATGTGGTGGTAAATATGTATAATATGTGGAATATAAAGGACTTCAGGTATTTGTTGCATAAGCACCAAATTTAGAGCTATAGTAAAATAATGGGGCATTCCGAGAATCGAACTCGGGACCTCTCGCACCCAAAGCGAGAATCATACCGCTAGACCAAATGCCCTTTTTGACTGGTGATTTATATTCGCAGTTATGTATTAATCATGTCATTTTTTCGTTCAGATTCTTTTAATCATATTTAGAATTTCAGTTGCTATATATATGTGATTATTATTTTTTATTGTTTTTATGCATCTAAATAAATTGTTAGGAAACCAACAATTAGTAAAACCTAGTATAAAACAACCGATAGATGTGGTGGTTTACAAACCCATGCAATGCTTGGGGGTTATCTCTAGTATTTTCGTAAGGAGAATGATTGTTGTTACGAAAATTTCTAATACGAAATTGGCACAAACATACGTGGCTTTATCATAACCATCCATTTATTCCACTACTTCGCTCGTAATTTTGTTGGCAGCAGAATTGATTGGTTACCAATCTTTCGTGCATTGTTTCTTGCGATATCTCTCGCAACAAATAGCAGTCATGTTTTGGTAAAAGTTGCTCCTTTCGGTTGTATTCTAGTAGCAGAATAGTTAAGAGGGCCTTAAATTTTCATGGCATCGGCAAGTTGGTGCTAATTTTTGAACATATGGAGACTTGTATTGTATGGCTCATCTAGCATTAGTTTTTTTTTTTATTTGTATATAAGGTTTTTCAGATTATATCAATTTACTTGGCAGTTTAACTATAATAAAGTTAATGCACAGGCCAGTCCTTAGATTTTAGGTGTTCTAGACGAATTAAAAAAATAGTGCCTTAAAGATATTGATTTTGATTAGGGGGCTAACCACTTATTGGTATATGACAGCCCCATCATCACTGAAGAGGAATGTCCATTTTAACATCCAATACATGGTGTAGGTCGTATGACCAAAATGAACTATTTCGTGATTGAATACCAAGAAGCATATTCAAGTTTTAATGCATAAAGCAAAAAGCAAATAAATTACTAATTCTAATTCCAGCAAAAAGCAAGAACCATTCAGTAACCGTCATGTCATTCCTAATCTAACAAATTTGTGCTACATAGTTCGTTTGAAAGATCGAATCTGTGGTCGTCACTGACTACCGCAAGCAAAATACAATGCTGGAGAAGATTATCTACTTATTCCCCTTTTCAATGCAAGCGAAACAAATGCTGGAGAAGTCGCATGTAAAACAAAAATAAAACATTTTGGTTTTTGATTTCCATAAAGAGAAGTACGACAATAATTAAAATGCAAAAGCATAAAATTTTATTTTAAAAAAACTTGAGCCAACTCTAATATGAAGCTCACAATATAAATGAAAAGTTTTATGTCGCATGATTCCATAAATGCAATATAAACGGAAAAATACAAACATAACCTTACCAGTGTGCTGCAAATGTTCCTCCATAAAACATCTATATTGCTAGCTACAAAATAAAAAGAAAATGAAGATATAAAAACAAGGCATATGAAAGATAGCCTTCAACCTGACAAAAAATGGTTAACAAACACATATCAGTATATAAATCATGAGCAGCAATTTCCCATAGTGATGAAGAAGGGCTTCCAAACAAAAGGCCTGTGGCAAAATCAATGCCAATTCTCGAGCTCAATTGTTTTCCATCCCAAAATCTTTTCATAGGATTTTGGCTAGAAGAGCCATTTTTGAGACACCAGCCTTGATTTATCGGTTCTTTCCTGAAGCAATTTCAGTCATTATAAGGAAATTCCAATAACACGATTACACACTAACAAATATATGGAAAATGCTTTGGCCTGGACAATCCGCTCCTTGTCCAGCCTTGCAGCCAAAGCAACCAATTACAGGTGTTAGAAGAGTTTGAAACAAAAGAGAGTTGATGATAAAAGCATGTAAGGCACTTGAAACGATGAAGCAGAGTTATAATATGATAACTTTTCTATGACAACCATTCATATCTTTATAGTACTTAATAGAAACCTTGAAACAAAATCTTAATTAGATCGATTATCATACGTCACCAATAGAGAATTAGGTAAAACCAATTTTCCTGGAAACATAATGAAACAACCAACTTTATATTTAGATGTAAAATTATAATGATTTAAAAAAAGTGAACAATATGACTTTTTTAATAGACTCTTAGAACATATGATCCCCATACGTTTCAAGCATTCTTGGCAATTAGCATGTTTTTGTGAGGGAGTAGTTTTTAACACAACAGATTTTGCTGTTTGGATCCCATCCGTTGTTTTGGACAGTGGGGTTAGAGATTTTTAAGATGAATTGGAATGTGCTGACATGGGAATTATGATCGATACTTTGGGCGAAGGCGCGTTGTTTATACGGACGAATTCTTCTGCTGCTGATTTTGCTGAAGGTTGTCCAGACTCCAGATTGCATCTATTTCACTAGCAGTGTTTTTGGGAAACATGATTTTGGCATCTTTAGATTAGATTATTTGATCATTTCATTGGGTTGGGCCATTGCCATGTTATCCACATAATTACCAACCAATAAAAAATTGGTGATAACAGTGTACTTGTAGAATGCCAATGGGACACACTTCAGTCTTTTGCTAACGTAGCACTTTTTCTTACATCTCGAGTCCGCAGCAAATTTGGAGCATAACAAAATAGTGGGGCATTCCGAGAATCGAACTCGGGACCTCTCGCACCCAAAGCGAGAATCATACCACTAGACCAAATGCCCTTGCCTGTTGCTAATTACTTTCTCAATTAAGTATTAATCATATCATTTTCTTTTAATCATATTTAGAATTTCTGCTGAGAAGATTATCAGCTACTGGGCCTTTTGGGTTGCATTTGGTCTGGGCTTTGATTTCAACTTAATAGAAGTTTAAAAACTTTATTAGAAAACCAGCTATTAGTCAAATCTAATATAAAACGACCGATAATTTTAGGCAAGATTTCAAGCTAAACCAGCTTGTAACTAAAAACCGGTTTTAAACCGTACAAAAAGATAAACCGATTTTAAATCATACAAAAATAAACCGATTCGGGATAAAAAACGCTTTATATCGGTTTGCAACCAAAACCTGCTTTAAATCGGTACAAAACAGTAAACCAGAATAAAGCGGTACAAAAATAAAGCGGTTATGAACCTGTTCAAACTAGTACATAACCGGTTCGGGAAAAATCCAATTTTTCTCAAACAATTTTAAATTACCAGACTGAAAACCAATTTGGTACAAATATGGTATGGTTCTTGTACCATACACAACCCTACCGATCGATGTTGTGGTATCAAACCACGAACAAAACATTTTTAGGGTGATTATTTTTTTTTTAAGGAAAAGGTCTAATATACATGTCCTAATTTACAATCGTGTTCAATATACTCAAAAAAGTAAAAATCATGTTCAATACTCCGTCAAACAGTAATAGAAAGTGCCATTATCTTATTAGTGACCCATCGTTGCGGTTAATGACCCACCGAACCGATCAATGACCTGGTATCCCGACTGAGTTGATAACGGATCCAAGTTTTAAAACGTTGTGCATGAGTTACGAGTATATGTTAGCATATATCCATGATTATTTATTAAAAAATTTAAAAAAAAAATCAATGATGACTACTATATTTAACCCATCTATTTCAAAATATTTGATAAGACATTTATAGTATTTTTATGTTTTCTATTTTGAAGAAATAAAAGGAATAATAAATTAATTAAGTATATATTAATGCAAATTATTAATTAAAATTTTAGTTCAAATGAAATATTTATATTTTTACAAAGGTTAAGCTAACAAAAACGATGCATAATAAATATCTTAATGTTTAAGATTATTAAAATATTTAATATTATGCATAAAATCATAGTTTAGGTGCATCGTAAATTACAATATACATATTTATTATGTGCGGGTATCTACAAGTATAGGTACTGTAATACCTACCTACCTCGTTAAAAAATAGGTAGAGAAAATATTTGTTTATTTTATTGCAAATACCTAGGTATGGGAACGAGTCAGGTCGGGGGCGGGTTTTGTCTCTCTCATCCCTATCTCATTTCCAACAGGTTCAGATTTTGTTTTTCCCATCCACGCTTTTCCCGTGGGCTCAAGACTTCGCTCCATATATGTAAAAAAATTGAAAAATTACATTTATGATAATCAATAAAATAAAATTATAATTATTATTCAATAATAAAATAGAATAAAAAAGATCAAAATAAAATTTTCTATTGAAAAGAGATTAAATTAAAAATAAACAAACTATATGAAACTAAATGAATGAGTATACATGCATAAAAACAAAATAAAAATTAATAATTTATATTTAACCGGACAAGTTCGGGTCGGGGCGGGTTGGGTATCGACATCCCCAATCCCGCCTCGCCCCTGGTCAAAATAGGTTTTCCTCGTCAAAACCGGGTCGAGATCTAGTGGATACTCGCAGGTTTGGGTTCTGTTGTCATACCTATAAATACCTATTAAGCTATCCAAAACAAACCTGTGACGAATTTACCCATGGGTTTGGGTTTTTTTCCATCCTTATCCACGAGGGAAAACAACAACATATGCATCTACTTGAAATAAAAGGAGCAACGTTAAAAATATTATCTAAAGACATCCCATGCTTAGCTAAAGCATCTCCAACTTGGTTGCCCTCACGAAATACATGGCACCAAATAATCTTTCCATCCCTATGAGTGAAAGAACAAATTTCTGAAACGACATTGAAACAAGGTTGAGAACTTGACACCTTCTGTTTGGTTGAGGGTTTTAGGAGGGGAGGAGAGAAGTTATTTTAAATTATTTTTGTTTGGTTCAATTTTTTTGAGGAGAGGAGAGCAAAATCCCTCTTAAGCCAATTTTGGCTCCCTTCCAAAAGTGTGAGGTTTTAGAGGGGAGGGGAGGGTAGATTAAATCATTTAAAATAAATTACTTAAATATCCATATATATAATATAATATAAAAGGCTATAAGGATATACAAGTAAATTAACCCCCTTTATTAAAATCCCTCCCCTCCCATGTTGAACCAAACATACAAAGGCTTCCCCCCTTTTCTCCTGATCCTCTCAACCAAACACAAAATCAAATTAAATCTCTTCTCTCCCTTCCCCTTCCCTCCTCTCCATTAAAATCCCCCTCTTCCCCTCGTTTGAACCAAGCAGAAAAGAATAATGGATTCCAAGCAAGGCAAAGACCCAAAAGAATATACCCATAACTCGCCACTCGGAATTGTGTAACAACTTCAAGTTATTTATAAGAGTAACTGTCTATAAAAGAATCAAACTGATCACGTAACACGCCTTTACAAGCTGCCATTTGACTATATGCCAAAATCGCACCATTAGAATTTAACTTACGGGTGTACTAGATTGACATTTTAAAAAGACTATTTTGTCATAAAAAAGTATTGTGGATTTTAAAAGATTATATAGGAATGTAATGACTTATAAGATTTTTTAAAAGATTTTATAATATTCAAGATTTTGTAGGTCAGATTTTAATGGATTTAAAACATATGAATTTATAAAACTTGAAAGAATCATATGAATTTATAAGATTTGAATGGAATACTTTGATAGAGAATAAAATCAGAGCTTATCAATCAAATTATATTTCTGATGTGGAAAATGAACACATGAGCTCATTCGCCCAAAAAAATAAAATAAACATATGAACTCTAATTACTACATTACAAAGCAAATTTAATTTTATAGTGGAGAAGACAATATATTCGTTGTTTTATTCACATGTTATTGTATTTATGTAGTGAAAAAATAAATTGTAAACTTAAAACAAAAAAAAACTATTTTCATAACGTCATAAATATTGCATTTTATATTTTGATTACTTGCTGTAACTAATATCTTTGCCATTAAGAGTATATAAATTTATTTTGTAATAGATAAAAGTTTTTTGGTAATCTAAAGTGTCATAGACAAATTATAATATATATTTTTATCATATTTGATATAGTATGTTTCATAAATATAACAATTAGTGGTAATAAATATAGTATTTGTTATTTTTAAAAAAAAATCAAATAAACAGGCTTTGATATTATAATAATGTAATTTAAGTCTATTTTATTTATGCTATAGACTGGTAGATTACTTAAATCGAAAGAGAATATTTAATTATAATAAAAAAGAAAGAGACTATATAAATAACTATTCAACCCAGTGGTTTAAATTTAATTAATATTTGAACTCAAACTGAATTATCTCTAGTACATGTCTACTGCAGGCATTTTTTTAATAAAACAAAATGTTCAGTTTACACCAAACAAATAATAATAACAATAATAATAAGTTTCTGTCAAAAAAAAATAACAATAATAATAAGTTCAGTTCATAAGCTGCTGATTTTGTACCTCTTATAATGGATTAATTAATTGGCAAAATTGAAAGATTGGTCTTGTATTTGCCAGGTCAGCATTGATAGACCACCCAGTCCATGTTGCCGTCATTTTCAAACGGATAAGATAAGATGACTAGCAAACACATGGATATGCTTTTTTTTTTTTTTTTGATGAAATAACACATGAATATGCTTGAGTGTGAGGATAAATTTTGGATAATCTAAGTGCGTTATCAGAAAAATAAATTAAATATAAGTGATAAGTTTTCTGTTATGATATCTTATTTTTTTTTAATAAATGAAAACCGTTATAATATCTTTGGGGAGGGTTAAATGTGTAATATATGCCACCTTTTGTTTGCTTCTATACACCCAAACTATAGTAATAAAATTCTCTATAGTAATAAAATTATCTATTTTTTTCCATACAAATGAAATTCTCTATTTCTTCAAAGAAATGGAGAGAATCTCTTCATATATAGAGAGAGACAGATGTGATGAGAGAGGAGAGACATGAGAGACAAATATAGTTATCTATTAACTATCTAATAAAACAATATAGTGTTCTATTTACAATTATAGATCTTTTATATTTTTGACAACTAAGCAATTAAGGGACTAAAATGGAATTTTAAATCACTAAGGGAGTCAGAATTTTTCATTATTACGGGAAGAAAAGACAAATAACAACTGAGTTTCAAATTCAGAGTGTAACCGGGATTTTCGCTGGAACAAAGCCCGCTGTTTCACGTCTGACAGATGCAATGTTTTCTCAGAACCCACAAATGAATTGAAAATCAACCACTTGCAGCGCCAATATCTATTCTTTTTCCTATCTCACCTGTTCTGCTCCAGTGATGCTTCTTCTCCAACTCTCATAGTTGGTCACCTCTTCTCACTTCATCATATTTCTTTTTTCTGGTGGCGAGTTTGTGCTGCTTCTGGGTCGACTTGCTGCTGCTTGCTGGTGGCGAGGTTCATCGGTTCTGCTGGCGTCTTTCTTCTGCATCTGGAACCATCCCCACGGTTTGCTTTCCCTCTCTCACTTCTTCCAAAATCGAGTCAACTGTTTGCCTCCAAAGAAGATCTGCTTTCTCAACCACCACACACGGTTTGCTCTCCCAACTTCTCCTTTCTTCCAATGATGTTTCTTCGAACCAAAGGTTTTTATTAGCGTTTTCTTCTTCCTTCTAACAGAAGATCTGCCGCGACATTGTGCTGATAACATACTTGGGTTGAGCTGAATATAAGTTGGAGGTATGTGTTTATGATTTATTGGTACCACACTGCAAGATTATGCAAGATTCTTTACTTTGTTTTTCTTTTGATTTTGAAGTTATGCTTTGTTTATACTTTGTCAGAGTATGTGTTTATGATTTATTGGTACCATACTACGAGATTATGCTTCTTGCTTCCATTTTTTTCGAGCTGCATTCTGTTCCCAAATATTGTGGTTTTAGGGATTGTTACAAATGAAATTTGTAAAGATGTACTTTGTTTTTCCACTTATATGTATCTTTACTTTGTTTTTATATATCTTTACTTTGTTTTTTATAGTACTCTGTTCCCATTTTTTATGTATCTTTTATATTTTTTCTTTTGATTTTGAAGTTATACTTTGTTTATAATTTGTCAGGGTAGAAGTATATGTGTCAACATTTCTACAGATATATAAAAACAACATTTAGCCTTTCCAAAGAAATGTAGAAATGTAGAATTTTTTTTCACCATGTGGACTGTATTAGATAACCAAGAGTTCTGTCGAGATCAACACCGGGTGTTCTGTCGAGATCAACACCGGGTGTTCTCGACAGAACTTGAGGTGTTGAGATCTCGACAGAACACCCGGTGTTGATCTCGACAAAACTCTTGGTGTTGAAGTTCTCGACAGGACTCTTGGTGTTGAAGTTCTAATCATGTACCCAGGTGTTCTGTCGAGAACTTCAACACCAAGAGTTCTGTCGAGAACTTCAACACCAAGAGTTCTGTCAAGAACACCCGGTGTTGATCTCGACAGAACTCTTGGTGTTGAAGTTCTCGATTTTTTTACTTTTAGATAACCAAGAGTTCTGTCGAGATCAATACCAGGTGTTCTGTCGAGATCAACACCGGGTGTTCTGTCGAGAACTTCAACACCAAGAGTTCTGTCGAGAACTTCAACACCAAGAGTTCTGTCGAGATCAACACCGGGTGTTACGCCGAGATCAACAGGGTGTTACGTCGAGAACTTCAACACCAAGAGTTCTGTCGAGATCATCACCGAGTGTTCTGTCGAGATCAACACCGGGTGTTCTCGACAGAACTCTTGGTGTTGATCTCGACATAACACCCGGTGTTGATCTCGACAGAACTCTTGGTGTTGAAGTTCTCGACAGAACTCTTGGTGTTGATCTCGACAGAACACGCGGTGTTGATCTCGACAAAAATCTTGGTTATCTAATAGACTGATCAATGCAAAGTTGCCTTACCAAAGAAAAAAAATCGACGCTTTGTGGCTGAGAACCAACTTTCTAATCTTCCACCCTTTTTCAATTTTGCCTTTTCACCAACTTTGCAATTTTTTTTGTCTCATGTCAGCAACCAAATGTCATTCGATTTTTTTACTTTTGTATGAATAATCCTTTTTGCCAAAGGGTTAACCAACCAAATATTAGCCATTATCAAAGTGTCTAAAATCATGCCACTTTTTAGGCAATGGTCGTTGTCGTCCATTTGACATGATCAAAGATCTAAGTGATAAAAACACACTGTGGAAAATCATTTATTAGAGTTATTGACATTTGGTATCCAAATCCAAATAGCATCTAGAAATGATTTTCATGGATATGAAGGTATCGTTTATAATCTTATATGCTAAGTCCGTTACATTCACAAATTTGTGTCTTCTTTTCTAATCATGTACTATTGCTTATGTTTTGATCACCAACAAGGGTGATAGGATACAAGTATTTGTCAGCGAGGAGGAGTTCGTGAAATGGAAGGGAAAGTTAACAGAGCAAAAGACTTATGTCATTCACAATTTTAAGTCAGCGGAATGATCTTAAATTCAAGCAATGCGATCATCCTTACAGACTTTATTTCACATCTGGGACTACCCTTAAGGAAAAAGAGATTGCTGATATTCCTCCAATGCAATACCAATTTAAGGATTTCAGTGATATACTTGCTAGTAATTTCCAAAAGGATCTGTTAGTAGGTAAGTCTAGATATCTTTAATCACTACATATTTAGCGCCTTAGTCTAAATTTCTTTATAATAGTACAATTTAACAAACAATGCTTATGTTATCTTCGTATAGATATCATCGGAGCAGTTGATAAAATAGGAACTTTTCAACTAAATGCAAGTCCAAAACGAGCTGCTTTCAACATCAAATCTCTTAGGTAAAACCTTAATCCAGTTCATCCATTCTAATATATTCATTTACTACTACTAATCTAATCGTTCATTTGCTTCATGACATTGTAGTGGTGATGTCATCCAATGTACTCTTTGGGACGACTATGCTGACAAGTTTGTGACTTATTGGAACCAAAGAAAACTTGGAGAAACAATTGTTATTATATTAACACATGCTAGGATCAAAGAAGCACAAGGTGAAACCATTGTTTATCAGCACATATTAAAAATTGCTTAGTATTCTGATTTGCTATTCTTATTGGAACAAGGTGCAACTTTCGCATTTGTTTTCTCAGGAAACTATCTGCCCACAGTATCAAATGCATGGAATGGTTCGAAACTGCTGATTAATGAAGATATTGTAGACATACAAAACTTCAAAACTAGGTACATGGAATTCTTTTATATTATCAATATTATGTGAAATAGTTCTGTTAATATTAGTTTTATATTATCACAGCTTTGAAGCCACTGAATTTTGTGCATCTTCAAGTCAAACAATGACTCAACTGTCGGCATGCTCTCAAATGTCCCTATACTCTCAGTTTTCGGAACAGGAGAGGTTTTTCTATAATGCACAGGTCAAGAGTATTTCTGATATAAATGGTCTTGCAACTACTAAGGTATTTGCTAATAAAGGAGATCTAACCTGTTTTTAACAATTTGACCTATATTGAACATGAATTACTTTGAAGACATCTCTTACTGCTTGATATCTTAAAAGGAAATAACAGCAGTTACTGTTGGAACAACTGCAATGCATGTGCCTGGAAAAAATGGTTGGTATTACAAGGGATGCCCCCGTTGCACTAAGAGCGTTGAAGCCCAAGAGGATGGTCAATACAAATGCAAAGACAGCCACTTAAGTGATACATGGGTTCCAAGGTTGTTTTCAGTCAGTCCTTAAAATCACACTAAGCTAATTTGCTGATACTGTAAAATAGAGATAGAGATGTTAACTGCTTATTGCCTTTTGCCTACAGGTATAAGTTGGAGATTAAAGTGGTTCATAAAAAAGACAGTGGAAGATTTATATTCTGGGACAGTGACTGTGCTGAAATGATAGGGATGTCAGCACTTGAACTTAGAAATAAAATGATTGAGGTATGAAGTGATTAAAACTATCTTTATAGATTGAGGAGGGTATTTCAATTCAATGTTGCATTAAAAATAACGAAACTTTTCTGATTTGAATGAATTAGGCGGGTGAAGATGATCCTTCTGTTTATCCAGAACCACTTGATAGGGTTTTGGCAAGGACCTTAGCACTTAAGGATAGGGTGCAACCAATTTGGCACAATTCATCTGTGATAAGGTATTCTCAAGACAAACAGACTATTCAAACCGTACTAGACCAACTTCTATCTGATGAGGTAAATGCAGTTTAAGCTACTCCCATTCAAGTAATAGCTGTCTTGATTACATAAATTTTAGGGGTATATTACAATGTATATTGTTTTAGTTGTTTTATACACTAAAAGGATAATGTTAATTACACAGGAGACATCCAAACTTGATAAGGGGCAGCATGATGTTAATGAAGCTGTTAAATATGTCACCGTATGCGCTAATTGGTCTCTAACACCAAATATATAGTACCTCATTTTTATTAGCGATTTGCAAATAAATATTTTCATTTTTCAATCAGGATGCAACAAGCCTTGATAAGTCCAACTCTGATACTAATCAGTGTATGCAATTTGACACTGTAAGTCTAATTCACAGTTATTGCTTTCAATTAGTGTATTGTCTATTTTTCTAATTGGTCGTACTTTGCACATTTGTACCAAATTGTACAGCAATCTTTATCGGCAACTGGAGATTATGATCCGTGTTCTTGCTTCACATTACTCCTGCCAAGAGAGTGTCAGATGGACTGGGATTTCATCAATCGGTGAATGAAGAACTTGCATCTGCACAACTTTCAACTACAAAAATGACAAAGCACATCAAAACTGAATGAAGTTGTGTATTTAGAGTCATTGTGTGTTGTTGCTATGTACAAATTTGACCACTCTTTTGACAATTCAATCTTTTGTCTATTTCCAATGTTATGTTTTAAGTTGGCCAAACATTAAGTACCAGTGCCAATTATATATAGTGGCCTGCCATGAATGCTTTTGTAAGCCACAAACTGTTGACAACTACTTCTTTTGTAAGCCAGTAACTATTTGCTATTAATTCCTACTGTTGTTGCAATATTGTAATTATGTGGAAGCATAAGTGTGGCATCTGCAAAATCTGTAGTTTTGATGCTGTGTTTTTTAGCATATAACTCAATGTTATTTATCTTTATAGTTTGCCAGGGATATGTAAGAAAAGATGAAATTTTGAACTAAGAAATTTATCTCCAGATTCTTGAAAAGCAGTCAAATATAAATTGGCTGAATGAGTTTGAAGTGTTGTAAGTTAACAAAATTTGTATTAAAAAATAGTAGCATGACTGATTTGGCTCATCTATCTAGGCCTTAATTTTTGATTAATATAACGATGATGTATTTGCACAAGCTACATATGCTTTCAATGCATATTATCAGAAGATGGCTAAATCTCCTTCAATTTGTGATTTCAAAGGGGTTGCCACTATCACTACCAACGACCCAAGTACAGCCTACACACTCTTACATAAATATATATACTTGAGTTGGCTACAAAAATATGCGTAAATCTATCTATAATGGCAGTAGAACACCACAACGTGAGGCAATAATGGCAGCAGCTTCAAATATAAGTTGCCACTGATGTATAGGTTTTTTATTAGAGAGTGACATGTATAGGCTTTAGAAGATGGCTTTTTATTAGAGACTGGCAGGTTGCAAAGTTGCTTTATCAGATATTTTAGTAACTTTGAAAATGGCTAATATTTGGTTGGTTAACCCTTTGGCAAAAAGGATTATTCATGCAAAAGTAAAAAAATCAAATGACATTTAGTTGCTGACATAAGACAAAAAAATTAGAAAGTTGGTGAAAAAGGCAAATTTGAAAAAGGGTGGAAGATTAGAAAGTTGGAAGATTACAAGATTAGAAAGTTGCTTTATCAAAGAAAAAAAAATCGACACTTTGTAACTCAGCACCAAATTTCTAATCTTCCATCCTTTTTCAAATTTGCCTTTTCACCAACGTTGAAGTAAAGGCTTTGGGAAAAAAGTCAATATTTGAAGCATGGGCTTTAGTTTCTAATGCTGCTATTGCATGTCAGAAAAAAAATAAACTATTTAGATAATCCCTTTCTCATCTTTCCCCATCAAAGAACTCAATAAAAAGTGTTAAAAAAAAGGATAGTGGCAGTAGTTTTGCAGATATGTCAATTCAGAAGTACATTTTCAGCCAAAAAATCAATAAAATAGGCAAATGTTAACACTGTGAAGACTTATACACAACATATCCCTGTTTTGTCATCTGTTTTGTCATCTGTTTACTACTGTCATCTGTCCAAAAAACCTATCAAAATCCATGTTTTGTCATCTGTTTTCTAATGTGTACATATCCCTCAAATTTATTATCACTGTGAATGTAAACATAGTTGGGTAATTTGTAATGTATTTAACTATGGTGTTAATGTTTAACACTATTAAGACTTATACACAACATAGTATATTCTTGGACCTATGAAGTATGCAAGTTACTTAACACTACCAAGAATACAAACTTTGGGCAACCATTCACAATGATGCACATTTGGGTTTACTTACAAATACAACTACTAATTTTTGTATAAGAATAATTATATTCTAATATTTGTTATATTAAAACACGTACTGATTCCTATTCAATTTTCATTTTATATACGTTCGTAATAATCATCACAACGCGACCCGTGCGAATGCACGGGTATACACACTAGTTACTAATAGAGAAGGATATTTTTGTGTTTAGGTAGTTTGTTCATCAGACAAAAAGTTATCTTATGGATTGTTGAGGGACAAAATTTTTTATTCTTATGCTGTCATTTGTCCTTTTTTTTCGCTATCATTTATCTCTTGTTTTGTCTAGTACCATGACTCATTTCAAGTCAAACATAAAACAACTTGATCTGTGTTGTCTAGTCCTTTATTTTTTTAAAATCAAATGCACCCTTAGAACATTTTAAGAATTTTTTTTATCCCATTATATAAGTCTCATTCCAAATTCTTGCTGCATTAATTATATTTTTACCCAAATACTGTTAATTAATTTACATGTTTTTAGTCAATAAACAGTAAATGAGATGAATTAATAAGATAAACTTTTTTTGTCTCTTGTGAAAATTGAGTAGGTGAAGCAGATAATTATTAAGTGGATAGAGTGGAATTGTGAATCCCAATAATTTAATGGGTAATTTTAGAAAAATAACACAAATTGTTAACAAATTAAATGTTACTAACAATATTAACCAACTTTTTTAATAGACGTTAAAATGTTCCTATATTAAGGGACAGGGGAGTATTACTTTTTTTTAAGGACATAAATAATACTCCCTCTATCCCTAAATGTAAGTCATTTTTAGGAAAAAAAAACTTTTTATAAGTCTTTTTCCAAATTACTAGATGTATTAATTATTTTTTTACAAGAATACTCATAATTAATTTATATTATTTTTTGTAGTCAATAGTAAATGGGGTAACTATTTCTCTCTCTGAAGTTAATAATTGAATGGTCGTTTTAGAAAAACAGTATACATTGTAGACAAATTAAATGGGTTGACTAATTTTCTTAATTTGTGTGTTTTGATCAAATAAGACTTATATTTAGAGACCGATGGAGTATTGAAGCGCTTGTCATGCGGTCCCAATGAGTTAAAATTATTAAGTATTTACGCGGAGACGAGTTCGAGTTTTGTTGTAATTATTAAGTATTGCTTTATAAAAAATAGTTTTTGTTTAGGATTTAAGTTGAAGCGCAGTTACAAAATATTCAAGGGTTTATTTGGTGTATCAAAGAAAGATACAAGAGAAGAATAGAAAGAAAAAGAAAAGAAAAGAAGAAAAAAATGAGTAGAAAATAAGATATTATTTAGTGGTTTGATTTGAGAGAAAATTATAAGAGGAAAGAAAAGAGTATATCTATGAAATATAAAATTACATAAATACCCCTAAGTGGTGATAAAAGATTAAAATATAAAATATATTCTCAATGATAAAAAAAAATCTCTCAATATATATTTTATTTAACATATTTATTTTATAATTTCAGTTTATGTATTTTACAAATTTTAATTAATATTTTTATATTAAAAAATAATAAGAAAGAAAATGTTCAACAATTTTTTGAAACAATGGCATTCACGTAAATTTCATGTGGTTCTGTACTTTTCTTTCAGTTTTGGGCAGAAATGACTTTTGCATTCAATTTTGTGACATGCTTCTTTTCCTGGTTTTCTTTGTCAAACCAAATAATGGAAATTTTTTTGAGTTACGTTTTCATTCCTCTTGCGGCTCTTGCCATATTTTTCTTTCCGTTCCCACGTTCCAAACATAGGCCAATTATATTTTGATTATAAAGTTTTTTTTTTGTGACAATTCAAGTTGTATCTGCTAAATCTTAATTTGAGATGTCCATAATACGATTCGTGTTTGGTTCTGTAGTGACGAAAATTAATTTTAAATGAATTGATTATGTAAAATTGATTTTAGTTAAATTTGAGCTGAACGTAAAGTGATTTATGTTTGGATACACAAATGTAAAAGTGAGTTAAACAATAAATTTGAGAGACAAAATCACTTTTGTAAACAAAAGCTCCAAATCCTAGCTTCAAGTTAGAATCAATTTTAGAGGTAAAATCAATTTTATTCGAGAACAACCAAACATGACGGTGTAAGTACTTTTCCGTTCCAATTTACGAAATCATAGTTACTGACACCACCTACTTCCAGTGGCAGACCCACTCACACTCGAGGGTGTGCACTAGCACATTCTCAAATTTTAAAAATTTTACTTATATCTCTATATAATTTTTTTGACCCCACTCAATTTAATTTTTTGCACACCCTGACTCATACACTTTTATCTCTCAACGCTCTCACTCAGATAGCGTTTGGTTTGAGGTGAATGGATTGGATGGGAGGGGAGGGGTTATTTTAAAAACATTTTTTATGTTTGGTTCAATTTTTAGGAA
Source organism: Calophaca sinica (assembly GCA_037113605.1). NCBI lineage: Eukaryota > Viridiplantae > Streptophyta > Magnoliopsida > Fabales > Fabaceae > Calophaca > Calophaca sinica. The sequence continues at coordinate 3,996,854 of CM073735.1, forward strand.
GAGAGGGGAGAAAAATCTCTCCTAATTCAATTTTTGTTCCTATCCATTGTTGGAATTTTTTAGAGGGGAGGGGAACTTAAATAATTTAAAATAAAATGCCTTATATAACTTTATATAATATGTAATATAAATTATTATAAGGTTATATAAGTAATATAAATAATAGATTTGTTATTCAAGACACGCAACTCAAAGTTGTAATTTAATGCAAGTTTGTATAGCTTAATCGTTTGATAATGTTCTTATGGTTTTACATTTCGTTATAGCTACCGGTAGTCCCTTAATTTTTTAGCAATAATTTGTTATTGAAATTTTTTTAGCAATAATGACGTATAATTTTTAAAAAATTTGTACTCTCGGATTCAGGGTCCTAGATTCGCCACTGCCTACTACATGAATGTTGTTGTGAAATTGATCCAAGGTTGAACTTTTGTTTTCTTTATTTTGTTATAAAGAGTTGTATTTTATTGGAGGATGCATGACATGATGACAGTATTAAAGTGGCATGGCTGATCTCTCAGTTTTGCATTCATATTTTGTTAAAATCTCTCTGCATATTTTGTGTTTTGTTAAATGGGATGTATGTTCAAAGACCTATACTACAATAATGGCTGTGAAATTTGTGATCCTAATTGTTGATTACATTGTCTGCATCCGTAGTTTTTTGAGCAATCGGGAGCAATCTCAGATGGCCTTGCTTCGCCTGAATGTCAACCAGTTTGGGCTTCAAGTTGGGGGTGAAAAAAGAATGCAAAAAGTCATTTGGTATGAATGACAATCGTTGTTTTTCTGTTGTTTAGCTTGGACCTTATTTTTCTTGAAGCCTGGAAGTATCTTTTGTACCTTTTATTTCTCATTGATGAATATTTTGGCTTTTGCGGGTTTTTAAGTCAGGTAGAAATTGATGTTTGTTTATGTTTTTACCAAACGAGTTGTTGGATCTAATGAGGTTTAGTTTTTTTAGTGTTAATCCTATGATAATTATCCAATATATTTCAATACGTGTTGTCTATTCTCATACAATATATACAATTTTGTAAGTTGTTAATTATGTCACGTGGATTATCTATTGTTATCACGAAATCAATTTGAATAAATTTATAACAAATCCATGATTGCACGGCGGATAATGTCACTAGTCTATATATAGCTTTCACTTTTTTTATTTTATTTTTTCAAAATCAAAAGTGGGTTAGAAAGCATGGTATGATATATTATATCAAAAAAAAAATTAAGCATGGTATAATATAAATATAAATAGGAGTGCATAAGATGTGTATGCAATGCATCATCCATCTGATTCTTTGATGTAGGGCAAGATACGTTTCAGGCATTGAAGAGCACAGCAGTCAGAAGCACAAGTGCATGTCAACGCTTGGAAGCTGGACCCAGACGCAGACAGGCAGACTGACAAGTGAGCAGCGGGGGAGCTATGTCAGGCTGCGAGCGACGAACACCAGAGCGGAAAAAAGAATATTTCTCCCTCCGTCTTTTTAATATGTCGATTTTTAAAATAATATTAATTATTTATTTATTTATCAATTATACCTTTAACTATATATTTATATGTTCTATGAAATAATAAATAGTTAAAAGTATCATAAAAAAGACTAATAATTTTATCAAAAGCAACAAAATTTATTAACTTCCTTACTTATTATAAATTAATCTTAAAAGACAACTAAAACGGAACGAAGAGATTACTCGCAAAGGCGTGTAATATTATGTATCATCCACATTCAACAGCTTAGGGAAAAAAAGATAGTAATAAAAGAAAAATAATAAAAATAGTAATAAAATAAATAAATACCCCATTTGTCCCTTAATATAAGATCCTCTTTGACCATTTTACGCCCCTTAAAAAAGTGTGTTTTGTTAGTTATTAATATTAAATTTGTACAAAATGTGTGCTATTTTTTTCAAGTTACAATTCTCACACCTTCTAAGACTATTAAAAAAGAGAGAATTAATACACTTTAATATAAGGAGTAATTTTATAAAAAATAATTAATATATTTTATTCTTTAAAGAGAGACAATTTTTTTTTTATATAAAAGAATCTCAAGGACGAAGAGAGTAAATAAATAAATAAGTCCTTAGGAATTTCCACCGTACTTAAGCCATCCACAATCTCAGAAAAAAGCAAACTCTGCTGCGTAACCGTTCCCCCACACGCGGCAAACCATCTTCTTTAATTCTCTCAGCTTTGGTCAGAATCACAGTTCTCTCCCCTTAATTACTACTCTCAACTATATTCAATTTCTCTTCTCATCTCGGAATTATCGTTCCTTTTTTATTTACTACTAGTACTACTTCTCTTTTCTATTTAATCTCGTCACATCTCAAATTTATCTATCTGCCATTTTCATGTGCTGCTTTGTTTTTCCAAAACACAACGACACACCACCATTCTTCAGCTTTCACTTCGTCCTCAACCTCTGTTCAGTTAGATTTGCTGGCAGTGCCGACGACGTAAAGTGCTCGCCGTCGCTGTCTTAGGAATGTCGTCGGCGGCGAGAAGCAAGAGCTCCGGCGATGACAAGGGCAAACACTACCCTCCCCCGCTTGCCTCTCACAACGACGTCGTCAATGACCCTACTCTCTTTTGGGACACTCTCAGGCGCTTTCACTTTGTTATGGGTACCAAATTCATGTAAGCTTCTATTTCTTTATTTATTTATTTTTCCAAAAATTTTCTGAATAAAAAAAAAATAATCAACAGGGCTATCACATAACATGACTGTATCAAAGTACTGGAAATGTGGTTTCATTTTTATTTACTAGCTTGAGCTTTTTTTATTTTTTTTTTGGTTTCGATTTGCAAAGTTTTTGTGATATCAAGTGTTGCACAATTTTGCCCACGTCATGTTGTATAGGATTCCTGTGATTGGAGGAAAGGAGCTGGATTTGCACGTTCTTTACGTGGAGGTTACCAGGAGAAGCGGTTACGAGAAGGTGGACTCTCTCTCCCTATATAGTACTGCACTCCAAATTAGATAATAGTTATTATTATTAATTAATAAAATAATTTCTGCATATATGGTTTGTAACTCGTTGAAGGATTCAATTTCTAAAGAGCAGGTGGTTGCGGAGAAGAAATGGAGGGAAGTTGGTAGCGTATTCAGATTCTCATCTACCACCACAAGTGCTTCTTTTGTACTGAGGAAACACTACTTCACTCTTCTTTACCATTACGAACAAGTTCATTTCTTCAAATTTCGGGGTCCTCTATACACTCCATCAACAGGTACTTACTTCACTCTATTTTAAATGTTATCGTATGAATTTAATAATTCCTGCTTCAGTTTCCTTTTTGCTAGTTTATTTTTTGTTCCGGTTTTATTCGTTGGCAAATGAAATTTCGTATGTGCAAACCCAACTCCGTTGTCCTGCAGATGCATTTTCTGGCGGCAGCCCCTCGTGGAGACCTGAATTAGCTATTGTTCAATATTCACCTAAGCCCGTAAACTATAGTCCTGAATCCCATGATGAAGGTAATTGAACTGTTCTCAATTTATTAGAAAACAAAGCAATGAAAGAAACTCACATGTGGCTGATAACTAATAAAATTCGATCGTTGAGTTTATACTATTTGTTGCATCTGTTAGTCTTGTACACAATTTACATAGGATGTGTTTGATTTAATGCCTGCTAAGACTGGCTTCAACACGAAAAGTATTTTATGATGCTATGTAATTGTAATTCCAAATGAATAATGATTTGACCCGAAATTTGTTGAAACGTGCTTGTAAATTGACAATTAGGATGAAAAGCTTCTTTAGAGTTTTGTGTGACGGAACAGAACAGAAGCAGCCCGTGCCATTTTAAGCTAGGATTTAGGAACAATTTATTTGCTTATCTATTTAAGTTCTCTGCATTTGTCAGGAAGCTCTTCGATTCTGAATTTTACTGTTTGTTCTGTGCGTAGATAATTCATGTGTTCTGGGAAAGGGAACGATTGAAGGGAAATTTGATTGTGGTTATCTGGTGTCGGTGAAATTGGGTTCGGAGGTTCTCAGAGGGGTGCTTTACCATCCAGAACAATTGGTTGCTACTTCATCATCGGTTCCGCAACATGACAGAGCCATTGTACCATACAATGGCAAACCTCATCGCTCTGGTAGGAGGAGGAGAAGTAAAAGAAGGTGGGACCCCAATTATCCAAAGCCAAATAGGAGTGGCTATAACTTCTTTTTTGCTGAAAAGCATTACAAACTCAAAGAACTTTACCCAAACAGAGAAAGGGAGTTTACCAAAATGATTGGCCAGTCCTGGAATAGTCTCAGCCCTGAAGAAAGAATGGTAATAAAAAGGGTCCTTTGTGTTTTATATTTTATCCTAATCGGTCTATTTTCATTATTTACTTGGTTGTTTCTGGTTTTTTTGTTTTTGTTTCTGGTTATCAAAGTTGTGTTAATTGTTTTAATTAAAGTAAGGTGTAATTATATCAGTGCCGAATGATGCAGGTTTACCAAAACATTGGCTTAAGGGACAAAGAAAGGTACAAAAGAGAATTGACGGAGTACAAAGAGAAAATGAAGCTTAGTCAGACCGAAGTAGTTGGAGGTCCATAAATCTCAGTGGTAGCCTTTGTGGCAGCGAAATGGCTTACAATCCTATTATATAACTTGTTGACTTTTAATGCATTGTTGTGACAATGGTCTACTGGACTGATGTCTACGGGACAAGTGAAGTAGTGTTTTTCCTTTTTCCCTGAACAAAAAAAAAAAGGAGTTATTATTCACACCTCCGTTTTTGCTAATATACTTCGTATAGAATCTTTTCATTCTTTTCTCCAAAAAGCCCTTCTCCATACAGAAACTTCTGGACATTGTGGACCCATAACACCTAGTTTTTTGTCTTCCGGATATTTGTTATCTTACATATTATAACGTCCAGGTGCTTATACCCGAATACAATAGTAGTTGTCTCCGGATATATATAATATGGTATTTATTTAGATGTTTGTATCCGGCGTGTTAATTGACGTTCAGGATAATATGTCTGAACTAATGTTTTAAAAACCGGATTAGAGGTCGATCTGGCGAGACTTTTGGGTTATGGTTCAATTGGTTCAACCGGTTAAACTGTCGGTTGAACCGGGTGACTAATAAATAAATAAAAAAGTATTAATTTATTTTGGGGAAAAAGTAAGTAAAAATAACAAAAAAAACAAGTTAAAACGGTCCAACTTGGTTCAATCCGGAACAACTGCGGTTCAATCCAGTTCAACCCAGTTCTTGGTGGTTCAATCAGACTGCGGTCCAATTGAGGTTGAACCGATCGCTTAGGCTACAGGTTGACGGTCGGACTGTTCGGTCCGATCCGGTTTTTAAACCATTGGTCCGAACAACAAGACGTTCAGAATTTTATGTTTGAACGTTGTCTGAACTTGAACAAAACAAAGCTATTTGTGTTAGTGCGTCAATAAATGAACAACGGAGATTGCACTGACGAAATGAACGGTTGAAATCGCATTAAGTAAAGTGTTTTGTTCGCGCATCAGTGTGTAAGTTTATGTGCGTCAGTAGATAAATGGTTGAGGTTGGACCGACGAAATGACGGTTGATGAACAGTTGGGTCGATCACACCAACACTTCAGAGGGTTGAGATTGCATTGACATTTTGAACGGTTGAGATCGCATTGAGAATTGTATAAATAGAAGTGCTTTGAAAAAATATCTCATTACAGAAACATTCACAGGTCTACGATTCGTCAAATTTTTCACCCAAAACTCTTCCTTCTTTACAAACATGAGTTGGACTATTGTTTTTGTGTAATACAATGCTCAAATTACAACAGCTAATCACGGGACCACGTTTAAATGCAATGCTCCAATATCATTTAGGATAAAGGGGTAACAATGATAAAATAATATACATTTATATTGAGCGAACCAATATAAATTAATTATTTTATATATAAAAAGTTTATTAATATATTAATATATGAAATATATTTAACATGATATTATAAAAAAATATATGCAAAATATTACTTAAAATAATATATTATTTTAAAATATTAAAATAGTAAAAATGTAGAAAAAATATTTTTTAAAAGTATTTAAAAAATAAATAATTACAATATTTAAAATAAAATATTATTTTTATAGTACTTGTAGTATATTTAAAAAAAAATTAATAATAAAACTATGGATAAATCAGGTGTGTGTACACATACCAAACCTAAAAAAATGTCTTGTAACATAATGATTCACCCAGTGGTGGATCCAGATGGAGTGTAGATGTACCCACTAAATTTTATAAAATTACATTTAATATCTTGAGTTTTTTTTTCCTCCCAATATATATATATGCACTCATTACCCTGCCCTTTCTTTTCTTTCTTTACATTTTAAAGTGATTATACTGCATTTTAATTTTCAAACAAACTAGAACAATGTTAGTGAGACGACCCTCTCATCTCGTTCATTGTCACCATCTATGACCAACCATTCCGCCAACGTTTGGTCGTCTGAGTATTGACCATTGCCCCTCTCTCTGTCCCTCTCAGCTATCCCATCAACTCTTCTTCTCACTCATTCCACCATTGTTCGACCGTGGCCGCCGATTGACCACCACTCGGCTGCCATAGTTAACCTCTAGAAGTGCACCGATCGTGTCAGTTGTTGTTTGCCCTCAGGGTCCTGGATCCACCAGTAGATTCATCCCCACTTTTATCCACATTCGAGTCTCACAGTGATGGACAACAAAAGTGTAATTATATATATATAATACTAGTTATGTAACAAGTGTCCTTCCTGAGCCGCCTCTATCTCTCAACTTTTCCTCTATTCTTCTCTTCCTTCTTCCTCATTCACCGGAGCGGTGATTTTTGGCCATTTTTTTGCCTGAAATCACCCCTCTACATCATTTTTCTCTCTTTTTATCTAAATAAGTGGTTTTTCTACATAGATCTGGTTTTTCTTTCGTGTTTTTTCGTGATTTTGTCGTCTGATTGTAGCGTTGTTTTGTTTGTCGTCTTGGTGCGGCGTTGTTTGGTTTTTCGTCTTGTTGCGGTGTTCGTTTGGTTTAGATTGGCAGATCAGTTTCGATTCATTACAGATTCAATCAAGATTTGGGCGTCAACGTTACAGATCCGGAGGCATGGGTATTCCGGTCACTTTGATTTTGTCACATTTGTAGGCATTTTGCCGTTTTATGCTATTAATCTGGGTGCTGTGAGTTTGTTCGCAGATTCATCCTTTTCGGTTTTTAGCGATATTGAATTTGTGTTGTTTTCAATGTATTTTACCAATTTGAATGAATGAATATCTTTTTTAGTAAAAAAAATAAAGTGTCCTGCGCTAAAATGTTATATATGTGTGTGTATTAAATTAATAAATTTTATTTGAAATTTATGTACTATCAACTATAAACTCATTTGTTGTTAATTATTGTATTAAATTAATAAATTTTGTTTGAAATTTATGTACTATCAACTATAAACTCATTTGTTGTTAATTAGCTTATTTGCTATCTGCTACTCTTTCTCATATCTATTGATCTTTTGATCTTTTTTTTCCTTCTCCAAAACTATTGATGTTTTAGAAATTATTGTCCAATTAATGCTTCAATACCCTTATTTAATAAATTAAGTATAGGATTTTGTAATGTAATTTATCACAAATAAAGAGAGATTAAATAAGGACATTTTAGTCCAAATATAACAGTTATTTACATCCATTAAATGCCTCTTAATCTATGTGTAATAACCTTATCCCAGTAAATATGGAAAAGAGGTTGTAGTTTTTATCCTTTAGAGCCTAAATAGGTACTCCCTCCGAACACATTTACATACATTTTTTAACGAATCTTGAAAGTGTTTTGTTGCTTATAAATGTGTCCAGAGGGAGTAATGTCCATTACTGTGTTTTTGGAAATACTAATGTTACTTTCCACTACTCTCTTTGAACTCAAATATAAGCAAAAATAACTAAATGCACATTAATTAAAAATGTTAGTTAACACAATTTAATTTTCTTGATGTAATAAAAAAAATTAAGTGCATTTCCCAAGCTACCCTTTCTCTTCATTTAATGTTCTATATAAATTTGTTTCATGATAACATTAAATAAATGATATTTTGAGAATGATAACATAAAATATATTGAAATTAGTTAAAACTTATATATATTTTAGACCACCAATTATGGTACACCTTCCATGTCCTCATGTGTAATTGAGCAGAAAGTCATAAGATAATTGAGTGATCCGCATATTTTATTCCTACACGGTAATGCTACAACTATTATTGGAATTGGAAGAATGATGTCCAATGTGTCGGGATTGTTATATACGTAGATAGGGAGTAAATTAAGTAATCTAACAATTTATGAGAAAATTAAGGATCATTTGTTATGCAAGTGTAGTTAATATCAACCATTGATTTTCTCATCAATGATTGAGATTGCTTACTTTACTCTCTAAAGTGAATTGCTCCTCTTCACTTTAGAGGAGCTGGATCCGATCTCCAACATCGTCATTGTTTTCTTTTCTAACTAGTAGAATACGTGCATCCGTACAGGTCGCGCCGTGTTGGTTGTAATGAATGTTTCTAAAGCATTTACATGCATCAACTAAAATTAAATATTAGTTGCTATGTCTTTTGACCTGGCAAATATCTTAATACAATGGTCTTTATACCAATTTTAGTAGCATCTTTCTGAACCACCTCTATGCATTAATAGCCATAAAACAATATCAAAGCTAAATTAAATACATTTATAAATAATAAATACACTTATAAATTTGATATGTATTTAATGAAGATAAAATTACACCAGAATATATAATATTCCCCCCGTAGGGACTAAAATGCAAAATAATCATTTATAATAAAATTACACCGACAACATGTAATGTTTTCCCGTAAGGACTAAAAAGCAAAATAATTATTTATAAATGATAAAGACATTTGCAAATTTGATATGTGTTCAAACACGATAAAATTACACCCATTGCATGCATTGTTTCCCCGTAGTGACTAAAAAACAAAATAATCATTTACAAATAATAAAAACATTTATCAATTTGATATGTGTTAAAAGACTATAAAATTGCACCCACAACATGTAATGTTTCTCCATATGGACAAAAAAGTAAAATAATCATTTATAAATTATAAAAGACATTTTTACATTTGATATGTGTTTAAAGATGATAAAACTACACTAACAACATGTAATGTTTCCCCGTAAAGACTACAAAGCACAATTATCATTTATAATAAAATTACACCGACAACATGTAATGTTTTCCCGCAAGGACTAAAAAACAAAATAATTATTTACAAATGATAAAAATATTTACAAATTTGATATATGCTCAAACACGATAAAATTACACCCATAGCAAGTAATATTTCCCCGTAAGGGCTAAAAAATAAAATAATCATTTACAAATGATAAAAATATTTATTAATTTGATATGTGTTAAAAGACAATTAAATTGCACCCCACAACATGTAATGTTTCCCCATATGGACTAAAAACCAAAATAATCATTTATAAATAAAAACATTTATATATTTGATATGTGTTTAAAAATGATAAAACTACGCTGACAACATGTAATGTTTTCCCGTAGAGACTAAGAAACAAAATTATCATTTATAAATACTAAAGATGTTTACGCTGATATAAAAAATAAACATTTTATGTTTCTCCGTCTGGACTCAAAAGAAAAATAATCATTTATACCGATAGTATATAATGTTTCCTCCTGTTAAGAATTAAAAGTAAAATAATCATCTATAAAAAATATATAATAAATATATTCATAAATTTTGATACGTGATCAAACACGATAAAATTATATTGACAATATGTAATAAAAACAAAAATAATAATAAAATAATTATTTGACAATATGTGATCAAAAACAAAAATAATTATTTATAAATAATAAAAAATTATAACAATAAAATATAAAAATATAAAAAAATGAAATTAAATAATGTTAATAAAAAATAAAAATAAAAATAAGATAGAAAAATTAAAATGGTTTCATTATATTTATTTTGAAGAAAGAGAGAAAGAAAGAAGAAAAAAACGATAGAGAGAAAGAGTTTGTGTCACGTGACAGAAAAGTAGAAGAGAGAGAAAAAAAGTGAGAAATGAGAGAGAAAAAGTTAAAAGTAATAAGGAAAAATTAATTTTTTATGTGAATTTAATTTTTGTTTTGATTTATTTTTATTTAAATTGACATATTTTTCCTTTTAAAATAATAGGAGGCAAAAATATGGTAGTCTATTTTTGTCTTTTCACTAACCTATTGTATTCTTATATTGATATTGATGGCTCGTGTGATACCCATTCCTTTTTCTTTTTTTTAATACTAACTCCGGTCCCTAATATAAGAGAAAAAACAATTACACAAACCAAGCTTATTTCATGCTATAAAATTGAAATGTTATCTCAAATATACCCTTGACATTAATTAAAGTGTATAGAAAAAATATGAGTTTCTAGTAAAGATAAACCTGATATTAATAGGGGTATAAAGGAAATTCTAGCAATTAATGTATCTCAAAATAAATTATTTTTTCTTATAATTAAGACAAAAAAATACACTAGAAATTTTCTTATAATAGGACCAGAGAGAGTACTTGTCATATTAAAGTTATCTATTCAAAAAGTATCATTTCAACTATATTTTATATATTAAAAATTTAGGGTGTGAGGAGGATGACTAAGGCAAAAAAAAATCTCTAAACTCAATAAGCACTGTGAAAGGGAACTATATTTACCTCACTTCAAAAGAACTACAAACTATGTAATGCTCCAATAAGCAACTATTTATCTCTCTTACGGTCTGATTGTTTGGCGTGAAAACGTCGAGAGAGAGAATGCAACGAGAGAGATTGTTGAGAAAAAAATAAATTTCGTCCGTTTGTTTTGCGTGAAAATGAGACGAGAGAGAATCTGATGCCATGGGACCCACACCTTTTATTTCTTCTCAAGACTGCGAAGAAAATGGTCTGAGGGGATGAAAATTTTATTTTTACCGTTATGTCCTTTTTGGTTTTCTACCCTTATTCTCTCTTTATATCTCAAATTATTTAAATTTTTAGTCAAGGACATTGATGTCTTTTAAAAATTAATCAACACTTTTTTCTTCTCTTTTTTCTTTTCTTTCTCTTATTCTAATCAATACCCCAAATCTACCATATTTCAAATTTTTATCTCTTTTCATACTCTCTCTTCACATTTTCTCTCTTCACAATTACTCTCGTGAACAAATCATCTTAAAGTATATTCTCAACAAATGATAAATTCAATTTAACTGAGGAACCAAAAGTATAATGAGAAAAAGATTGAGTGACTCCATGATTTTGATTAGTGGATAAATTAATTTAGGACCATAATTCAGTTGTGTCTGACTGTGAATGTGATGTTATGAATTGATGGGTTTAGCCACTGGTCGCTCTGCTGCGGATGAGCAGGAGATAACCGAGCTGAAGCGGGTCGTGGCCCAGCAGCAGGAGGAATCCCATCGGACGAGTGCCATTTTGGCTCAGGTGCTGGCGCGACAGGAGCAGATGTACCGGTTGCTAGCTGGCCAACAGCCTCCTCCATCGTCTCCGCCTCCGCCTGCTAGTACTGATGATCATGTCGATGATGCAGATGGTGTAGAGCATCTCGATCATGATCAGGACTACCAGGACTATTAGTTCTGTTTGTACTTATATTTTTTCATATTTCCAGATATCTTTTTAGTTACTGATCTTTGTTCATCAGATTTTTTTTTTTATTTATTACGTTTCTTTTTTTTAATTTGTTTTTTAGTTTACGTTATCACATTTTTAAATATGGGAATAACTTAATAATTAAAAGTAATAAATTAAATTAAATTACTAGTAATAGTTAATTAAATTAATAAATAAATATTTTTTAATATGAGAATAAATTATTTTTAATAAATAAGTAAATTAATTAATTTAATAGTTAATAATTAAATTAATTAATTTAATAAATTAAATTGATTTAAATTAATTTAAAAAATAATTAAATTAATTAATTAAATTATTTACAAAAATTAATTAATTAAAATTAAATATAAAAATTAATCAATTAATTTAATTATTTAAAAAAATAAATTTGGGTTTTCCGACGGGGTGAACCGTCGGAAAAAATTTGCGGCTTTACCGACGGGCATGGCGTCGGAACTCTACCGAAGGGTCTAACCTGTCGAAATCTACCGACAGTTTCTAACGGATCTGCACCGACGGTTCGGCCCGTCGGTAACACTTACAGTAAAAAAAAACCTGTCGGTAAGCATTTACGACGCCCATTTTACCGACGGGCGTGTGGCCATCGGTAATCTATCGGAAAAATTGCATTACTAACAGTTTTTTAGGGTTACCGACAGTTTTTTTTTTTCACCAAGTTTTCTTGTAGTGCAAGAGCTGTCCACAACCAGTTGCCAGGCGATTCCAACGTGACAGGCGGCAATAGATGAATCTTCAGAGCATCAGTAGATGAAGCTCCTAGCTTGGACAGGAAATTGGTGCATGTATTGTCTTCTCTTAGGGTGTGTCTGATTAAGACAATTTTCTAAACGAATTTTTGTATACATTATTTACTGTATTAAGATAATAATATTTTTTAAATCAAATGAAAATTATATAATTATAATATATATATCATCTTGAATTTTATTGGGCAGTGCTGGGAAACGGCGAGTGTCCATTGTTTATATATTTTATATTTTGGCTCGAGTAAAAAAAAATTACTTATCTCCAAAATGTTGAATGCATATTCTAACGGTGAAAAAACCTTAATCCAAAATTTTGTATATAAAAACACTACTTAGAGATCAGCGGGAGATTGGTATAGAAGAAGAGATTAGTTTCTGACAATATGATGAATCAATATTCGAATCAGAGAGATGTCAAAATTTAATGTCCGACAGTACTTCAAACAGGATTACCTCTGACAAAGAAAACATAAAAAAACACTATTTAGAGAAATTTTTATTTTTGATATTTAATTATTTCTTTAAAATGAATTTCTTATTTATCAATTATTATAATGACTAAAAAATACAGAAGCACCAGATCTATTGACAAAAAAGATCTATAGACTATTGGTATCATGGCAAGTTCTAGGGTGGGAAAGCATGGTGGGTAACACCACCATGCACAACTTCCCTCTACCCTTGGATTAAAGTCTTTCCACAAGAATACGCACCTCTCCACCAAATCATTTCTCTTTAGAAAATGATTTTTTTTTTTTTGGAAAATAAAATTTGAACATCACTTTTCGCGACACCCATTTCGACACCGTATTTATGTGTACGAACAATATTTTTTTTTCAAATTTTTTTTTTTAAAAAAATTTTCTTCAGAAAAATAATTTTTTTCCAAAAAAAAATATTTATAAAAGTGGTTAACACGGTACAAATAAGTGCCCTCTTTTTATGTGTCATAACCACTTTTATAATTATTTTTTTGGAAAAAGTTATCTTTCTGAAGAAATTTTTTTTTTTTGAAAAAAAAAAAATTGTCCGTAAGTGTCTCTCTGTTAACCACTTTTATAATTATATTTTTTAGAAAAAAATATTTTTCTGAAAAATTTTTTTTTTAAATTTGAAAAAAAAAATATTGTCCGTACACGTACGGATATACGGTGTCATAATCGGTGTGGCGAAAAGTGATGTTCAAATATCATTTTCCAAAAAAAAAATATGGGACACTTATTTGTACTGCGTTAACCACTTTTATAATTATTATTTTTTGGAAAAAAAATATTTTTCTGAAGAAATTTTTTTAAAAAAAAAAATTTTGAAAAAAAAAATTGTTCGTATACAGATATACAGTGTCGAAATGGGTGTCGCGAAAAGTGATGTTCAAATTTTATTTTCCAAAAAAAAAAAATTATTTTCTAAAGAGAAATGATTTGATGGAGAGGGTGCATGGTATTACTGTGGGGTACTCTTAATCCAAGGGTAGAGGGAAGTTGTGCATGGTGGTGTTACCCACCATGCTTTCCCACCCTAGAACTTGCCTTGGTATCATCCCTCATTTTTTAAACGATAGTTTGTCTTCCATGTTACTTTAGGGGATCTTTTGTCGTTTTCTAGAGTTTCTTTCCTTTCGGTGGGACAGAAGAAAGAGAAGGGATTGCACTTGACACGGTTAGTAAAAATTATTGATTAAATTAACGTGATGTTGTGTCTATTCATTTAACGCTACATTATTTTTTTCATGTTTAATTATTTAATTATTTTTAAGATGAAATTATGTTTTGGATTATTTTTGTTTTATAAATATAAGTATTCACACTAGTGCGAAATACACCTAAAAAATAGACTTATAAAATATAACGCGGTGGCATTTTTAAAATTAACGCGTAACTTTTAACGTCGGTTTTTTAAAAAACCGGCGATATAAGTGAAAAGATAAATATCCTAAAGTAGAGTCACATTACGACGCCGATTTTTTAAAAAACCGCGGTTAAATGTTTAACCTACGGCATCGGTTTTTTAAAACAACCGTGGTTAAAAGCTTTGGCGCCGGTTTTTTAAAAAACCAGAGTTATATATTAAAAATATTATAAAAAGGAGAAATCTGGTCAAAAGATATGGCGTCGGTTTTCATATAAAGCCGGGGTCGTATGTGTCTTAAATAAAATATTGTGAAAATGTGAATCTGGCCAAAAGATATGGTGTCGGTTTTACTAAAAATCGTGGTCGTATCTATACCTCTGATGCCGGTTTTTGTTAAACCGCGGTCGTAAGTCAACTTATGGCGCCGGTTTTTGTGAAAATCTGCGGTCGTAGATTAAAAGTAATTTCCCTCCTTATATCTAATACTCTGCTCCCCCTCTGTCTCATTCATTACAATCGCGGCGTTTCTTCCTCCTTCATCCGCGACACTGTTTCTGAAACTCCCGCCACCGCGACCGCGACACTCCTCCCTCTCCTCCTTCCACGTCGTTACTTCCTTCTTTGTTTCTCCATCGCGACACTCCTCCCTCTCCTCCTTCCTCGTCGTTCATTCCTTCTTCGTTTCTCCACTGCCACCACCGCCTCCACCGCGACACTCCTCCCTCTCCTCCTTCCTCGTCATTCATTCCTTCTTCGGTTCACCACCTACATTGAGTTTTAGCAACAGCCCCGGTTCTCCGAGAGGCTCATCCGTCGCACCCACTCGGCCAGGCACATCCCCGTTTCTCCACCGCGGGTCAATAGAAAGGCGCCCTGACAACTTTTTCGCATTCTTCGAATACTCAAGGTATAATTTGCTAACTCTCTGTCAAGCTTTGCTGCTTGTTATCTACTTTGACTGCTATTGCTCGAATTGAATTCCATTAAATATGTGGTTTGCTATTCTTTTTTGCTTTTATTGGTATTAAAATTTTCAGATTTTTTTATGGAGTCTGTTTATTAAACTTTATTTGTTTGCTTGAAATACTACACTTCCTTGGAGGCAGCAGCTTTAGGTAGAATCTTAATCTAACCTAAACTTTCTGGCGTTGTAAATGGTGAAACATCTGTGTAAAAAACTTGAATGTCTTTGGAGTTAACAAAGGAAAAAAAATGAAAAAGCTAGAGTGCCAAACACTAGGGCCATATTAAATATCTTCAAGCTTTGTAGTGGTAGTGACAGTGGTTAAAAGTTAGTGTTTTAGTCTTTGATTTTTGGTATGTCATGGCCTCTTAGATGTCGGGTTTTTACATTTTATTTAATAAAATGATCATACTTTTGATTTGTTAAAAAAAATATATATTGTGGTGTTTTATTTTAATGCTAATGCAATCCTGTTCATCACTTTCTTAAGCTCTCATTTTGAAAAACATATTGAAGTGTTGAAGATTTAGGAGCTACATTGGTATCTAAAATCTTTAGCTCTCATTTCTTTCTTAAAACATATTTGTTCATGCAAAGGAACTCTTAGAATGTTGCTTTGCATTTGAATGATGATGTTGATGGATGTTAGCTTTGATATTGGACCCATTGTGGGCCTATTCTATAATGATATCCATTTCCGTGGCTTATCACGAGTACATCAATGTTCATGTCAATGTTAGTTAAATATTTAAGCATAAAAGTGTGTGTATATTATTTCAGAACACATTTATGGATCGTAGTTGGATGCAAAAACATCGTTTAGGTGATGAGTATAAGAACGGGGTCGAAGAGTTCTTACAATTTTCCTAAGCAAAATGTCCTAATCAAACAACTTTCTATTGTCCCTGTGTTAAGTGTTTGAATGGGCCAACACTAAAAGTTAAGGAGATACGGAATCATCTTCGTGTTTTTGGGATTTGGCAAAGATATACGACATGGACCTGGCATGGCGAAGTGTTAAACAAGCCAAGTGTGTCCACAAGAGAGGAAGTTGATGTAGATTTAGACGATCGACTAGAGGACATGATTCGTGATATTGGACAAGAGTCTTTTCAGCGGGCACATGTGTATAAAGCTCTATGCAGCAACAAGGAAAAACCATTGTATTCGGGCTACAAAAATTTCACACGGTTGTCAGCAATGTTGAAATTGTTCAATCTGAAGGTGATAAATAGGTGGACAGATAAGAGCTTCACTGAATTGCTTAAACTGTTGAATGACATGCTTCTGGAAGGTAACACATTACCGAACAGTAATTATGAATTGAAGAAGATATTATGTCCGATGGGTGTGGAGTATAAGAAAATACACGCATGCCCGAAGGATTGCATATTGTACTGGAAAAAGCATGAAGACAAAGAAGAGTGTCCCGAGTGTAATACACCACGCTACAAAAAGAAGGACAGTAATGATAGTTGTGATGATGTGAGCAAAAAAGGTCCTCCTGCGAAGGTGTTATGGTATCTTCCAATTATTCCAAGGTTTAATCGACTGTTTGCCAATGTAAATGATGCAAAGAACCTTAGATGGCATGCAGATGATAGGAAATGTGATGGAAAGCT
This sequence comes from Calophaca sinica, assembly GCA_037113605.1. NCBI lineage: Eukaryota > Viridiplantae > Streptophyta > Magnoliopsida > Fabales > Fabaceae > Calophaca > Calophaca sinica. The sequence goes on from CM073735.1 coordinate 4,013,774, forward strand.
TCGCCATCCGGCCGATTCTTTGCAATGGAAGAGAATTGATTTATTGTTTCTGGAGTTCGGCAATGAGCCAAGAAACCTTAGGCTTGAACTTGCTACAGATAGAATGAATCCATATGGTAACTTAAGTAGCATCCATAGTTCATGGCTAGTTCTCTTAGTAATTTACAACCTGTCTTCTTGGTTGTGCATGAAGCGCAAGTACATTATGTTATCTATGATGATTTCCGGTCCAAAACAACTGGGAAATGACATAGATGTTTATCTAAAACCCTTGATTGATGACTTGAGAACATTGTGGGAAGAAGGCATTGGTGTGTTTGATAGGTTTTCAGGTGAAGATTTCAAGTTGTGTGCCATGTTGTTTTGCACCATCAACGACTTTCTAGTATATGGGAACTTGTCCGGGTATAGTGTTAAGGGGCATAAAGCATACCCTATTTGTGAAGACGACACATATTTCTTTCAACTGAAAAATGGAAGGAACACCTATTACCTTGGGCATAGAAGATTTCTGAGACATGATCACCCGTATCGCAGGTTGAAAAAGGCTTTTAATGGATGTCAAAAGAATGAAATTGCTCCGAAAACTTTAACCGGAGAAGAAGTTTATCAACGGGTGAACTCCATCAATGTTAACTTGGGAAAAAAAGAGGAAAAAATATTCTTCTATGAAAAACATATGGAAGAAAATGTCAGTGTTCTTTGATCTTCCATACTGGTCAAATCTTGATGTAAGACACTGTATTGATGTGCTGCATGTGGAGAAAAATGTGTGTGATAGTGTAATTGGTACGCTTCTCAATATTCAGGGCAAGACAAAGGATGGAGTGAATGCTCGTCTAGACCTTGTTGCCATGGGTATAAGAGAGGAGTTAGCTCCTCAGCTAAGAGGTAACAAGACATATTTGCCTCCAGCTTGTCATACATTATCAAAAGAAGAGAAAAAAAGCTTTTGCGAGTGTCTACGGGGTGTGAAAGTGCCACAGGGTTACTCTTCAAATGTAAAGAGTCTTGTATCGATGACAGATCTCAAATTAGTTGGCTTAAAATCTCATGATTTCTGATGGCTATTCGTGACATCTTGCCAAAAAATGTTCGACATGCCATAATTAGATTGTGTTTATTCTTCAATGCAGTATGTAGCAAAGCTATTGACCCTCAGAAATTGGACGAGTTGGAAAATGAGGCTGCTATCATTTTGTGTCAGTTGGAGATGTTCTTTCCTCCCTCATATTTTGATATCATGGTTCATTTAATTGTTCATCTAGTCAAAGAGATTAGAGTGTGTGGCCCGGTTTATTTAAGGTGATTGTACCCTATTGAGCGATACATGAAAATATTGAAAGGGTATGTGAAGAATCTATATCGTCCCCAAGCATCTATTGTTGAAAGGTACGTAACAGAAGAAGCCATTGAGTTTTGTTCAAATTATTTGTCAGAAGCGGCACCTGTAGGGCTTCCTAAGTCTCGTCATGAGGGAAGATGTGAAGGTAATGGTACACTAGGTCTAAAAACTAAGAGCATGGGTCGAGCGAAAGTGTTGCAAGCACATTTGTATATATTGAATAATATTGATGAGGTTGAACCTTACTTGTCTGCTCACAAAAATCATGTCAAGGCCAAAAACCCCCGAATGAATGAAAACTGGGTGTTGAAGGAGCATAACAAGACATTCATACCTTACTTTAAAGAACAGATTTTGAGTGATGATACTGCTTCTGAGACATTAACATGGCTAGCACATGATCCTAAATTTAATGTCTTGACGTGAAGAGGATACGATATCAACAAATTTTATTTTTATACAAAGTCAGGGGATGACAAGAGCATCATACAAAATAGTGGGGTTATGGTTATGGCTTCTTCTATGCATTTCTCTAGTTCAAAGGATAAAAACCCCGTTCTGGCATCCATAGCTTACTTTGGGGTCATTGAAGAGATTTGGGAGATCGATTATAATAAATTCAAAGTGTCTGTTTTTAAATGTAAGTGGGTAATTAACAGTAACGGTGGCGTACAAACCGATGAATTAGGATTTACAATGGTGGATCTTGACAAGATAGGTTATAAGGATGAGCTTTTCATCATGGCAATTTACGCAAAACAAGTGTTTTATGTCAAGGATCCTTCTAACAAAAGGTGGTTTGTGGTTCTCCAAATGCATGAAAGTGATGAAAATCAAGATTCAACACTAGATATTAATGACACCCCTTCTTTCTCAACACAAAGACCCATCTTCATTGATGAAAATGAAGTAGACGATGTATATGCCACTCGTGATGATTATCAAGAAGGGATATTGGAGGACATTAAAACTTGACTACTAAAGAATTTTATAGGTGAATACATGTTTGTTAGATTATCCACAATTAGTATCTGTTAGATTATCCATTATAATTATATATATTAATACATGTTTGTTAGATTATCTCACATTGTTTCTTACATTTGTTTATTTGTTTAAACAGGCATCATATATGGCTGATCCATCCACATCAGAGTCCTCCAAAAAAAGGACTAGAGGTGTTACCACTACATCACAATTGAAAAATAGACTTCTTCCTGGTCAGAAGTTTTCTATTGAATTTGATCCAGATGCTGGGCGACCTGATGGTGATAATGCAGCCAACTTCAACACTTATTTGGCGTACCTTGCACTAAGCAAGGCCTCCATTATGATACTTAAATGGAGAGATGTCCCTGAAAAAACCAAAGATATGATATGGCAAGATGTCGTGGTATTGACCTTTATCTCTAGTTGTATGCATATTTGTATTTAGCTTTATTGATCTTTGTGTGTATGTATTTACTAACACCACCATTTTGTTGTGTATTGTAGGATATTTTTTATGTTCCCCATGATAAAAAGTTTAGGGACCGATGGTTGTCCTATGCGGGTGAGAGTTGGAAGGACATTAAGTCTAAACTCTCCAGGACATTTGTATTTGGGAATGGAGACAAAAATGGTTGCACAAATCCTTGTCAGAAGTATAATTTCCTTTCAAAGGACACATGGAATGAGTTTGTTAGGAGCCGCAAGGAAGAAACGTTTCTGGTTAGTTTTAATTATATTTTTTAACTTGACTAATATAATTTTTTACTTATTTTAATTTGTGGGGTGTTACGTTATTTGTAACAGAAAAAAAGAGAAAAGGGAAGGACAAATGATGTAAAGAATATCTACCCCCACTTATTGTCTTGTGGGGGTTATGATAAACTTGAGAAGAATGTAACAGCACACAGAAGGAAAGCCTTGTAGGAAGAGGCTGGAGATGAAGTCTTGGAATCCCCTCCAAAACCAAACCGGTATGAGCTATGGACTATGGCTCGAACAAAACCATCAGGATCTTATATATCTGTTGCTGTGGCCTCAGTTGCTTCTAAAATTATAAGTGTATCTGTCTTATTTAATATTATGTGATTTGTAACCAATTTAGGTCGACTGATCAAAGATCTTTGTGATTGAATTTGGTTGTAGGAGTCATTGGTTGAAGATGAATCTCAGGGTACTTTTATTCCAACTGGACGTCAAGATATATTGACTACTGCCCCTGGAACACCCGAGCACTATGGTCGTGTCCGCACTGCTGGTCGAGGTGTGGGCTTTAAGAAATACTTCGGAGAAACTTCACGCAGTCAGTCAAAGCAAATAGACATGGATGCCATGAGACATCAGATCATGCAGGAGGTTAGTCAAATGTTTGAAGCTAGGTTTGAAGCTTACAAATCTCAGCTCAAGTCAGATGTGGAAGCCCAACTAAGTCAGCAGATAGTGTCTTCTCCTAAAGCCATTGTGCATGTCAGCACCAAGGATAGTTGTTCGCTAGAAAATGAGAAGGATCCCAAAGACAACATTTTAAAATGCATTGGTCACATGGCTTTTGATCTTCACGACGGACAAGTTGGGATTACCTTGGAGAACGATGATATTCCAATTTTTTATATTTTCGCGAAGGACTTAACGGACTTGTCGCTCGATGATGAGTTCTGGTTTGCCAATCAACGCTTGGTGCATGTAAGTATTAATTAACATATTTGTATATTTTTATCTCCTTTGTATCAATTATATATAATTAACATTATTTTGTTTCAACTCCTAGGTATCTGCATCGTATCTGTATTCAGAACAACAACAGTGATGTATATGGATTCTTGGATCCAACGTTGATGGTTGTCAAGCCCAACCCAAAAGAGTCTAATGAATCTGTTCAAACTTACATACTGGATAAGCTAATTCAGCAGGACAAAGATGTTTTCTTAGGACCGTACTGGCACAGGTGAGTACATTTTTATTCATAGCATACGTTTTTCTCTCTGTGTTTCTAATATACCTTTATTGTTGTTACCTAGTAATCATTGGCAGTTGATTGTCATTTGTCCTAAGCATAATCTCATAGTCTGGATATGCTCACTTCATCAAAGGCCAAACCTACAGCTTAAGCGTGTACTTGAAGGGTAAACTTTTAATTTATTTGTCATACTTGTGATGTCATATATGTATTTATCTTATATCTATAACTTATATTATTTTATCAGAGCTATGATGGACTATAATAGTAAGAAAGGTCTGGGAAAAGGAAAGAAGCATAATTAGAACATACTCGCGGTAAGTAGTTTATCTTTATATGATATTTACATATTGAAAGCCGTATTTGTTATGTGTATATATAATTTTTACTAATTTATATTGTCATTTGTAGGGGCCTTACCAAGACAACTATGAGCGTGTGGTTACTATGTCATGAAGACCATGTTGTCCATTGTAACGATGAGGATTACCTCCGGATGGGATTTGGTAATAAAATATTTCATAACTTGTTAATCGATCTTTTTGATACCTTACAATATTTGTAGTTAGTTAATTAGATATGTTTTGAATTGAACTTGTAGTTATTTGATGGTCGTGGCACAAATCCATACAATCGTGAAGAAATTGTCGAGATTTGGAAAACTTGGGCACTTTTTTTGTGACTAAGATTGAAGAGCAAAATCTAAACCTAGAACTACCAAGACGCCGAGCAAGAAAAACAACACAACAAAAATGACATGGTTTCTTTTCATTGCGTTGTTGAGTTTAATTGCCTTCAACTTTTCTTGGATGCCATGACTTTTGGTAGTTCTTTTTTATTAATTATATTATTTACATAATGGATAGGTTGTTGTGGGATTATTAGGGTGTTTGTGGTGGTTTATATATTTTGTCTGGTAGTGGAGTTTTGTGAATTCTGTATGGCAGTAATGTTTGTGAATTTTGTATAGCAGTGATGTTTGTGAATTGTATGGCAGTGAATTCTGATATTGTTTGTATCCTGGAAACGGAAATTTTAAAAAAAATGTATAATATATATATATGACGCCAGATTTTTGTAAAACCGCGGCTAAAAGTGATATATGGCGCCGGTTTTTAGAAAATCGCGGTTAAAGGTTGTTACGGGCTGGTCCCCGAGCTGGAATCCATCGAGCCGACCCCAATGCTTATCAAGTGACATCGAGCTCGACCCAGTGCCGATCTTGTTTCTACTAGCTCGGGCACTACCGACCGGGCAGAACCAAGTATGTACGAGCACAGGCCTGCGCCCGCCCAGCTACTATGAGCCCTCGCCCCATTTCCCGTGATGGGCCGCTCCGAATCCACTATAGCACTCGGGACTCGAGCCGCGGGACCCGGCATGGAACCCCCGTAGAAGGGGGCCACAGGGCAGTACCGTTACGAAGAAGGCGATGCACGTTATCAGATCATAACGAGCCGTTACCCTTATCAGGTGCGAGCCGTTACCCCGCATGAAGAAGGTGGGGCGCGCAGTTCGGATGGGGAGTAACCAACCTCCTGCCAGGCTTCACCATATAAAGGGGGCTTAGCCCCCCAGGTAAGAGGAGAAAAAAACCCTAATTCACTCTGCTTTCTTTCTCTTCCAAAGCCCTATCTAACTTAGGCGTCGGAGTGCCTTTGCAGGTACCACCCCCTTTGATTGCAGAAGGAGTACTCAACTCCAAGGAGGAGGAGAGCTCAGCCATTCCCGGCATTAACAAAGGTAATATACGGCGCCGGTTTTTCTTAAAAACCGCGGTTAAAACGTTTTTTTTTCAATTTTTTTTGTCCCTTTACTTCAGGATCTAACGACGGTTTTATTAAAAACCGCGATTAAAACTGACTTTTAACCGCGGTTTATAAACATGCGTTAAATATTTATACTTACAACGTCGGAAGAAAAGATGCCGAATTAAAAATCGACGTTAAAAGTCCAAAAAATCCACAATTAATGGTAGTTTTTGCGGTAGTGCCAATTTTAATTCTCCATAAAGAAGTTTAGATTATTTTCTTTCTGAAAACATCTGGGACACGTAATTAACAAGCTCGGTTGCAGCTCGGCAGGCTGCTCCTTTAAAAGTTTTAATTTAATATCTTATCCTGCTTTTGTGTATCCTTATAACATATATAGGGTGACTTTGAAACACACAGTGGTATTCCCTCTGGACTTAGATATAAACAAATTACTTAATTTTATATTGATTAAAAAATTTAGATAAATTTATTTGATTTTCTTGGTATAATAAAAAAACTAATTATATTTTTTTAATTATCCTTTCTTTTCATTCAATTTTTTATGAGAATTTGTTTCATGATAACATTAAATGAAGAGTATTTTGTGAATAATAACATTAAATAAAGTGAAATTAGTTAGATTTTGCTTATATTTTAGACCATCAAACATGACTACTTCTTTTTGCTTATAATTGAGTCCAGACGGAGTATTAGACAATGAGAACCACACAGGACAAAAGTCTGAGTCACAACACAAATTTTTATCTTATCTATTGTTTGGTGAACAAATGACAACACAAGTACATCACGTAAAATTTACTTAAATATCTTTTGTAATATACAAGTTCATATACAATAATATGTGAACTTGGGGCGAGTGGTTAACACACTCCATTTAAAGGGAAGAACTCGACTAGTACCCGGGTTTGATCTCTGGCAATGGAACAACTTGAGACCAGACTTTACGTAAAATTTATTCGCTCACATGTTTTAAATTATACTAATTAAACAGAAACTACAATGAGGATGTTGGTTTTTTTCATTGCTTGTCCTGAACGAGACTAGGGATAACAACAGGTATTCTTTGGGTAAGGCACTATAATACCCGTCTCCATACTCGCGTTTAAAAAAATTACTCGAACTCGAGTGTGTAGCAATTTTATACCCTTACCGTACCCTCTGTCTGAGTACCTATATTATATAAGTACTTGTACATGCATTCGTTACCCGCACTTTAATTATTAAAAAGTAATAATTAATAAAAAAATATTATATCAATTAAAAAATGATCCAAATCTTTTAAATCTACTCATAAAACACTACTAATCAAAATATTAACTAAATAAAAAATTCAAAACATACAAAATGAGTAAATATCACAGTAAAAAAAGTATAGATGGTGTTTTTTTTTTCGACAACCGGTATAGATGGTGTTATTATTAGAAAGTTTAGAATCTTTTGATAAATTTTGTTTTTAAAAAATTGTATTATAGTTAAAATATTATATATATTAGCACATTACACACCAAAAAAATTATACGTAGATCCCGTTAGTCATTCATTTTTGCAAACATATTAATTACTACATTACACACCAAAAAAATACTAATTATTACATTAATAAAATATCTAATATTTTTTACGTCTTTAAAATGTCAAAGATTAGTGAGGATTAGTGAGAATATGCTTAAAGTATAACACTGCTCTATCAAAGATAGTAAAACTGTTATTGCATATTTGCATTAATTAATCTACCAACTGTTATTTTTTTTGATTAATAATCTACCAACTGTTATTCACACAACATATGCCACGGTTAAAATATTCTCCACGTGGTTTGCAATTCGCTATTTTAATTTGCTCTCTCCCTCCGTACTTTTTATAGTTATTTACATAATAAACCCTCAATTTAGACCATAAATTAATACTCTCTTTCCTATTTAGTATCTAAAGTATATGAAAATAATAAGTAGTTTTTAAAGTTTGTGAAATCCGTCGAATTAGTCCCTAAAGTTTTATAAGTAATCCCATATATAGACTAATAAGACGAATTTTATAAAACTTAGAGACTAATTTGACATATTTTACAAATTTTAAGGACTATTAATAATTTTTATATAATTTAGTAACTAAAAAAAGTGTTAGTTTGGGAATGAAATCGAGGGTTTACTTTTCTTTGTATTTGCTTTTTGAAGATACATTTATTTGACTGAACTTTTTCAATCGAAATATTTGAAACTTATTGTAACAAGTCGTGATTCTCTTTTCACAGTTTTTCACGTTGGTTCACTTCTCAGTTCTCAATCATCCTCCCTCCCCCTCAAAATTTCTCTTTACTTACTGGCTGTCTAATTTCATACGTTATTTACGGCTCCATTCGTTCCCTTTTACATGTTTTTTAATATTGTTTTACATAAACCATATAATTAATAAATTTTGTTGTTTTTTATAAAATTATTAGTCTTTTTTTATGTGATACCCTTATTTTTTTATTACTCCATTGTAAATATTTTTCTCTCTATAATAAATAGTTAAATGTATAATTTACAAATAAGTAGTTAATATAACTTTAAACTTTGAAAATAACAGATAAATAATAATTTTTTTTCTTCTAAAAACCGACACTTAAAAAAGAACGGAGGTAGTAATATATTTGCTATCCACTACTTTTCGTTAAATAGGGTCATGATATAGATTATTTACTACATTAATAAAATATTCAATATTTGTATATATGTTTCTAAAATATTAAGGATACTCATTTTTAATTTAATTTAATATTTTATGAAATCGATTTTTCCAATTGTGCAATATTACACATGATAAGTCTTATTAATTATCTATTTTTTCTTATTAATAACTCACTTTCATAGTTATTTTATAGATTTACCTTCTTGAAATATCTCTTTTTCCCCATATAAAAAACGAATAATTAGTAAAAAAAAAAATAGACAATTAATTAGACTTATCATGTACAATGTTGCGCACGTTACATATATGAAATAATAAGAGGATTAGTGAGAATATGCTTAAAGAATGGTATAAGCATTGCTGTGTTTTTTTTACAATAATATAACATTGCTGTTTGAAAGATAGTATAGCTATCATTGCATTAATTAATCTATGAATGAAGTTTAATTGAATTAATATATGACACAACATGTGCCACGGTTATAAATTTATAATATTCTCAACGTGGTTTTCAATACATTATTTTTTAATGTTTAACTAGTATTTTTTAACTGACATTAAATTTTGAGTTATTTTTTTTTATGGATAACAGTACCCAACTTTTTTTGGTGTGTACTAAAGAACTCTCCATAAAGTAATTAAACAAATTTAGATTATTTTTTTCGCACAATCTTGGTTCGTCGCCTAAGATGGGATAAAAATTTTCTGTCTCACTTTTATGTTATATTCTCTGTTCCTCACTAATAACAATTTATCACATAATAAAATAAAATTATAACTTATTAACACATATATATATTTTTAGTTTCTAATTGATGAGAAACATAGATATACTATTTTTTTGGATAGTAGATATTTAGACCTAAGTGATTATCTCGAGCCATAGCAACGTCAGGGACGGGTAATTAACAAGCTCGGTTACAGCTTGGCAGGCTGCTACTTTAAAAAGTTTTAATTTTAATTTAAAATCTTATCCTGTTGTTCTAAATTAAACCTCCACTACCCTTATACTCCCTCCGTCCTTTATTATAAGTACCTTAGGACAAAAATACGCAGATTAAGAAAAATAGTTAGTTGTCATTAATGTGTATATTTTTTCAAATTTACTCTTCATTTATTAGTGGTTTGTCATATCCCATAAAGTCTATTAAGAGAGAGAGAGAGATATACTAATTGTATTAATTAGGGGTAGTATTGTAAAAACATAATTAATGTATTTTGTAAATTGAAAAGGGACTTATTAAAAGGGACACAATTTTTTGTCCTAAGGGGCTTATAATTAGGGACAGAGGGAGTAACATATATAGGGTGCATTTGATACACACGGTGTTACTCCTTCTGGACTCAAATATAAATAAAAATACTTAATGTCACATTAATTAAAAAAGTTAGTTAAATTCATTTAATTTTTTTGGTGTAATAAAAAACTAATTGTATTTTTCAAGCTACTCTTTCTTTTCATTTAATTTTTTATGGGAATTTGTTTCATGATAACATTAAATAGAGTGAAATTAATTAGAATTTGTTTATATTTTAGACCATCAAACATAACTGTTTTTCTGCTTATAATTGAGTTCAGAGAGGGTATTAGACAATAAGAACAACACAAGACAAAAGTCTGAGTCACAACACAACTTTTTATCTTGTCTATTGTTTGGTGAACAAAGGATAAAATAAAACAAGTACATTAATGTAAAATTTACTTTTTTTTACTAAAAAAGATATTCATTCATTCAAATTAGTAAAATACATCGAAAACAACACAAATTCAATATCGCTAAAAATCGAAAAGGATGAATCTGCGAACTAACTAACAGCACTCAGGTTAATAGCATAAAACGAAAAAATGCATACAAATGTGACAAAATCAAAGTGACCGGAATACCTATGCCTCTGGATCTGTAACTTTAATGCCCAAATCTTGATTGAATCTGTAATGGATCGAAGCTGATCTGCCAATCTGAACCAAACGAACACCGCAACAAGACGAAAAACTAAACAACGCCGCACCAAGACGACGAACAAAACAAAACCGCACTCAGACGACGAAATCACGGAAAACACGAAAGAAAAATCAGATCTATGTGGAAAAACTACTTATTTAGATAAAAAGAGATAAAATATGATGTATAGAGGGGTGATTTCAGGCCAAAAAATGGCCAAAAACCACCTCCTCCAGTGAATGAGAAAGAAGGAAGATAGGAATAGAGAGAAGGTTGAGAGAGAGGGGCGGCTAGGGTTAATGTAAAATTTACTTAAATACCTTTTGTAATATTCAATTTCATATATAATAATATATTATATTATATATTATCAAATATAATAAAATACAATATCGTGTATATAAAATTTATATGCAAAATTTATTCGCTCACATGTTTTAAATTATACTAATTAAACAGAAACTACAACCAGGATGTTGGTTTTTTCATTGCTTGTCCCGAACGAGACTAGAAACCGGAGATTATCATTCACAAAATAATGGATACGAATAATTTCACAAGGCCTCTAAATAAACGTGTTCGGTGCAGAATGTGGTTGATTGTTTTTTAATCGTAATAATTGAGTTAGAGTTTTTTTTTTAACACAAATAATCGAGTTAGAGTTAGAGACTAAAAATGATTTTTTGTTATTAAGTTGAGATTTAAAATCTTGACAAAAAAAGATAAGATTTAAAATAAAACTCGTACTTTTTTTAAAAAAAAAATTGTAGATCCCGTTAGTCATTCATTTTTATAAACATATTAATTACTCCCTCTGTTTCGTTTTACTTGTCAATTTTTTATAGAAATTTTGTTACTATTTATCTGTCGTTATTAAAGTTTAAGATTACATTAATTATTTTATGGTGGTAGCATTTCTTATTAATAACTCATTTTTCTATTTATTTTATATATTTACTTCATTGAAATACCTTTCTTTCCCCATATAAAAAATGAATCATTAATATAAAATATAAATAATTAATTAGACTTATCGTATGCATTGTTGAACACGTTGTGGTCAATGATATAAGAGGATAAGTGAGAATATGCTTAAAGACGTATAGCACCGCTGTAGTACAACTATTATTGCATTAATTAATCTACGAATGAAGTTTAATTTAATTAATATATTCACACAACATGTGCCACGGTTATAAATTTATAATATTCTCCACGTGGTTTTCAATACGCTATTTTAATTTGATGGGTACTATTTAAAGTTCTTTGTACTCTCTCCGTTACTTTTTATAAGTCTTTTTAGATAAAAAAATATATATTAAAAAAATTATTTAATATAATTAAATTGTCTATAATGTGTATGTTTTTCTAAATTTATCCTTTAATTATACTTTTAATCAATTAATGTATGTCTTAGATTTTTAAATACTATACAATTAATTAGGGATACTTTTAGAAAAAGATAACTAATGTATTTTGTAAGTTGAAAATGAACTTATAATTAGTTAACAATTTTTTTCTTTCTAAAAATGACTTATAAAAAGTAAGTATTTGCTTACTACTCGAAGATACATTTATTTGACTGAACTTTTTTAATTGGAATATTTGAAATTTATTAACAAGTCCTGATTTTCTTTTCACTGTTTTTTTCCACGTTCACTTCTCAGTTCTCACACCCGCCCCTCTTTCTCTTTCCCCCCTCCCACCCTCTCTCAAAATTTATCTTTACTTGTTATCTCACTCATGCTTTGAAAATAATGCCCTCATACGTCATCACATGTTTTGTCACATTTTATTTTGAGAAATAATGCCCTAACATCTGATGAGAGTGATGTGATGAGAAGAAAAAAATTAAAATAAAATAAAGATATAAAAATTATTGTGAAAGAAAAATAGTGCATGGCTGCATGCATGGATATATTTTTATAATTTGTATGGAATAAAAAGTAAGTACAAGAACTAAAAAGAAAATTCGAAATAATTATATGGATTAAAAACGTATTTAACGATTCTTTCTTTTACGTCTTATAAAGGTGTGAGAATGGTAGACAAAACAGAAGAGAAAAAATATAATATAAAAAATTAAGAAGACGTGAAAAAACGATGATTGAGAGTAAAATATTCACTGTGGTTCCTGGAAAGCGTGGAGGAGGTTCATAACTTGATCTTCTTCCCGATCACATTTCATATATATTATTATTCCGGTAAATTATTATATGCGGCCATGCGCTCATGCTCCACGAGGCGCTGGCGGGATTTCACAGCCTGTGCGAGATCTTCTTACCCGGGTGTATATGTATATATATATATATATATATATATGGTCGTCATTTGTGTATTCTCCACATCCAATCCAAGTCAATTATAATTTCATAGCCCTTTTTTTCCTTTTCTGTCACATACGCACACCACCCAGTGAGAGTGAGTTAGTTACCAAAAAAAGAGTCCAAAAATGCCCACATTAGCTGCCGAGGCATATTCCCAAGCCAACCTGAAGCCCATTTTTGGTGCTTCAGGAGTAAAGGGCAAGCCAGTAACCACTTTGTCCGCAGATTTTGATCTCTCTGATTTCATTCAATCCGTAATTACGGAAAAACCAGACATAGACACACCATTTAGCATCCTCGATTTAGGTGTCGTAATGGACCTCATGAACAAGTGGACCACCAAGCTTCCCAACGTTCAGCCTTTCTACGCCGTCAAATGCAACCCCAACATCTCCCTCATTGGCACACTCGCTGCACTCGGCTCCAGTTTCGACTGCGCCAGCCGCGCCGAGATTGAATCCGTTTTATCGCTCGGAGTTTCACCCGACAAAATCATCTACGCCAACCCGTGCAAACCGGAATCCCACATCAAATACGCTGCCAGCGTCGGCGTCAACGTGACAACCTACGACTCCGTAGGTGAGGTCGAAAAGATCAAAAAATTTCACCCGAAATGTGAGTTGCTCCTCCGCATTAAACCTCAGGAAGACAGCGGAGCACGGTCGTGTTTGGGACTCAAATACGGTGCGCTTCTAGAAGAAGTTCCGGACCTCCTCCGAGCTGCCGACGTGGCAGGACTTAAAGTCACGGGCGTGTCGTTCCACATAGGTAGCGGAGGAGCTGACGCGCGAGCCTATAACGGAGCCATCGCGTCGGCTAAAAGCGTTTTCGAAACGGCTTCACGGCTCGGCCTGCCGAGAATGCGGATCCTTGATATTGGTGGAGGGTTTACTTCTGGGACTCAATTTGACGCAGCTGCTTTGAAAATAAACGCAGCAATTGAAGCTCACTTCGGGAACGAAGAGGGTCTCGTGGTAATTGGTGAGCCTGGTCGTTACTTTGCGGAAACGACGAGCACTTTGGTGACTAAGGTTATTGGGAAGCGTGTGAGGGGTGATTTGAGGGAGTATTGGATCGACGACGGAACATACGGAACTTTGAATAACGTTTTGCTTGATTTTGCCACCGTCACGTGCACGCCACTTAGGTGTGCCTCAAAACCTGAGAACCCCACGTGCAGAGACCCAGTTATAACTTACTCTTCCACTGTGTTTGGACCCACTTGTGATTCTATAGATACGGTTCTTAAAGAATACCAGCTCCCTGAATTGCAAATGAACGATTGGCTTGTGTTTCCCAACATGGGTGCTTATACAACGTCTTCTGGGACTAACTTCAATGGGTATAGCTCATCAGCCGAGCACATCTACCTTACATGTTCCAGTCCTGTTGCAAGAGAACAAGCCTTGTTCTAGTTGTTATTGTTGTTGTTGTTATCAATCCTAAAAACCCATGTTGCGGTGTTTGTTTTGTGTATTTCTAGTTTACGGTCTTTCTTTTGGTTTGGGAAATCTTGTAACATGGAGCGGCATGGGTGGGTGTAGACTGTAGAACTCCTGATTCTTTTCTGATTGTCCCTTTCCATCTTGTAATTTTGGGAATACTTTTGTATCTTTTGAATTTTGGAATAAAATTTTGTGTACTTTTTGCCTTCCTTTGTATTATTTTTTTAACCAGTAATATAATCTGCAATTCACGGTTTTTTTATAAAAAGCAAAATGTCAAATTAAAAAAAATATTTCAAGGAAAATAGATCTGGGTCCTTATACCAGGTCTTCTTGGGACCAACTTCATTAGGTTTGGCATTGACTCGTCAGCCACGCACTCACCTAGTTTGCATGCTCCATGTCTGTTGCGCGCGCGAGAAGAAACCATGTTCTAATCAATCCTAATAGCTGTGTTTGTCAAGTTGGCTTCTAGGACGGAATATTATGATATGTGGTTCCCCGGGAAATCGCAAAATAATCAATAATAATCTTAAATTAATCAAGCTCACATGATTCTATTGAGCATTTTCAACAAATTAATTTTTTCTCTCATTTTTTTCTTAAATTAATTGAGAGAAGTTGTGCTCAGCACGCGTGGAAAAGGAAAATGGAACCTTGTGCTCAGCACGGGTTGGAAAGAAAAACGAAACTTATAATGTAGTTAAGTTTTTGCGAAAAAATGGTTAATTTTATGCGGGAAAACAAATGAATGAGTTTTTACGTGTCTTTAGTGTAGTTAAGTTTCTTAAATGGAGTAATACCCAATTTAGTCCCTGAAATTTGTCACTCGTATCAATTTGGTCCCCCACTTAATGAATATTCCAAAATAGTCCATGGCATTTCACAACGTTAATCAGTTAGGTCCCTAGGTTAGTTAACAGCGTTAGGCAGCGTGATGTGTCACGTTAACTGTGACTGGTCTCACACATAGGTAAATTACAGGGACCAATTTGATGAAAAGTCTTATTCTTGATTTAGGGTTTTTGGGGTGTTTTTAAATTGAGAACAGTCTTCTTCCTCATTTCTCTGCACTCCATTATTGTCTTCTTTTTCATTTCTTCCCTTAAATCATATTATAGATTCAAATCCTAGATCTGAGATTTTTGTCTCCTAGATCTTAGAACGATGAAGAAGGAAACAAACCGAGGAGAGAAGAGGGGAAAAATTGAAAACAAGAATTGAAACGGGGTGGAAACCCCCTCACAACGAGTTGGCGAGTCAGATTCGGTGGAAAATGGAGGGTTTTCTTGGGGTGGGGGTGGGTGAAGGTTGTTGAGGGGGTACGTCGAGACAAAGGGTTTGGATGTCTTTGAAGGAAGAGCAAGAGAATGTGGAAGAAGGTGATGAAGATGCGTTGTGAATCCGAACCGTTGATTTGCCCCATGGTCGCCACATTGAAGGGAAAAACTCTACCTTCTTATGCTTCTTCTCTTTTTTTTTTTGAACTACTTTTCTTTTCTGTTCAATTATCTTGGATTTGGGGGAATTGGGAAATGGGGTTGGAGAAAAGGAGAATTTTGGGGGGGGGGGAATTGGGGTTTTTTTTGTTGAAAATGGGGGGAATTAGGAAATGGGTATGAGGAAATGATGGATTTTTTTTTTTAAGTAAGCAAAATGGGGCCATTGGGGTTTGTTTCTATTTTTGGTGTTGGGGTTGAGGATGGATGGAAGGAGAGGATGAGATTTTGATTGTTTAAAGCTTAGGCTTTGGGGGTGGTGGTGGTGATTGAGGGAAGAGCTGCAAAAGCGGGTGGTGGTGAATTTGCATGTGTGCAAATTTTGTGGTTGTCCTCAACTTTTTGTTTTTCTTTTACGCTTTTTACCAGAGAAAAAAGAGAGACAGAGAAAGAGGGAAGAAGCTAGGGAGTGAGAGAGACAACAATGGAAAAGGAGTTCCAAATGAGGATGATGAACATTGCTGCCCTAATTTTAAAACTCCATTAGTATCAATTTAGTCCCTGTAATTTGCTTTTAATGAGACAGATGATGCGACGCATACGTGGACAATGACATGTGTGCCACATAGACACTTAACGTGACACATCACCATGTATAACGGCGTCAGCAAACAGAAACCAAACGAGGGACCTAACTGATTAATGTTGTGAAATGCCAGGGACTATTTTGGAATATTCATTAAGTGGGGGACCAAGTTGATACGAGTGACAAATTTAGGGACCAAACTGGGTATTACCCCTTTCTTAAATATATAATAGAATAGATACTCCCTCCGGTCCTTATTATAAAGAACAAAACCTAATCCACATGGAATAAGAAAAATCATTGAAAATAGTTTTTTTAATTAATACTTTTAAAGATTTAATTTTTTCCAAAAATACTTCTTTTTTAATCTCACTTACATAGGAAACAATTGTATCTCGTTAATATAAATCTCATTATAAATAAGGGTATATCTGAAAATTAAGCATTTAATACATTTAAAAATTGATATATGTTTCATATACTAATTAAGATAAAGAAAAAACCCTTTTGTTCCTTTTGTTTTGATAAATAAAATTTAGAGTGAGGGGATGGTGCCCCAGTCCAAGGCAGGGAATACCTCCGGGTCCTAAGAACACTTACAAAAGAATATTGAGATTCGAACCTACAACTTATCAGATACGAGACCTTGTCGTGTTTCACTAGACTAACCTCTTAGGGTTAAACCCTTTTTATTCTTTATAACAAGGACGGGAGGGCGCCGTAAAATATAAGATTAAATTTTGCAAGCTGTTTTTGTTTATGTTAAAATAAACTAAAGTATAATAGACGCATTTATTCACCATCAAATAAGAATGTAAGTTATAAAATCAAAATACAGAGAAGTGTAATTTTTTTCTTTTTAAATTCAATTTAGCTTAATTTAAATTAAACTTATATGCATTTATAATTTTATTTACAAAAGTATTATATTGCTTATATCTGTATGATAAAAAATTCATCACAAATACTTTTTTCATAATCATATTCTCTAAGTAACCTCTAATTATTTTAATATATTTATAAATCTGTTAATTTTTAATTATTATGATTTTTTTTTGAAGGGAATGAAATTTATTGTTTGAACTAGTCTTTTCTTTTTCTTTATTTTGGTTGCGTTTTATATTAAAAATGAGTATCAATTAATAAAGAATATTTGGAAAAAAAAACGGAATAAGATTTCTATAACAAAGTAATAAAAAAGGACAAATATAAATGAGTTAATTTGTGACATTATATATGTTCTTTTTCAAGCCAGTATCTAGATCTCAAGATTTATTTACTAACTCTTTAAAATTTCATGCAGACATGAAAGAGAGCATCCACGAATAGCATATTCCCATTGTATTATTCCCCCGGACAATTAGGGGTGAACAAGACCCAACCCAACCCGAATACTTGTTTCATCTCTGATCTATGTGACTCATAGTGTCTCAGGTTTGTTTGGGCCTAGGGATGAGTTAAGACTTAAAAAAATGAATAGCATCAAAATTTAGGGACGAGTTAGGTCAAATATAATATGTTCCAACTCGCCATTTACTCACCAATTTGTTAGTTCTATTATGTTTGAGATGTGACTTTTATAAACAAAATATTCTAAGTTGAAATCCATGTTAGTTTATTTATTAATCTTGTAGCAAAATACAATTGTAAGAGTCCTGTTTGGCTCTGTGCATATAGTAAAATACTAAAAATATTCAATCTTTCACTTAAAATTTTTAATCATGGTTGAGTGATCGAATAGAGGTTGAGTGATCATAGTTAGAGACAAATATAACACGTCTCAACCCGTTCCTTATTAATCCCTACAGCCAAAGGCATCGAACAGATGTTGAGAAAAGGGTCAACCGAAATTGTCCTTTCGAGATAATCTGTTGGGAAATAACAAGCCGCTTCCATGAAAGTTTTTTTTTTGTTGGGGAATATCCCTTATTTCTTTTATGTTCTTGACTACCTCTTTTTTCTCAATTAACTATCCAAATGCGCCCTTTTTTTGTCTTCACCTATGTTTTTTAATTTTTTTTCTAACTACCTATGTTTTATTTTAAATAAATAAATAAATATAGGTGAGAAGTCGTCTATGGCATAGCCGACTTCTCACCACGGGTCAAAAAAGGGGCATTTGGGTAGTTAATTGAGAAAGGGATAGACAAGAGTAGGGTGTAAATGAGTTAAACTATTCATGAACTATTTGGGTTTGACTCATTAAATGCTCGATCAAATCGTTTCTTTAATTAAATGAATCAAGTTCAAGCTTGAGATTGAACTCAATTATAAATGAGCCAAGTCCAGGCCTTACAGACTCGATATTAAGTGTTTCGTATAAGTATTGTGGTATTTAAGTTGTTGTGGTGGTATTTTGTTGGGTGAAGTTGCTCTATTAGCATTGGACTAAATATCTCAATAAATAAATGGGGGTCATTTTTTTTGAACTCATGCTTTTGTAATGTTTAAGCTTAAATTGTATATTTGGACTCTTATTTTTGTAATGTTCAAGCTTAAATTGTATTTGACAAAGACATGTTATATGTTTTTAGGATTTTTTATCAAGCTTTTGAAGTTTTTTTTTTTGTAGTAGTCAATAAATCTTGAATTTCATGTTAAGTACATATATCTACTTTTTTTTTATCAGAAGGAAAAGAAAAGAACAAAGAAAAAAGATTAAAATCGCAGGGACATAACCCCCATGGCATCAGCTAAGATAAAACTAGACAGAGTGGGGGGGGCAAACTTGATAAACTATAGGACCAGAATCCAAACTAGCTCCATGCTTAGCCAACCAATCAGCGCTATGATTTCCTTCACGCAACGTGTGAACAAAAGATAACCTCCAAGAATAGGAAATAAAATTCCTAATATGAAAGACAATAGGAGCAAGAGGATGATTGTGATGGACTCCCTTGTCAATAAACTTAAGAGCTGTTTGAGAATCTGATTCACAAATGACATCTCGGAAGCCTTCATTCCAAGCCAACAAGAGGCCATTATAAATTGCTTGAAGCTCAGCAATGATATTTGAGGTAACACCACAGCTACCTACAAAACCAACCAACCACTCCCCCACAGAATTTCTGATTAAACTGTCATAACCAGACCGCCCTGGGTTTCCCAAGGAGCTACCGTCAACATTGAGCTTAACTATATTGTCTCCAGGAGGAACCCAAGAGACATACCGAGGTAATCTATGAGGAGAAGCAACCCCAAAAACCTTTGTAGTAGTTTGCCAAAGAGAATTTATTTTGCTAAGGATCCTGAATTGAGGCAAACGAGTGTCATTGAAAATCTCTTCATTACGAGCCTTCCAAATTTCCCAACAAGAAATAAAGAACAAGGCATTGTCGGAAGCCGCATACTCTTTAATCCAATCACTAAGAGTGCTACAATGGAAGTTAGGAGAGGACCAAAAACCAAGAGCCAACCAAATTGATTTTGCACAAGGGCAATCACGCAAAGAATGAATAATAGATTCCTCAGTGCTACCACAACGGTGGCATGATGCATCAGCAGTAACATGATGAAGGGACCGAACTTGGTTTGTGGGCAAACTATTATGCATGATCATCCACACAAAGAAGCGAATATTTTCAGGTAATTTTAATTTCCACACCCAAGTCCAATTCCCAACATTATTATGCAACATACTGTTATTCTGTAATAACCAAGAGTATGCGCTCTTTGTAGTATAAGTACCTGAAGTAGAGGGTGTCCAAATGAGAACATCATCTAAATCTGGATTCAAAACAATACTCAACAGATCCATCCTTATATCAGCAGGCAAACAAGTATATAAGCGATCAAAATTCCAAGTTCCTGATTGACAAACATCATTAATTTTCAGCTCAATATCATGAATGTCCACATAAGGAACACAATCTGCTAACCTCCCCTTATGCATCCAATTTTCATACCAAAGAGAGATATCACCCTTACCAACTCTAGTTTTGAAAGCTGGTCTAAGAAGTGGCACAGCTTTAGAAATTGAATTCCAAGTATAAGAGGCACCATTAAAAGAATTATCATCCAGAATATGAGAGTGAGTTAAATACTTTGCAGAAAGAGATTTAACCCACAACTTATCCGGACAATGAAGAAGTTCCCAAATATGCTTACCCAACATGGCAACATTCATTTGCCTAGCTTTTCTGATCCCAAGACCACCTTGGTTCCTAGGTTGAGTAACTTTGTTCCAATTGATCCAATGCCCAGATGTGCCTCCCCAGATAAACTGATTAATGCATGAATCTATTTTATCACAAATACCTTCAGGGAACCACAGATTCTGCATAGTATACACGGGCATGGAATTGAGCACAGATTTAGCAAGAGTGACCCTTCCAGGCCTACTTAGCAGCCTTCCCTTCCAACCAGCCAGCCGAGAATTAATTTTATCAATGATAAAGGAAAAATCCTTCTTTGTGACTCTACCTGTAAGCATTGGAAATCCAAGATATTTGCCAATATTATATGTATGCTTAAAATCAATGATACCTGCCAAATTTGCGACATCCCTCCTTGAAAGGTTTGTAGAAGGAAGGAACTTGGATTTGTGAATATTTATTTTCATCCCAGAGGCTAAGCAAAATGAATGTAAGACTTCTTTCACAAGTCTAGCTTGGCCCGAAGTAGCCTTAGTAAAAAGAAGACAGTCATCTGCAAAAAATAAATGAGAAATGGCCGGACCATTGCTTGAAATTTTAATAGGTTCCCATTTGCCATTATCAATTTGCTCTTGGATTAGAATAGCCAACTTCTCCATACAAAGAATAAATAAATAAGGTGACATGGGGTCACCTTGTCTCAAACCACGAGTAGGGGTAAAACTATCCAATCTTTCATTGTTCCATTTAAGGGCAAGGGATGATGAAGTCATGCAACTCATGATTAAAGAAATAATTTGAGGTGGGAAACCAAACTCAGATAAGGTAAGCTTCAAAAAGTTCCAATCCACACGATCATATGCTTTCTCAAAATCAATCTTAAACATAAGGAAACCAGATTTACCCTTCTTCCTATGCATGTGATGAACTATTTCTTGAGCAATGAGAGCATTATCAGCTGTGCCTCTGTTGGGAATAAAGCTGCTTTGAAGGGGCCCAATAAAATCATTCAAGAAAGGCCGCACTCTTCGGACTAGAACTTTAGAGATCAGTTTCAACAAGACATTACATAAGCTAATTGGCCTAAAATCTTTTAGGCTCTTGGGCTCATCAATCTTAGGAATAGGAACAATAAGAGTCTCAGCTATGCTAGGAGGAACAAGGCCCATAGAAAAGGCGTTTGAAACTAAAGTCCAGACATCCTTACCAACAATATACCAATAGTTTCTGAAAAAGATTGGCCGAAAACCATCTGGTCCAGGAGCTTTATAGGGGTCCATAGAAAACAAGGCATCCTTCACTTCATTCATTGACACTGGTTGCAACAACAAATTATAGAGCTCCTGATTAATTTGGGGAATGGCATTTAGCTTAAGACTAGCAGGGTCACAATAATCATTAGAATTAAATAAATTCTTAAAATACTTGGTAGCTTTTCTCTTTAAGACCTCTTCATCAGTGCATTGAATACCATCAATAGTGAGTCTAAGCACCTTGTTTCTCCTTCTACGGACCACTGTCTGAGCATGATAGAATTTGGTATTTTTATTACCATACTTAACCCAATTCTCTCTGGATTTTTGGAACCACAACAATTCTTCCTCTTCAAGCACAGCAGAATATTGTTGTTGTAATTCTTTCTCCAAAAGAATAAGATTGGAATAGGGAAACTCATCAAGCTATAGATGCACCCCCTTAATGCGAGCCTCAAGCACTCTTTTCTCTTAAAAATATTGCCAAAAGTCTCCTTGTTAAAAATAATAGAATCTGTCCGAATTCGACCAAGCTTAATAATAGCATCACCAAGAGTAGAATTCCAAACATTATGAACTAAGGCTTCATAATCTGGATGATTCATCCAAGCTGCTTGAAAATGGAATAAATGCGTCCTGTTACTTGGAAGCTTGCTGCAAGTAAGAAGCAAAGGGTTATGGTCCGAACCATGTTGAGACAAAACTTCAACTAGAGAATGAGGAAAAGCCATATGCCAATCAATATCTGCCATGACTCTATCTAGTTTTTTCCTCACATGGCCACCTAACTGAATATTTTTTCTCCACGTAAAACGACCTCCTATAGTATGCACATCCATCATATTACAAGCAGACATAGTTTGAGAGAGAAGCAAAGCCCTTGATGCATTAAAGTTACCCCCTGACACTTCAGTTGAATAGAGAATTTCATTAAAATCACCAAGCCATAACCAGGGACCATGAATGTCTTCTCTCAATGTGATTAAATGGTCCCACAAGGTTCTCCTACGGTCAAAAGAAGGAGAAGCATATAAAGCAGTAACAAACCATGCAACACTTTTCTTTTTAAAAAGAAGAGTGATTGCTTGGTCCATGTTATCCAAAATAGAAATATCAACATCATCAACACAAGATAAAATCCAAATACCACCTGAGTGGCCACGAGCCTCCTGAATGCAAACTGGATTGTAACCCAAGTCAAGCCAAAATCTTGCAACTTTGACAAAAAGAACATGAGTTTCATAGATGCACACCATAGAGGGATGGTGAGTCCTGATAAGATCACGAGCATGGCGCCTAGTATTTCTACCAAAAGCACCCTGAATGTTCCAAGACATGATTACGAAATTATGGAAACTATCCATTAACAACCATGCAAGGAAAAAGAGGCCGCCTGGCCAGAGGCTACGTTGCCATGGCATCGCATTGTGTCTCCCACACCACTTCAGGTGTTTCTTTAACATTCTCAATGATAGCATGATTATCATCGCATTTGTTCTGATCATGGTTGGCAAGGTCCTCTTCATCCGGTAGCAAGATAAACCTGTTGGGGGAGATAGCCTTCATATTGACTGTAGACTTTGCTCCAAAACCCAAGTCATAAATCTTTGGACCCTGTTGATTATGAATTTTGCTTTTTGAGTTTCTGAATATCCTTCCCTTTGTCAGCATTGTGCGCTTGGCCAGCTAGAGAAGGCTCTTGTCTTGGCCTTTTGTTTGGCCCATTAGTAGTCAATGGCTTAGAAGATGAAGCCTTGTTGGTATGTTGACCGAAAGGCACCTGTTTATTGTAATTAGCATTCACATGACCTGTTTGCTTAGCAATTGATTTATTTCCATGCGGCTTGCCTCCCTTAGTCAGAGTATCTTTATTGCCATTAATTGCTTGATCCTTATTTGAATTTTTTTGAATCTTTCCGTTTCTTTTCTTTCTCCTAACGGACAGCCACTCTCCATGGATTTCGCCTGGATCTTCTGCACGTAAATGAGGCGTAATTTACGCACGAATCGATCTTGAGGAGCCGTATTTTCAAGATCGCAATTATTAGGACTTGATTGCACCAACCTGCTGCGTGACCTTTTCATGTCGTGCGGTTCCTTTCCTGTGCGCCTCAGAAGGCGTGTTCTCCTCTGTAGGTTTACGCTACGATCCACGACCAAGATGGCCATAACATCCACAAACAGAACAAATGCGATGTAAACCTTCATATTCAACGCGATACCAATAATCCTTCAACCAAATCTTCCCTACAACAGGTTTGTTCAAATCAATCTGGACACAGACTCGTGCAAACCTTCCTCTATGAACATCAATAGTATTTCTATCAACCTTTATAGGAGTTCCCACAGCAGATGCTAGAGCTAAAAGAATACTCTCATCATAATAGAAAATATTTAAACCGGGAAAACGAATCCACACCAAGGTCTTGTCAATTTTGGCAGATGGAGAAACAAAATCTGATGTCCAACATTGCACCGTTAAATAATGATCAAAAATCATCCATGGACCCTCTCCCATGACTTTTGCACGATCTGACTCAATATCAAACTTTACCATGAAAAAGCCATTATCAATATCCATAATTTCAAAACCTCCTACCAGCTTCCATATCTTATGCAGTCTTTCCCTCATGGTGTTGAAACCAATGGTTTTACCTAATAGTTTCACCCCGAGAGCATCTTTCCAAGGAGCACACAGACCCTCAAAAACCTTATCATCAATAATGACCATAGGTTTTAGAGGATTCCCCTCCTGATATTCAATCCTAGCAAGATTTTCCTTGATCAGATCAACCTTCTGTCGTGGTGCTGAGATTTGTTGCTGTCCCATAACCATATCCCGAATGGAAGGCTTCTTCTGTTTATCATTTATGTGTTTACCTCCACCACCATCTGGTGGTTTGTCCCTAGCAGTGGCCGCAAAAACAAAAGCTTGAGAGTTTTCCACCTCTACCTCCATATTATAGATTATCAAATAATATCAAAATCTTTATTAAATATTAAACTGATAAAATTAAAAAGTAATTAAAGAAAAATTTTCATAAATACACAAATAATTTAATTATTAATGAGCTTAACAAGACAAGCTCAAGTTTTATTATTATTATTAAACAAGCTCAATTTTTTTGTTAAATTCGTTTAAATAAATGAGCCAAGCTCAAAGTTCACTATTTTTTCACAAATCAAACTCAATCTCCAAGTGTTCGATTCGACTTGACTCAATTACACCCCACCCATCACTTAGTTTTTGAAGCAAATCGGGTAATAACCCGCTCGTGGAGTTATGAAAATTCCATTCACTCCAATGTATGCATATGTTTTTTTAGCCAATAGATTTTTTGGGAGCATTGATCGGTATGCAGTGTTTCAGCCGATTAATCATTTGCTTATTTTTTACAATGATAAGAAATTTAGAAGACTAGCAAAAATTAAAAACGGCTTCATCTTTGCCACAAGTCCACAACTTTGGCCTACTCTGAGCTTTCATATCTACCTCACACTAGAAAAATAAAATCTAAGCCACGTCAGAGGATAACATCTAACCCAACCAATCACAGCAATTGTCATCAGATAACCCAGTTCAAGCTTACGCACTCTGTGGCCCATCATATTATCCAAATCACACATTCCTCCACACATCTTAGCCACACAAAAACCAATCCACAAATTTACCTTATATTCATTCATTCATGCTATAAAAAATCACTCCTTGTGTGTCTCCCCTTTGATTCCCTTCAAACACATTCATTGCACAGACAAATTCAGAAGAGAAGAAGAGACTAATTCTTGAGATCGACATGGCCACCGTCACTTCCACCGCCGTTGCTATTCCATCGTTCACAGGCCTTAAGGTGAATGCTTCAAACGCAGGTAAAGTTAGTGCCACAACAAAGGTTTCAACTTCCCAAATGCCGAAGCTTAGCATCAGAGCTTCACTCAAAGACGTTGGAGTTGCTGTTGTTGCCACTGCTGCAAGCGCAGTGCTAGCTAGCAATGCAATGGCCATTGAAGTGTTGCTTGGCGGTGATGACGGGTCTTTGGCTTTTGTTCCCAACAGTTTCTCAGTGGCTCCTGGAGAGAAGATTGTATTCAAGAACAATGCTGGTTTCCCTCATAACATTGTGTTCGATGAGGATGAGATTCCTAGTGGGGTTGATGCATCGAAAATCTCCATGTCTGAAGAAGATCTTCTCAATGGGCCTGGTGAGACTTACAGCGTTACTTTGGATGCGAAGGGTACCTACAGTTTCTATTGTTCCCCTCACCAAGGAGCTGGTATGGTTGGAAAAGTCACTGTTAATTAAATGCCTCAAGTAAGGACCATCTCCTCTTTGTAATATGGTTCATGTTAATTTTGTTCTTGTAGAAGAGCTTAATTAATCGTTGTTGTTTGTGATGGGATATTATTGTATGAGATGAACTGATTTAATGCCCTGATGTAATTCATTTACTTAAATGGGAGTCAGACTGTTTCCTCCTTAACTACACATGGAAATCCGCCGTATATGCATCATCTGTCCTGTTTATGAAGAATATGGTCTACTTTTGGTGGAGGATATGGTAATTCTAAAAGAACACCCTGGATCTTAACGCTGATTTCACATCTCTTTCAATTTTTTCACCCTTTTTTTGACCATCACATTATTTATATATCACCTATGGCTATGACATACTTTTAAGCTCACTTTCCTTTGAGAACATATACACTCCAATTCGAAGGTGGGTGAACTTTTTGTTAGGTACCAGAGTATCGGAATGGTGTCACACAACTAAAATAAGAGACGAGAAAATAAGGAAATGAACACACAAAATTTACGTGAAAAACCCTCAACAAATAAGGGGAAAAATACGAGTAGTAGGAAGAATTTCATTATGTGGAAAAATATTACAAAATACCTCTACATAAATATCACCTTACAAATCTCTCACAATATCTTGTTGAGTATAAACGATAAAAGATGAGAAGAGAGAAGATTTGAGATGAATGAAAATGAAGGCTTTGGGGTTGTTTTATAACACCCAAACCAAGAAAAGATAAAGCCTGATGTGGGACTTGACTTCAACAATTCTCGAACTTGAAGATTTTGATTGAACCGTCATATCTTGTCACACTCTTCTGCGCTTCGAATTCCCCGTACGCTTCTACGTTTAGGCATACAGAGGATCGACACCAAGAATAAAACTTATCGGCGTTGATTGGTTTAAGTAATCACATCAAGTAGGATTATCTTTGGTGTGAATCTTTTCATATCCACGATTCTTCTCTACTACTTGAATGTAGTGATCTAAGTATCATATCTTTGTCACGGAATGAAAAATTTGGATTCTCGATGTCTGAAACCTATGACTTGATCACACGGTACACAACAATCTCTGTTATGCATTGCCCG
Organism: Calophaca sinica; assembly: GCA_037113605.1. Taxonomy (NCBI): domain Eukaryota; kingdom Viridiplantae; phylum Streptophyta; class Magnoliopsida; order Fabales; family Fabaceae; genus Calophaca; species Calophaca sinica. Next base: position 4,040,985 of record CM073735.1, read on the forward strand.
AGTTCCACCATTAACGCTTTGAATCCAGATATAGCTTAACTGCGAAACGTTATTTCCGTATGCTCGAAACAGCGTACAACAAAATTTCTGACAGTCTATAGATAACCGACTCACCGCTCCTCCTGCCGGTTGTGAATACATACCCGGTAGTGGATTTCCTCTTATCAGATCTCTTGCAAAATCAATCAACATAACCCCCGTGAATGAATTACGATCTCCAGTAACATAATACAACATCCCGAGGTTCGCTGATGTATCTAAGGATCCTCTTAATGTTCGATGCTCTGCTACCTGGATTTGCCATAAGCCGCCTAACCGCCTCCCACTTGGCAATGCGATGTACGGTCTTGTACATATCATGGCATACATAAGGCTTCCACCGTGATGCATACGCTCGAGACATTTCCATCCTCTCCGCCTTCATTCATAGGACTCGTACCTGAGGATAATTTAAAATTGACAGAAGCGGGGTAGAAATTGGCTTCTGAGCATGTTAGTAGCCATGAAGACCTTCCTTAGATAATTCTTTTGAAAGCCAAATCTTCCATCGTTTCTACTCGGTGAATTTGCATCCCTAAAATCTTGTTTGCGGGTCCCAAGTCCTTCATATCAAACTCCCAGCCATTGTCTGGCTTTAATTCTGGATTCGATCTTTGTTGGGGCTACCACCAACATGTCATCCACATACATGACAAAATGATGAAATCATTATCATCAAACCTCTTGTAAAATCGTCTGATAGTGCAGACTCAGTCTGTTGTAAACGAGCTAATTATGAAGGAATCAAATCTCTTGTACCAACATCTGGCGCCTGCTTTCAGGCCGTCATGAGATTTGGTCAACCTACAAACCAAGTTTTCTTTTTCCCTTGTTCTTTAAAGCTTACGGTTGAAGCATATAAATTTCTTGACTCTCATGAAGCGATCTTTACATCCAATTTCAAGATGTAAATCAAATCGACACACATTGCCAACACTACGATAGTAGTAAATCGACAAGCTGGAGAAAATATCTCGTCGAAAGTCTATCCCTTCTTTGAGCATAACCTTTGACTACAAGTGCGGCACGATCTGAATTCCACTTGATCATTCAGTCTCGTTTAATTTTGAACACCCATTTGTTCTCGGCGGCTTTCCGGACCCTTTGGAAGTTCAGCAAGTTCCTGTCTTATTTCTATGTAGGGCTTCCATTTCTTCTGCGTGCTGTCATCCATTGAGAAGCATCCTGATCGCTGTTCAACGCTTCTTGAGTGATGGTTCACGTTCTTGATCAAAAGAGCGAGTATGCATCATGGCGAGGCCATAACATAGTCCGAGTGCCGTGATGGTGCCGTTATCGGCGTGTTGATCGTCGAACTCCTTCATCATTGACTTCATCTGGTTCTTGTTACATGTGCTGCGGTTACGCTCGGAAGAATCATCTTCTTGAGTCTTTCTCTCCAACTGCCTTTATAGCGAGTCTCCTTGGAAATCTTTGTCATTTTTACGCTCACTTTGCAGTTCATTTTACGCAAAGACTACATCTCTGCTAACAATAAGCTTGCGGTAGTGGGTCCCATGGCGATACCCTTGACATTGTCAGCGTAACCCAAGAATATACATTTTTACGGATTTTGGATCCAATTTTGTTCTTTCTTGGGAGTTGTACATGTCACGCGAGGACATCCAAACACATGTAAGAAGAATAATCTGACCTCCTTTCCACATCTCCATTGGTGACTTGAACCAATTTTGTTGATGGCGATCGATTTATCACGTAACAAGCGGTTTGTTATACGCCCAAGATTTGGCGATCCGATGTTCGGCATAGCTCTTGTTCTTTCTAGGAGAGTCTGTTCATCCGCTCTGCTACACCATTCTCGAGGTGTATGTGCAGCGAATGAATTGTCTCGTAATACCCTCTTCTTTGCGGAATGATAGAAAGTTACCATCTACATATTCTCCTCCATTCATTCCTCAAGCACTTGATTTTCTTCGAGTTTCAAGCTCTACTTGTGCTTTGAACTCCTTGAATCTGAAACACATCGACTTCTTCTTGATTGGGTACACCCACAATCTCCGAGTAGTCATCAATGAATGATACAAAATACTTTGCTCCCATGGATGTTTAGTGACTCCACATCAGAATGTATCAAGTCTAGTATGCGTTTATGCTTAGCTACTTTTTACCAAATTTCAATCTATGCTGCTTACTTGTCTGATTATCACGAAGAGGTAAAGTTACCTAGTCTTGAGCAGGGTAAGAGATGCGTTCGCAATGAACTTTCAGCCACGTTCGACATATGGCAGCTGCGATGCCACATCATCGTTGATTCTTCATGGCTCGTGATGCAAGCGATGCATCCGCCTCTTTGCAATGTATCTCCCAAAAGCATGTATATATTGCTTGTGATCTTTTACGCTTTCATCACCACAAGGTTGCCCTTCACTACTTTCAAGACTCCACCTTCAATATGGATCTTGCACGAGGTCATCCAATTGCCCGATGGACAATAGATTCCTTTCAAGCCATTCACATGCATTACCCCTTGTATCTTCTGAGCGGTACCATCTTGCATCTTTATTGACGATCTGATTCCAACAATTTCTAAGGTGTAATCATTTCCCATAAACACTGGGATCCCTCTGAGACCAGGCTCATAAGTCTGAAAACCAATCGCGATTGTGAAAGTCATGTGCCATGTCGCTTTGAGTCACTTATCCAAACATCATTGAGTTTCCTTTCACCTTTAGGACTTGCTTTGCTCGCTATCTGATTTCTCCATCATCGAGGTACTTGCAACACAACCTTGAGAGGTTGATCTTCTGCTGAGGTCTTCTCTCCATTCTTCTTGTTCCAACACTCCTTCTTGAAGTGCCTCTCCATGCCCACAGTTGTAGCATTTGAGATTCTTTCTTCTTGAGATTTTGATCTACCATGATCTTGGCTCCCACTGAGGGCCACGTTAAGTTGATCCGCTCGTCATCGATAAAGCTTACGCTTGCTTTGAACTTTTCGACCTTTCCTCCTTATTCTTGCGCTGGATTCTTCTTCAAGAATTGCACGCAAGAACATCATCAAAGTGAAGAGTGTCGGCAACATTATTGTTTGTAATGTTGATGATGGAGTTGATCATCTGAATGGTAAACTCAAGTAAAGTTACGCGTTCATTTTCTCGCTATTTTGAAATCGATCTTTGTGAAACGAGCAAATAAGCGTGTTGAAGTGTTAATGTGATTCGTCACCAATGGATTCACTCGTTCGAAGAGTGTAGAGTTTCCTCTTGAGAATATTCTTGTGTGAAGTGACTTAACCGTCTGATTTGTTAAGTACATCCCAAATCTCCTTTGCGTCTTCTTTTACGCAACACTTGACAAAAAGCCCAGATCCGCCATTGCTAGGTGCAAATTGGCAACATTGTACGCCTTCTCTTTCCACTTTTCATCAGTCATATCTGCCAGTGCGCGCTTGATTGCTTGAAAGCAATTATCCTTCCTCAAAGCTAGCCACCTTCAATTTCCCACAGGAGAGTTACTCCCGTTGAACTTCTCTATCTCAAATTTTCTTTGCCATGGTTGTACACGAGCAATAGGATTCTATTTCACCAGTTGAATAGTAGCGATATCGTGAAACGATGATGCTAAGTATCCCGTACACGAACAAATCTATATATCGCTAACAATTCTTTGTAAAGTATACAACCACATCGTATGAATAGTAATAGCTGTATATGGAATAGTATCGTATCTGGAATAGTATTTGTAGGCGAAGTAAATAGTACACCGTAAGTTAAGGAAGAGAGGTGGGTCACCAATGGACACGCTTTAAATACTAGAATTTTCCTTAGCGAACTTTTCCTAGACATGCACTTCTACGCTACCACACTATTTCCAGCAATTCTTTTACGATGTGGAAGATCGGAACAATCTTTACAACCACATAGCATACTAAGAACCAGGCACCTTCCAGAGTGGCGCTTGACGGAATAGTATCACCAACCTTGGAGCTCACGATACCAGCGTTAAGTACGAGAGTATGTCGAATGGTGTCACACAACTAAAATAAGAGACGAGAAAATAAGGAAATGAACACACAAAATTTACGTGAAAAACCCTCAACAAATAAGGGAAAAACCACGGGGCAAGGCCAGAAGAATTTCACTATGTGGAAAAATATTACAAAAATACCTCTCACAAAATACCTCACAAATACTCTCACAATACTCTTGTTGAGTATAAGAAACAATAAAAGATGAGAAGAGAAGAATATTTGAGATGAATAAAAATGAAGCTTTGGGGTTGTTTTTATAACACCCAAGAACCAAGCCAAAGATAAAACCCACCGATGTGGAACTTGACTTTAACACTTTTTTTATTCGAGAACTAGAAAGATACAATCTTTTAAGATAACTAACGAATTTTAGTACGATCAATCATGGCATGTTAGAAGAAAAAAAATATGTTTTCATCACTTAATCCAAATGACAGGAGTTGGTCCAAATGGCGAGGAATTTGATTTCAATAAAATATCGAATTTGATTCTTGTGAAGGGAAAGAATAGGTAGTGTGAGAGCTTGCTTTCTCGGCTCAGATTAATTGAGGTCTAATGTGACTTCCAAATACGACAATCTAGAAAAAAAAATGTGTTTTCTCTATCATATTTGAAACCTCTGATATAGCTAAATATGATAATTTTGATAATGCAAATGTTTGTATAAATAATTAAAATGGATGTAACTCCCTTAAAACGTACCTAATTATTTTAAAGGGTAAAATAATTAATCTTAACCATGGACAAAGAAATCAACAATTAATATTATGTATACATTGAAATGTTTTAATTTGCACTACAAAATGAGAGCTAGTTTTAAAGAAGGCAAATTCAATTAATTTTACTTGAATTTAATTTTGACGATTATACTTTTTTTTTGCTTGAAATTTTGGTATTCATAAGCCATATTAGACTCTAATTGATCCAAGTCAAGTTGGATGAACACATTAATGGGATACAATTTTCTCAATGTCTATTTTCTTTTTCAGTCACACTAACGCGATCATAATTTATATTCACTTACTCCAAAAATAAGTCTTTTTTTTATAAACAAAAATAAGTCTTGAACACTTATTTTGTTTAATGATTTTTATAAAATATAAATTCAACAAATTTATCTATTAAACCATGTGAAATTAAGATAATTATTGAGAACCTTGGATTTAAATAAATTAAACATTTATATATATATATATATATATATAATATTGTAATTAATAGTTACTTTTATTTAAAAATATATATTATGTTAAAATAAAATTATTTGATGAAGTATCAATTAATTTTAAAATTATATAATTTTTTGTAAATCTAATTTATTCAGTAAAAAAATTTAATTCAATGAAATTAAATGTTAAAATATATAACGAAAGACTTGATATATAACATTTACGAAGGAATAATTTGGTAGCACTCATATGTTAGAGAATGAACAGGAACATTTGAACATCCATTGCATATTGATCTAATGTGACTTTTGAATATAAAAATTAAACACTGAAATATAAAATCTTAAACAATTTGTTTACCTGGTAAATGTTAAATTAGCACTGGAACAGTGATGAAAGACTTCGAGTTCATTGAAATCAATGGCTGTCGGTCGGTACTGGTGTGGGGAGAGAAACAACGGTTTATTACGCGCCCGAAGCCCAGAACTATATGCATAAAAGAATAATAAATACAATACAAATATACAGTATAGCTGTGGCATACGGAGCCTATTGCATACCATAACTTAGATGGTTCAAAAAATTCAGGGGTAAGAAGGAGCCCTTAACTTTTTTGCCAAACACGTCCTGCGATCCAATTCTCTCCCTTCTTTGACATTAGGTACTTATTTTTTACGTAGAAAAAATTAAGAGGTTATTATGCCTATGTAGTTAGAGCATCAGGGAGGGTAGATCGGGAACCAAGCACCTTGCCGCCGACATCTGGGAAAGACTCAAATCCAGGTAAGGAGCTTATTTTCCCATTTGCATTCACTTCGACGGGATATTTCAAAATGTGCCCTTGCAATGGGGTAAAATCATCAGCTGTATACTTCTTCCAGTTGTCTTCAGCAATCTTGTTTACACTCTTCACACAGTCCAAACTTTCAGGCTCCTTGAAGCAAGCATGTATGGTCCCTAAGTGCTCTGCCCACAAGGACATTCTATACCCATATACCTGCAAAATACCTCAATTAAATAGGTCCTTAGGAAAGTGAAATGGGGAATTGCCTCAGGCCTCTAAAAGGCCCAGAAGGATCAAACAAAAACTTTGTAGTTAGGTTTATAGTAAATATTTAGTGAATTTTATTTTACAAACCTGACCATGTGGATGTTCCTTTTTCTTACTCCATGAATGATGGGGTTGATATGCACCCATTGCTATCTCAGTATCTCTTGATCCAGCCAAAGATCGTTGATTGATATTGGCAGACCCAATTATCACATATTCATCATCCACAATCATTCCCTTGGCATGTACATAAACCATAAACCGTTGGAACTTTTGTGAAGCTGAAACCTGATGATCATTACAGAAAAATGTTAACCCAATGCTATCAAACACAAAATAAGAATACCAAACCTGAACTACATATCTACCAGCAAGTAGATTGGTCATATACTTTACTTCACATTCACAATCCAATAGTCTAGAGGAATGTAGCAAGCAAGATCTATAATAAATGAAATGGATTAACTATTTGAACATCATAAACATTAAGACCTTAAGTATTTAATTACGGCCTTAAGTTAATCTTTTTCCTTCCTCTCTTTTCTTATTGCTAATTCCTCTCTCCTTTCTCCTTTAAAAAAGAAAAAGGGCCAACTACTGAAGGCATGCTCGAGGATCACAAGAGCCCTTGAAGCAGAAGTAAATGATAGATTGATAAATATAAGCTAGGGCAAAGAAACAGAAACCTATTAGAGACGAGTCTTATTAAGTTCATTAATTTAATATAGATAATGAACATGAATGATATTATATGTTATTCATTTTAAATTATTACTAACTTTAATAAAATTTTATAGAACATGTATATTTATTTCGGCTGGAAGAATTTGAGAGGAAGCGTATTATTTACACGATATCCATGTATAGCAGGGGTCACTACCATAATATATGAACATACGGGCCTAACACATTTTCAACTGCAAGTTCAATGATTCATTCCATTATTAATGCAGAAGTTAGAAAAATATTTTGAATGATTACCGTGTCGCCATGATCTGAAGGTAAATTATTTTGAGCTGAAACTTCAGTTGCAAACTTCTCTCGGTTTCCAAGACAGTAAAAATTGAGGTAGTCTTGTGGATGGTTATTGTCAAGGTTCATAGATTTTAACTCCCGAGCTATGATTTCATACATCATTTGCATAGTTTGTCCCTGAAAATGTGAATTCCTCTTTAATAACATAACAATAACAATTGACTGACGTACAAATTATCTACTATTTTAAAATTTTATATATTATGCTAGCCACCTTTTTTTTACACTATACTACCTGAAAATAGAGAATCTCTTGCACAGCGGCGGAAGAAGGGACACCTTCAGGCCACATTGGAATGACAACATAAACCGTAAATCTCTCCTGGGATCTGATTTTACTGACAATCTTCAGTGCCAACTCCATAGGAATTAAGTTATCAGCACCTGATCATAGAATGGAATATTGGATAACTAGAAAATGTAATCATGAAAAACTAATATAAAAGATCAACAATAATAACGAAACCTTATCCCACTAGACAGCTTCGAAGGAAAAACAATGATAAAAATGGATATTTCAAGTCATAGATATTTTGGCTATACAATCATAGTACATAGCTTATAATTATTTTGAGCCAGTTTGTCATTCATCATTATTAAGCTGTTGCTCGAATATACTGTGAGAGCAAAAGAGCATGGCTTGGGCAGATTTCGAGGAAAAAAGATAAAAAAATGGATATTGCAAGTGATATAAATAGTTTGGCCACTCAATAACAGAACGTAGCTGATAATCCATCATGGTATTATGCAGTTGCTCGATTACACTATCTAAGCAAAAGAGCATGAACATGCTTTTGCAAACACTACAATATTCTGTAATATTCTAAGCTAAAAGTTAACAAAACATCAGTCACATGCTTGTCATGAGCAATCAAAATTTAAGCAGATGCAACAAGTTACATGAGTAAAAATTGATATTCTTCAAAAACCTGCTTCTTTGTAAGATGGCCAAGCAAAGGATGATCCAAGGAAGTATTGGTTCTCGATATAAATAAAATGCTGGGCAGATCTGATGGCATGTATGTACGCTGTTTGAATACTCTTGTCTATGACCAAATTTTTAGCACACACAAGATTCTGCAATGAATGGTAATAAAATTTAAATTAGTGAGACAGGGAAACCCAAAGGTTCTATAACACATAGCTATAGTTCAGCCTGACGTTGGATAAGTTCATCTTATAAAAGATTTTAAGTCACCTGAGCCCTGGCTTCATGTACATCCTTAGGAAATCCTTTCAAAGAGCCAGAATCTATGGATCGAAAAACCTGTGAAAAAAAGTAAACAAATTATCTGTTGAAAGAAAAACAAGCAAATAGAAACTATAATTTAAAGACAATGAATTGGTTACCTGAACATGCCAATTTTCAGGGTCATCTTCCTTTGAAACCCATAATTCAGGATCATCATTTGGCATTGATTCAGAAGGACTAAGAATCCAAGAGATGCGTTCTAACTTAATCAAAGAATCATCATGCCAGTGAGATACTCTTTTGAGTTTTTTACCCAACTCAGACCATCTGGTGGCTTTTGTCCAGCGCTGCTCAAAATTAGTGAGTATATCATATGCAGCGGGACCTTCAATTTTGCAATGTAAATCATGCCATGGTTGCCTTGGACCCTTGGTTCCTGCCTATTATTAAATTATTAAAATGGAAGATAAAAAGAAACTTCACTTGGTAAGAGTGCCCTGGCGGTCTCAATCTCAGCATCAAACAAAACCTTACACAATTTATGTTATGAAGTTACTAGATGCAAAGAACCAATATCACTGCTGGAATTCTAACATGTCAAAATTGCTAAATGTTGGAAGGGACTGTGGCATCATGAAAGTTTGCTGTCTCTACTTTAACATGTTAACAATTAAACATATGCTAAAACAACTTAGTATGGATATTAAGACTTCAGACCAAGAAATCACTGCCAGCTTATAAACAACAGAGGAACATATTTTTTTTGCTTATTAGAGAAGGAAACAGAAACTGGACATGTCATGTTCAAAGAAAGGTCATAATGATGTAAATTTGGGATGCTAATCTAAATAAGAATTCTCAGAGATTATGAACTTACAGAAAATGTGGGATTATGATAATCATTCTCATAGACAGTGTCAAGATCACGGAAAATTCTATGCTCAGGTGTATCATACCGGCCATCACAAAGATCTAGACCCCCTATAAATGCAGTTATCTTCCGATTATTGCCATGTGCTTGGGTATCAACAATCACACATTTCTGATGGTGCGTAAAAAGCGTTCCAACAACCTGAAGTTTGGTGCCACATAATATAGTCAACAGGACTTCCAATTTTTCAAAAAACAAAACAGTCTTTTTTCTCTCGAAAATCCCTGTTGGGATTCACGAAAAGTGAATTATTGATTGTGAAACAAAACAGTTTTTTTTTCCCCCAACTACTGGGCAGTACAAAATGAAAGGATGCCCACCAATCCAGTATCACGTCTGTTGACATTTTAAGGATTTAGGCAAAGAAAGAGGAAAAGATATATGAAAGAGACCGTGAATAACATTCTCTTGTGTAATTTGATGTGATATGCTGTGATAAAAAAAGACTAAGCATTAAGCTCTATTCATACTAATAGAAGATGCAGAATTCTAACTAAATAAGAAAAAAAAATTATGAAATATAATAAAAGATGAAAACTAATCCTAATTGATAATTTAGGATATTCTAAATTACTCCAAGATACAATCCATATATCATGAGATATTTTTCATATATTTTAACAACATCAATGTAAAGATTCAAAAAGTTTACCCTGTGCATGGGAATAGACCCACTCATGTTAGATTTTCACATGATTTCATCACATGAAAAATTTGTTTTTACATGTGAAAATCTCAGATGAGAGTATCCAATCCATCCTGTACGGCCGTAAGTATATTAAAACTAGAGTGATATTATGAAACGATGAAAAGAATGATAAGTTTGGGGAACCTTTTAACAGAAACATGACAGTCGATAATCAAAAACAAAAAGAAAAGAGTAAGAAACATGACAAAGTCCAGGAAAGCTACTAAACCATAGCATAAAGCATGCCTGCTGCTTGAAAATGCTAAGCTTACTGCTGGCATATCGAGGTGACAACACACATGTAACTGAAGAATGCTTGAAAAACTTTCGAGTTTCTTCATCATGAGTTTGCATTATTCCACTCTGCAACCAAAATTATTAACTTGTAAGGTTGTGAAAAACTCAACAAACACCAAATGAAACTTGGCAGAATGCCAAACAAAGTAAATATGCCCAAACGGCCAAACCAGTACTACTAGTATCTGTTCAGGCAAGTAACTTGTATACTACTAGTGTCAAAATCTCATTCATCCGTTCTCCCACTAAAAACTATTTTTTCACAAAAAAAACTTAACCATGGTTATTGAATCGTGTATCGTATCATGAATCGTTAGACCTATTTTCTGAATCTTGTATCGTATCGTTTTATGAATAGTAAGATACATTGATTAATAAAAATATGACATTTTTTAGTAAAAATAAATAACATAAGCAAAAAAACATGAGCTAATATATCATATGTGAACTTCAAAACAATTCAAGGTTCAAGTCATTAGCCAAAAAAAAGTGTTTTCAACCCTAAAAATGCTTAATCTAAGCCTATTATGATGAGGTTTTACTGCCTCATAGTGTTTCCATGTAATATCAGCCACCCTTTTTGTTTTTGGCTGACCCATGACCAAATAAAACAGAAGAAAAAAGAGCAACCAATAAAACAGTAGAAAAAGACAAAGTGGAACACGTGGGGTAGACTAAAGAAAATAGAGATGTGAGAGTTAAGACAATAAAATAGAAAATGGGGGACCAGAACAGAGGAGATAAGCTCAATGAGTGATAAAAAACTGCATTAGCAATAGAAAATAGGAGGCAGAAGAAACAGAGTCTGAAACCCCTCTCTCCCGTTTTACAGCACTGATTGACGTAAAAAAACCATAAAACATGATTTATAGTATTTGGGCCAGGCCAAATGAGATGTGTCGGCCACCTCTGTCTCATTTTTAAAAATTAAAGCGAAAAAAATGATTAAAAACGCGACGGGCCGCGCGACCCGACCCGGTATCGTGTCTTCTTCCACGCGAATCAGAATCGTGTGATTCTGCAAGCAGATCACGATTCAGCGATACGGCGGCGATACAGGACAATACAACGGCGATTCAGGATCATTTCCGATTCACCATACGATACTGGATCGCTAGGACCCGTTTTTGTATCAAATCGCGATTCGTATCGGTTGTATCATACGGTACTTACTACCATGAGCTTAGCTACATTGTAGGTTTCGTTTTTTTTTTTTTGTCACCCGTGCGAGCACGAGTTCTCTCGGCTAGTGTTAAATAAAGGCGACGACAGCTGGTGCCAGATTAGTTAGAAGCTTATATCAAAAGTAGAATACCAAGACATCTGTCACCAGATATTTAGACATAGATTGAAGATCTGGAACGCAGGTATAATCCAATTAAATTAAAATACTGAAATTCAATTCTAAAGAAGGAAGGAAGATCATCAAACTATTCCTAGAAGGTAAGGTTATAGGATTTACCTAATCAATCACTTTTGTCCGATAATGATCATAGAAGTTTTTTTTTCCCCTTTTTGGAAAAAAGAAGAAGTGGGGATAATGACTTTTAATTTGTTTTATGTACTTTATCTTACAGGCACGTTTCATAAACCATTGCTTCTAATGCTTAAGTTTCGATATCATATTAACACTACCTCCCCCTCAATCCTAGAAACGGGAGGTACTAAACAAATTAAAATTGTCATGACAAGAAGAAATTCATGAAAACCAACAAAAACATGATTAAACAAACCTAATTAATCTAATATTTTCATCTTAAAATGATTAGTGGGAATAAAAAGTACCGTGTTAATGAAAAATTTGCTGTGCGAAGTTTTATCATCCCAAACCAATAGTAAAACTCGCAAACCTTCTTGTGACTTGTACTTGAGCAACTCCCCCAAATTCAAATTCCCACCGCTAGGTAAGGGTTTGGTTGGCTCTCGAACCAGCGTCACCTTGTGATAGATGGACCAACCCACAATGTACACCAAATGATGCGCTTCCAAGATTGCGTGACAAATATCTTCCCAGCACTTTCCCTGTTGGTACTCAATCCCACCGTCCAATTCAACCTCCGGCAACATCGAATCCGGAACGTGCGCGTCCTGATACAGCGTCACCGATCCTCCCTGCCGAACCGGAAAATACGAATCCTGCACCACGAACCGGTCCGGATCGGGCGAGCGGAGCAGAGGACTGTCCTCGCAGCTCGTGAATTTCATCTCGAGGCGAACGGCACAATCAGGTTTGGGAGGCTTCCCGAACGAACCTATAATCGGAAACCAATCACTGATAGCTTCGCCTGATAAGATCCTCTTAGCGGAGACGGTGGCAATTCCGATCAATTCGGCGCCGAACATGTCGTTGTCCTTCACGTAGAACTCAACCTGCGAGACCGGGTGAGCCAGAGGGATATTGAAATCCTCGTTCCACATAGGATTCTGCGAGTTGGAAATGACGCGTGTGCGTGCCACCGTGGCACCGGCGACGCAAACGGTGACGTATGGATCGCTGGTGATAATCTTGCGGTGATTCTGACGTGGCTGGTGATTCTTGCTTTTACCTGTCATGGAAGCGCTGCAGGTGTTAAGCGCGGAGAAGAATCTACGGAAGCGCTCCGAAATCATGTCCATGTTTGGTAGAAACCGAGCCTCCGCGATTTTCAAATCGAGGTTCCCGTGAAGGTAGGCCACGGTGGTGTCAGGTTTCTGAGTCATTGTCGCCGTTAACGAGATTTGCAGAAAAGAAAGGAGGGAGTGTGATAGGGAGCGTTGAAGAATGCGAAAGCGCAAACGCTCACTATCACGGATCGCTCGTTACGTTATGGACGGCACGGTTACAGCATTGTTTGTTTCAATAATTTCTCCGGCGGTGAAACCGAATGCCACACGCGTTTCTGCTGTATGGCAAAATGCAACAAATATAGAAATACTGTGTGATCAATAGAAAATGGGGTTGCGGTAGCGGGAAAGAAGAGGTAGCAGGATTTGCCAGCCACTTGTTCTGTTGGGCTTGTGTGGCGTCTAATTTTGAACATTATGAACACGCATAGGTTATTCTATTTAGGAAAAGAAAGACGTTGTCTGTTTATACAACAGCTTTGGGTAAACGGACCCGTAGGGGATTATTGTTATTTTATTCTTCCTTTGACTAATTTATTTGCCACGAGACCCTTTTTGAAATTACATTAGCCCGTGAGACTCATTATTTAATATGAGTAATGCACCGCATACATTGTGATATTATTCACTTACAAAATATAAATTATTCTATAACTATTTTCAGTAGAATACTTATATCCGTGCATGGCACAGGTCAATTATTCTAGTTTAATTTAAATTTTTTTATCAATAAACAATAAATAAGATATATTATCAAGATAAACTCTTTCTCTCTCTTATGAGGATTGTGAAAAAGAATGAGATGATGAGTTCTATTAATTAAGTGGATAATTAATCAAGTAAAATTATGAGTTTCAATAAATTCAAGGTTAATTTGGAAATAAAATATTGACAAATTTAATGCTACTAACCAAGTTAGTGTGTTTTGGTTCCACGCTAGAAAAAATTAATTTTAGTTAAAAGTGAATTGAATGCAAAGTGATTTATGTTTGGATAGATTCACGTAAAAATGAGTTGAACAGTAAAATTTAGTTACATGTTGCTAAATTTCTTTCTTTTTTTTTGTTTCATAAATTGTTGCTAAATTTCTTATGAATGAATTTGGGACTTTTTTTAAATATTAACTCTACCGTAATAATTGACATTAGTATTCCACAGATTTCTTTAAGGGGTTGCTTCCGGCATCCCTATTTTCTCCAACATCACCCCGACTCCTTTCTTTTTTCCCAAAATACTTCTACCCCTATCTTTCTCTATCCAACCCCACCCCATTTTCTCTCTCCGTCCCCGTGACCCCATTCCCCCTCCCATGTCAGCCTCGCTCCAACCTCTACGACTCTCTCTCTCTCCTGGAACCCCCCTTCCTAGGGGTGTACACGGGGTTGGGGCAACCCGCCAACCCTGACTCAACCCTGACTAACCCGACTTTGCCCAACCCACCACGTTCGAACCCGAACCGACCCAATCAGAACCGATGACTTTTGGTTCGGATTATGGATTTTAGAACCAGAACCCGATGGCCCAACCCGGTGGGATTTTTATTATTTTTATTATTTTGTTTCTGACCCTCACTCTCACTCTCTTCTCATTCGTGTCTCCCTCTTCCCTTTTAGGGTTCCACTCCTCTGCGTCCTCAACCTCTTCCTCTTCCCTTTCGTACGGCGTCGATCACAGTCACACCCACCTCCGTCCTCCGCGACGCAATCTCCCTACTCCACCGTCGTGATCTGTTCTTCCCTTTCACATGGCGCCACCTCTGGTTCGGTTCTCCTCCCTCTAGTTCTCTCTATTTCTCTTTTTTTTCTCTAATCTTGCTACTGATTCTTCTCTTTCTTAATCTTTCTTAATCTTTGGCGTATGTATATTGTTGTGATTTGGGTTTTGGTGGTTGAGAGAGGGAGATTGATGGAGGTTATGGGGGTTACAGGTTCCAGGGAGAAGAAAAAAAAGGTGGTTTGGGTTGGGATGGTGGTGAGGCCGAGGGAGGTAAAGGAGAAGAGGGTTGTTGGTGATGTGGGTGGAGAAGTGATTCTTATTTATTGTTAGTGTCTTGATTTGTCTTGTTTCTATTAATTAGTACATGGCTTATTGGAGAAATGTTCTATTCAATCTGCAAATTCCAAATACTCTACCCTTTCCTTGTGGCAATTTAGGGAAGTCGAAGCAATTGGTGGTAATTTAGGAGCCTCAGCCTCTCGGGAGCAAATGGGCTACACCTTTGATGCTCTAAAAACCTATGTTCCACAAATGATTGAATTGCTAGTTGACTGTGTGAGGAACCCAACCTTCTTGGATTGGGAGGTCAATGAAGAGGTATATTTGTTTTATCACATTGACGTGTTGTTTTCTGCTGATAGCTTTTCTGAAGTTTTATTTTCCTCTGATAGCTAGGCCTATCAATTAGTAGTTCAACTATATGAGTTCTTTCTTATTTTGTAAAACTATTTTCTTGTACAGCTTCAAAAGGTGAGAGCAGAGCTTGGGGAACTAACAAACAATCCTCAGGGCTTACTTTTGGAGGCAATTCACTCTACTGGTTATTCTGGTGCACTGGCTAATCCACTTTTGGCTTCTAAATCAGCACTGAACAGATTAGATGGTTCCATTTTAGAGGAATTTGTTGCTGTAAGATCTGTTGTCCTTTTTGATACTGCATAAGTGCTACTATTATTACTTGTGCAAATTTAAAATTTCATGCAATCTATTTTATTATCCAAATATTGTTTGATGTGGAAAATCAGGAGAATTATGCTGCACCTAGAATGGTACTTGCAGCATCTGGGGTTGAGCATGAGGAACTTTTATCATTCTTGAGTCATTTCTCTCTGATCTACCAAATGTTCCACGGTGAATCAGGGGTGAGTATTAATTTTATACAGTTCCACCTAGAATAATTGTTTGCTTTATTTAACTGATTTGGTTCTTCTAATGCATACATTATTGTTCCTGCTTTGAAAGTTTAAGAAAACTCTTATTTATTTGGTTAGAATGAAAATTTCAGGGAGTGCAGAATCATTTTAAAATGGAGGATCATTTCAGGGAATGAAAACTCTTATTATTATTATTATTATTATTATTATTATTATTATTATTATTATTATTATTAATTTTTGCTTCACAACCCGCGAGCCCATCCAACCCAACCCGGTCAACACTGGTTCGGTTCGGTTCGGACCATTTAGAAAAACTACGGATTTTTTTTGAAATCCAAACCATTCAAAGTGATCGGATCGGGCATCGGATTTGGCCAAAATCCATCCAAACCGGCCCATGTTCACCCCTACCCCTTCCCCAACCCCATACCCCTTAACCCCTTCCAAAACCCTTTTTTGTGTTTTTAACCTTTATGTGTTTTTTTTGTCTTCTGAAAAAACTGTTTCTGAAATGAGTTTTCGGAAGGTTAATACAATTTAAAAAAAAAAATTAACATTTGAAGCAAAGTTTTTTGTGTTCTCGAAATTTCTAAAAGAAAAAAAAATTGCTTATGGAAACAAGTTTCTACAAGGTTAAAAATGCAGAAAAAAAGGGAGCTCAAGGAGGGGGATTTAGGGGAAGGGGAGTGGGGTGGACAAGGAAGGGGAGTGGGGGTTAGGGTGTGGGGGAGGTGGGGTCACCGGGTGAGGAAGAGGGGGGTTGCTGGTGGGGAGAGAGAAAGGGAGGGATTAGGGGTATTTTGGGAAGGGAAGGGGTTGGGATGTTGTTGGAGAAAAAGGGAGTGCTGGAAGCAACCCATTTCGTTAACTGTCAGTTGACAATGATAAGCCCAAATGATTTGGAATCTTCTCGGTTTAGCCCAAAATGTAAAATTGGGCATACATTTCGGATACAAACACACATTGGAGGTGTCCATGGCGCTTTCTTTCTTCTTGCCAACAGACATTCCCACCTGGTGCGCTTGTACCTTCCCTAAAGCGAAGGTCCATAACTCCATATTAATGAAATGAAAAGAGGCCTACCAAGAGAGCAACATTTGGAATTGGACATAACATATATTGTACTAGCACATCTAATAACTGTTTCCGAATTGCAACGACATAACAAAATGTGAAGGATCGTGAAAATAAAAAATTTACCTTTGTATTTTTTTATCTGAAGCCAAAACAGAAAAAAAAAAAAAAAACATAATGTCTTCTGGTACGAAACTATAAAAGCTTATCTAATAGTAATATCTACTTCT
The DNA here is from genome assembly GCA_037113605.1 of Calophaca sinica. Lineage (NCBI taxonomy): Eukaryota > Viridiplantae > Streptophyta > Magnoliopsida > Fabales > Fabaceae > Calophaca > Calophaca sinica. The sequence goes on from CM073735.1 coordinate 4,058,158, forward strand.
AGAATAAACTTATTCAACATCTTGTTTCCTGCGTTCAAAAAAAACAACTCGGTTCCTCATCAAAAGCACGGCTGAAGGCAGAGCTCATATAGATAAATAATGGTTTCGTATTTAGCATCAGTGTATCACGATCTTTGAAATTAAGGCCCCAATCAAATCTGTCCATCTAACTCAAAATGGGAGGAACCACTCTAAGCATCATACTCTGAACAAAAGACACCATCTGCAAACAAACTCAACCATATAAATTGCAACATTAAAATATAAAATAAAATTTAAATGAAGATATATATGGAAAAACATGAAAATAAAGTAAATCAAGCGAAAATAAGCTTCACATGTTATAAGAATATGTAGAACAACAACTTTTTATATGGAAACATGTTAAAATGGCTGCCACCTAGCTCATATTGATAAAAGCCCATACGGCAGAACCTCATCGATGAGTTAGATCCAGGATTGTATTGTAGCCTTGTAGGTACAAGTATAACCAGAGAGCACGAGGTTTATAATCCTTTTTACCTATTAGCATGAAATCTAAGGTCTAGTCTTGGCCTTTGCTGGAAGAATAAAAAAAATCCAGCACCAAAAGAGTATTAGAAAGATAGAAGGCAAAGTACTGTGGTTTGTAATCCAGTTTACCTAAATATAGAAATTTTCATATAGCACTACTATTTAAAAATAAACATGAACCATTGTAAACATAACAAATACTATAACTTATCTAATTATCATGGTATTCTCATTTATATTAGTAAGAAATTCATAAATAAAAAATCAAAAAAAGTAACTAAGAGCATCCTAAATATCTAGTATTTGACACGGATACTTGTCTAAAATGGGTTCTATTTTGTAGTGTGCATGCTTCTTTGTTAATTGTTCTAAAGTTTTTTTTTTTTTTTGACGTGGAAATTATGAATTTATTCAACGAAAAAAGATGAACAATCCAGAGATACAACGTTTGAAATACAATTAGGAATTTCTTCCAACCAAACTCTATCACCACTAAGTAAAGCTGACTTTGATAAGCCATGAGCAGCTTGATTGGCATTTCTTCTAATGTGACTACAACTAAAGCTGGAAAATTGAGCCTTGAAACTCTTACGATCTTGAATGACCATACCCATATAATTATTGAAACTCTTGGGCTCCGTTTGGAAGTTTAGGAGGGGAGGGGAGGGAAGGGGAGGGCTTTGGGAAACAAGAAGGAGGAAAAGAAATGGGAAGGAAGGATAGTCTCCCCACCTTGAATGAGGGATTTATTTTTTTTCATGATAATAAAACCCCCTAATATGGGAAAACTCAAAAAATGTGTTGGAGGAAGATTTTGGAGGGCTCAGAAAAATTCTTGAAATCTCTTCCATCTTTTTATATTGCTCTCAAAATTAAAAATATATTAGTCATAAACATTCCTTTTTCCTTTTCTACAAAAACACTCTCTCAAATAATGTGGAGGATTTCTCTTTCTTTTCCTCTCCTCCCCTCCCCCCCAAAGCCGTTCCCTTCCCTCCCCTCCTACCTCCCAAACGGAGCCTTACAATCTTAAAACTCTTACAATCTAAAGTTACTTTCAAGTTACTCCTACCACATTGAAACTCTATATCAGATTCAGACCAAGAGAAGAGAGAACCAAAGAAACATCGACCACAATATCAAATATATATATATATATATATATATAGAGAGAGAGAGAGAATGGAGCACTTCGATCAAAGTAAGTTCTTACCGATGCAAATCCAATACACATTATACTGAAGCCAGGAAAATTAAAAGGTGCCCTTTCAGACAGAAAGAGAGCTGAAAATTAAGAATAAGTGCTTATTAGTAAAAAATTCAGTGGTAATATGAACCTAATGGGACAAAAGGATTTTCCACTCACCTGTTAATGGAGAGAAAGCCAAGGGAGAAACAATATGTGCAATTGAACATATGCCTGAGATGCAACCTTGAGCCCTTCCCTGAGACAAGATAAGTGATAAAAAAATTGAACTGAATAGATTTGAAGTTGTCTACCAAAAACAACAAACGAGCTTAAAGAGCATTCTATCATGCAAAACTATGCTATTTTTGCTATTTTTCCTCCATTACAACTGGAGTAAATTTTAATCATGTCTTCCTTTTAGCCTGTTCTCAGATGCCATTTGAATTTGACAACACCCTCACGTCACACTGTTAACATCGATAAGAATAAAGAAAATCAATTCTAACTAAGTTGGAGAAAAAGTTTTGTCTCAATATGTCATTTACTAATTTTAATGTTAATAAGCCAAATTCAAGCTAGCACACTTTCAAAAAAGATTGAATGATGATGAAATGCCAGTCATTCCCCTTCCAACGGGCTATCTATTAAAACATTAGTCTGCACAATTACGTATACAATTTAAAAAATTATACAATAATCTTTATCGCTCACCACATTGCATAATTTTTAAAAAAAATTCTATATTACCCAATACCCCGCATCTGGACAAGATAACTCAAGTACAAATACAGATACTAATTCATCCGGTGGTACAAACAGATTGCACAAAAATGTTAACGTCAAGTTTGAATCCCACACTAAATGCTACAAATGTTTCAAGTTAAAACACCATTTAGTATAGCCCCATTGATACCTCATTTTCTAGCGTAAAACATTAATGTGCATCAACTTCGTGCAAAAAAAAAAAAAAGAAAGAAAGAAAGAAAGGGAAAACTGGCCAGAGCATAAGACAATTATGGCTTCAAAGATGCACTACACCCAAACTAAGTAAGCCAATCAAAGAGAAGTCTAACTTATAATCATAGCCTTAGTTATTACACAATGCCTTAACTAAATTGACTTGCAACTTCTTTTGAGGTGTTACTACTACGAATTGTCGATTGCTTATGTCAACACCTACTGTTATTAATTATATGACTTTCAGTTTATTAAGTGTGTGTGTATACACACACACACACACACACACACACACAGACATACATACATATAAATTATAATCAAAACACAATTAACATTATAATTCTTCTGTTTAAGTAACATTTTAGATTTTTAATTAGCGTCTACAGACTCTATCTACATATTGTGACAACATTAAAACAACAACAATAGTTTTTTTTACCAGGTGAGGTGGCTATATGGATCAAGTGACTTCAAATGTCCTATTGTAAATCATATTTATTAAATAAATCCTTTAAATTTAAATACCTCTTAATAATTTGGCCTTTAGTTTTTCTTAATCTCCTCCTGTCTCTATTCTCTAACTATTTTTAGTATTCTCCATCTGATCTACTCTCATTATTAGGCCTTCTATATATCTTCTCCATGCATGCTTGAATCACCTAAGGCGGAATTCTACCATATTTTCCAAAATAGACACTATCCTAACTTTCTCTCTAATGCAATCACTTTTAATCCTATCTTCTTTTTTTGTGTGTCCACACATCTATCATAATATTATTATCTCAATGTTGACCTTTTATTTGTTGAGCTTTTACTGTCCAGAAGTTAGTCCCATACAACATCTTTTCTTTCAGAATATATTGTGAGAACATTTTAGAATCTATAGAATGTACTTGCACTATTGAGTCAGAAAAAAATCCATAAAGGAAAATGTCTCTTAATAACATGAGTGGCTTTCTTTAACCTTTAAGTTTGCAACATCCTTCAAATCTTATATATTGCTTCAAATGAAAAAGTATGTTTAATATCCTAATCACGGAGAAAAAAACATACCCAAACACAGAAAATTAAGCTTGTTATGACACATTTGTCTTCTTCAAATTAAATTGATGTCATTTTTCAATTAACATTGCCCTATCTTTATTATCCTAAATCCTAATCAGTATATTTTATGCATATGTTTTCCACATTTTTATGAAGTTAGTGGCAGAAAACAAAAAGAAATGATGAAATAATCTCATGCACCAAATGAAAATATACCAATACTATCAACATGATACCTGCTCATGGGGACCAACTTGTTTAGACACAATACTTCGTATCTATAAAATGCAAAAGTAAATTACTCAAAATTATGTTTTGAACTAGTACTTCATTGAGGGTCAAGGGAGGAAATTCATTTAAAGGATAATAATAAAAACATAAAACGAGGAAACAAACTCACACAGGGCTGTGAGAAAACAAACAAAATTGAGAACATTGCAGCAGCATAAGGAACCTGTCAACATTCACACGATAGCAGTCAATAGAACATAAAAAGAGGAGACAGAAGTGAAAAGGGGTACTAGAAGCATAACAGACACAAATAGTCAGATAAACTATGTGCAAGTTTCACTTATAATTGTACTACATACATAAAAGTGAAAAATACTTAATAGAAAAGAAATGAACTTGTAATTAGCAATAGAGTTGCAAAAGACATACCCAGGAGGACCATGCTATGCTGTAAATGAACATCTGCATTCCATTCGATATTGCTAATTTAGTATTTTTATAAATGCTTCTTTTTATGATTTCACAGAAGGTAAAATGCTTACATGTACACAGCTAAAGAATAGTCCAATTGAAAGCAGCCTTGACTCACCCAAAGTAGGAGCAAAAATTGGCATAAGGAGAAGCTGTGACCATCAATGTTCAATATTTATATTTGCAATAAACTCAAAGAAACCGAAGATTTATGATAGCCAAATGGACAAAGGCAAATTAAACACAATTGACAACTAAAATAAAGCCACACATAAATTACCTGCGACACAGTCCCTGCAATACCAGAAATGACCATTAAGTCAGCAAACTGATTCTTATCAAAATGAAACCGAGCCTTTAAGTAATACTGCACAAAAAGAAAAAAGGTGTTATCACAGGCTAAATTTGAATTACTAGTTCTAATTTATGTAAAAAAATATTCTGTTTTATCATGAACTTGTAAGAGATAAAATACAGTAATACATTTCCAAAGGACATGGATACTCCACAATGAAAAAGTTGAGAGATGTAAGAAATTGAACATCAGTAAACTGCTGGTTAAAGAGATTCAAAAGCCTATAGCAAAATATAGTTTCAAACAGCCAAGAGAGATATGGTGGTTAAAGATATTTAAATACAATGTGCTTGGATATGGGACAAATTGGTTTGAACAGGGAAGCTATGTATCATCCACTTCATCTTAACCCAAAAAATATTAGTAAGCATCGATGTATGCTCCGACAGTGATATAAAAATGCATAGGCCTTTACCAACATTAAAGCTCAAAAATCAAAATAAATCAAGGTAAAATATATGTGATATTGACATCTAAACCAAGTGATAAAACTTGAACAGGTTACAAATTTGAAATAATAAGTATAAAAAGGGAGAAAATCAGAAAATACCATCATTGAACCATGAAGGCCAACATCTGCAAGGTTGCTGAAGAATGCAACAATTGCTGCTTGGGTGATAGTCAAGCTGCAAATTTGAGTATACATTTATAATTATGACACAAAATACCCATTTGCCAAGATGTAATTATCGTTCTACAAACATCAAAACGGGAATACTTACTTTTTAACTTGCATTGAAAAAATGTACAAAAGTTGAAAGATATATACACACCTATCTCAATGATGCCAATATATAGAAGAGGTTTGATGTTTAAGCATACTGTATGTATTTTGAAAAACTAGTTATCAATTACACGAATGTTAATCCATAGAAACAAAGTAGCTAAAGTGAAAATTTAATAAATTTATTATTTGCAGGTAATTTTTTTTTTCTTCAATACTTCCTAGTTCCTATTGATAGTGCATTAGTGCAAAATTAGTGCAAAACAAGCAATAAAAGTAGTCCCGAATTCAATACCAAAGGATTAATAAACAAATAAATAATGTAAAGGTTGAGAACTGGAGGTAGGGGTGGAGGAAGGAAAAGGAAAATTGTCACACCTGCTGTTGAGGAAGGAGGTCAGATCCTGCAAAGAACGCAATGCTTTCAACAGCTGCATGTTGCTTTTCGATTTTCCATCGAATTTAGCAGTTGCTGGCTTTCCCTCTGAAACGATTGGGGTGTAAAGGTGGTTATGGTTGTCATCGATGACCGATTCCCGAAGAAAAATTTGCATGTACACCGCTCCGATCATCGCGACAAGAGTTGAGACCTTATTCAAGGAGAAAACAAAATTGATTAAACAGAGACTTGGGATTTGAATGTAATCAGATAGAGAGAAGCATTAATTAAGCAAAGCACCTGAAAAGTTAGAGCAGTAGATAGGAATCGAGCTGCTAGGGTGCCGCACACGAACGCGGAGGAACCTATCCCTGAAAGAATTCCAAACGCAGTGCCTCGTCCACTTTCTGGAACGTTATCTGCCTGAAAATGTGAAAAACAAAAATCAAATTGGAGGGAAAATAAACAAACCTTCTGTGACTCCGCACTACCCTACTCACAATGGTAGTTTATGCCGATGATTTAAATTTTTGCTAAATTAAATTAATTACTAACTTCTAATAATAAGTTCTCCTAACTGAGTAAGTCAAATTTTATGCTGTTCTATGACTCTATCTATAGTTGTGTTAGAATCCTCTTTAGACTATTTTCAGTGCTTTTGAAGACACACACAATAACACTATTTTTAATAAATGTATAAAAAAACATTATTTTTCAAACTATTTTTGTATGAGGAGAATTGGGAAGACTTACCACGTAAGCTAGAGCGAGGCAAGGAACGCTTCCATCACAAACCATGGCAATGAGTATCTTAAACACGTAGTACACGTAGAAAAACGTTTTCGTCTTGCTGTAAGCTAATATGCCTGTGAAACAGCCAGCAGTGTATTACAAATTACTACAAACATAAAAATCATTTGATAGTTATCATTAAGGCCACTAATTTGTTTTACGCATTTGATTTATGAGTTACGACACAACATGTGCAGTGTAGGCATAGCATGTTTGTTTTTAATTTTTACACCTACCCTCTTTTTTTGACGGGTTTACAGCCCAGTTAATAATTCTACACGCATTAGAATACGTGTTACCAAATTTACCAAAAAAAAAAAAAAAAGAATACGTGTTACCAATACATCGCTACACCAGACACATATCTTTCTTTTTTTTTTGACGAAACACCAGAAACATAATAATCACTGGTAAAAGAAAAGATTGTTGCAAAGGGGAGTATGAATTTTATAATACATAATAATATATAAACGGAATCCATATAAAAGTTATTTTTAAGGTAGTTGTACTTGTATATCCACTCATTTGTATTTTGTACTAAAGATTATTTATCTTAAATTTAATCAATCTACATGTAATATTTTATTTTTATATATATGTTATGTAAAAAATTATATTATCTTGAACCAAAGAGGTGAAGCGTCGTCTCCTGGTGGGAAGCACATTAAGCACAAGCGGTTTCCGAGGTGTTAGAGATGACCCCTCTTCTAAACAAGTTTGTCCGAGTCGGAACTCTGTCCAAAAGCAACTGCTAAGAGAAAGCAATAACTTTTGAAAGAGCAAGACTCTTCCATAACTTGCTAAGCACAGAAAGACACCAGTTCGAGAATCCCACCAGTCGGGGAGAAGAAGCAGACAAGAACTCATAAGTAGAGGAAATAGAGAATATACCACTGGGGTGTCTGGTCCATACCCAATGATCGGGGTCCACACTAAAAGATGACATTTCCAATAGGGACTCGAGCTCTGCCACCAACATCTCCTCTCGGGCAAAGAATCTCCTCCTCCAGGGAATAGCCCATACCCACGACCCGTCCACCCACCTCCCACAGCTGACAACCAAAGCATTCGGGTTAGTCGCGACCGATAATAGCCTAGGAAATCTAATATTCAGAGGAAGGTCACCGATCCACGTATCATGCCAAAAGCAAGTAGACCACTCGTCACCCAGCCGCCTCCTCACACTACCCAAGAACCAATCAGAACCATGACCACCTACTCCCTCAATGAGATAGATGTCCTTCCACCAGACTGACCCCAAAGAAGGACGCCTCGAAGACCCAAAAAAAGACAGACTAGTCACCCCAGAGCCATACTTCGATACCAGTACCTTACACCAAGAGACTTAGACTCCCCTAGAATCGTCCACCTCCATTTACCTAATAAATTGAGGTTTACTCGCCTAAGATCTCTCACCCCAAGCCCACCCCCCACTCTTGGGTTTACAAATATCAGACCACTTGACCCACAAAATCTTCTTACCCCCGACACCCCACCCCACAAGAACTCCCTCTGGATCCTAACCACCTGCTTCCACACCTTCACCGACATCCAAAAGACGGATAGGTAAAAGATAGGAATGCGATATGCTATCATCAACTGGTTGCGGAGCGATTTCGTGATGCCTCCAGATCTCTTCACCCTGTTCTCCCACATTGGTACCCTAGGTGGCACATCGCGTTGTAGACAGGGACTGGCATTAGTTTGGCACACCGTCCTTTGGGCTATTTGGGACATTCAGAATGGTTATATCTTCTCTGGGAGGGTTCTTGACGTTGATCACATGATCGCTCGCATTAGGGTCCTATCATGGAAGTGGTTCATGGGTAGGAGCAAGTCACCCCCGTGTATGTATTATGAGTGGTTTGTTGACCCTATAGACTGCTTATCTAGGTGATTCTCTTAGCTTGTCTTTCGGCCCCTCATACGTTTCCCAGGTGACCTCAGCCCCTTTGTATTTGGTCCTTGTGTAGGATTTGTGTACCCCTAGCACACCCTATTATTATATAATATATGTTTGCTATTAAAAAAAATGAGATAGTCCTTCTTTGGATACGGATAAGAATTTGAAAGACAAGGCTAAGGATACTGAACAATTGAAATCACCCCTGATCGTGTCTCAAATTCCATTTCACAAAACTCGGCTCTTGTTGCTACTGTGTCTGATCTTGCTTTGAATTCAATGCATTCCATGGCTACCATTAGAAGACCTAGAGAATGACTCTTTCCCAATAGAGCATGACTCTGAATTCACGGTGGTTTTGTTTAAGTCTCAGAAATATAATCTGAGAAAAAATAGAAAACTCAATTTTAGATTTAAGTGAGTTTGTTTTGCATGGTTATTGATTTATGTCCCCATGGTTTTGTTTTATTTTATTTTTTTATCAATAAATTTATGGAAACACAGGGTCCCTTTGCTTAAAAAAAATTATATTATCATTTATTTTTTTTAATATTAGATTATTAAATAGATTTAATTTCTATAATAAATACATCTAAAATTTAACACTTTTAATAATGTATTAATATACAATATTTAATTAATAATATTAAAAAATCTTAGCATAGAAAATATTAAATTTAAACTCTGTAGGTTGTTCTTTATAAAAAAAAAAGTGATGGCAAAAAAAAGGTCACAATCAATTAAACAAAGGGGAGAAATTGAACTCAAAATTGTACCAACGGGAATAATATAGAGACTCATAGGGACCGTGAGAATGGCCTTCCTCCCATACTTATCTGAGAGATTACCCAAGAGGGGCATCATCACAAGCGTTCCCACTCCTATCATCTGCACAAATCACAGATATTAATTTTTCCCACATGGACAACGTTATAAAGTGGTGCATAATGATATTATGAAGAATATAAGAATCAAAGGAAACAAAATGTACTTTATCAAAAAAAAAAAAAAAAAAGGGACAGAATGTAGCCTATATTTGGTTCCACGTCAAAACTCTATGAACGCTCGGTGCAAGGGTTAAAAGCTAATTTGTTCTGTTGAAAGTGTGTTTGGGTTTTGTTTAGATAAATTCATTCTGGTGTCTAGAATTGATTCTACATGAAGTTACAATTAAATAGTAGCTTTCACGGTATTGGTAAATTGATTTTGCCTGTTCCATATCAACTTCTTCCCTAACTGTCACTGTTATCTTTTTCTGAATTTGTTTTTTGATGGATTTTTTATTTTGACTTCTCGTACAAATATCTTAATTGATGTATGTCGTCGTCGGTGTTGTTTGCAGCACATTACGTTATTTCTTTTTTTTTATAATGCAGCCCATTACGTTATTCAAGGACCCCAATCCCTCTAGAGTTATAAAAATATCAGCAAGGTGCTATTATCATTTATTAGATTATATTTGTCAAACTTTGTTACGAATAAAACACTCTTTAACATTTTTTTATAAAGAGAATAAAAATATTTACTTTTTTGAAAGAAAATAAAAAATTCATTATTTTTAAAAAAATAAAGAGTTTATTTAAATAGATTAGACTAACATAAATTTAAATATTATACAATTATATAAAATTTAATAATTTAATAGAAATTTAAATAATTATCTAAAATGGAAAAGAAATCTAGTTTGATATACACATGTTACTAATAGGTGTCAAAATGGACTACCCGGCCCACATCGGGCCGACCCGAGCGAGCCACGAGTTTTATCGAGTCGACCCAAAAAACTCATTTTAATTTGGGCACAAGAAAAGGTGCTCAAGCCCGATCCTATGCGGGCTCCGGGCTTGCTTGGGCTGGTCCAGTATATATATATTTTTTTCAAAAAATCAGTCATTAATTAAGAGAAAAAATTACATTAACGCATAATGGAGATACGAAATCAATTTTTTCATGTTCTAGGAAATGTATACCGTGAGTGCATCGGGCACAATATGTCAATATCAACGAGGCCACAAACTGAAAGAAAAGTAACAATACTCGAGAATAATAATACTCAAACAGGCCACAATATTGTCGGTGCCACTCTAATCTCTATTGTCAGACACAGTATACCAAGAGTATACTTTAATTTGTCTTAAAATGTTTGAGATAGAAAAGTAAAGAAATTAATCTACCAAAAAAAAATAGTAAAGTAAGGAAATTACCAAATGAAATTTCCGTAAAGTTTTACAACATTTCAACTAATGGTTATTTTAATAATTTTACAAGAAAGTACAGGCCGGTTTATATATTCTTAATCAAAACTATGGTCTTCTAGTTAAAAAAAAAAATCAAAACTATGGTCTCGTCTTTCCATGTGTGCACAGTAATATTAATTTGTGGAGCTTTATGAGTTGGGGTTTGCTAGCTTTTTAATTTTAACATAACAGAAATACAGTGATGAATAGACTTTTTTTTTTTGTCAGACAGTGATGAATAGACTGAATACAGTATTTTACAATTTTACGCGGGTGGCTCGAAGCCCAATTAGGCTGCCCGGTACAGGCACGAGGTTTATCGGGCCTGGCCCAAAAAGTCTAATTGTAATTCGGGCTCAACTTTTGTTGCCCAAGCCCTACGTATTATCGGGCTTTATCAGACTGGCCCGAACGGGCCTGCCTATTTTGATACCTCTACATGTTAGGACCCATGTTGGTAGTTACACACTCAAAAGCAATTTTATACAAATTATCCAAACAACATGAATTTATAAAAATCGTTTTTTTTCTTGAATGTATTCAAACATAAATCATGTTATGTTCAACTCACTTTTAAGCAAAATCAATTTTTCAAAATCAATTCAGTCAAAATCAATATTTGACACCGCAAAACCAAACACATGTATAGTGAAAAGGGTGACTGGCATAGCCCGTTTGCCTAGCTATTATTTGTATATTAAAAAAAAATCAATAAAGCAAACATAACGGAATCGACATAATTATGTATCCCCCAAATTTATATCAAAATTTAAAATACTATTTGAAATTATCAAAGTACCAACAAGAAAAAAGCTGTTAAACTGTTTTTTGTTGATAAATGATAGATAGTAAATTTTATTTTTAAATGTCTGCGTTCCGTTGTCCACTTGGGGCCTTTGGAGTGGGCCGAGTAGTGGAATTTTCCATCTGCTACTCACATGTGCGCTCAAGTGGACTCATTATTTCTTTTTAGGTGTAACTATTGATATTGACACCGCATTTTGCTAAAATGCCTTTAAAAAGTAATTTTTTTTTCAAAAAAATTATTTCTGAACGGCATAAAATTGTTTGAAAATAAACTTCTGAATTACAAAAATTATACAACCGGAAGTTTACTTTACGATAAGGGGTGCAAGCTAACAAAAAGGGGTGTTAATAATTACTCTTTTTTTTTTGGTCAGATGTTAATAGTTACTATATTCTTTTTAGTTTATTTCCTTTGGGCCTAATAAAATACTCCTGCGCTTGATCCAATAAGTGTCCACTTTAAACTGGCCTCTTTTGTCTGGAAATGGGCCACAGAACGCAACAAATACTTTAGCTCCTATTGTTTTGACCAAAAAAAGAAGCTCATATTGTTAAAAAAGAAGCTTCTGTTGTTGTACTCTTTTGTCTTTTCACGATGGACGTAATAAATAAGTGTTGTCGATCAAAATAAAATCGCATGAGTCCAGATTAGACAAGACAAGACAACCAAAAAGTGAGAAAAACCACGAAAATTCGAGGAAAAAGCAAAGCAAAAAAAACATCACACTGAAACGGCCAAGCAGTGGGCCAACCAAGGCAGTTGTAAGTTAAAGTAAATTGGAGCCAGGAAACCAGAAGGAAAGTTCTTTGGTTGAGTGAGGACAAACTTACCTAAACAGGCAAAGGGACGGAATAACTTATAAAGTTCAATTTTTTTTTCTCAATGAATGGGATTTTTTTTTTTAAGGGACCAAATCTATAAAACAATCATTAGTACACCAACGGAGGTGGTCATTTGTTGATCAATGAATTCAATTTATGTTTAATAAAAAAATATATTAAACAATTTAAATAATTATAAAATGTATATTTAATCTATTATAAGTATGAGCAACTTACTAACATTAAATATGTATTTGATATAGTTTATTTTGAAAGTAATAGTTTTTATTTTTAAAACACTTGGAAAAATAAATTCTTTCAAAATAGTGACAGGCTTTATTTTGTATAAAATTATAAGCGCTTATTCAACAACAAATATATTTTAATTTTTATTAATAAAACACACCTCACAATTTTTATATCTACTTTTATCAATGATTGAATTGAATAAAAAATGATTTCACAAACAATCTCCAAATAACGTTAATTACCCTTAATTGTATCATTACATATAAATAAAGGTTTTTTTTTACGCAACATATAAATAAAGGTGAAATATCAAACATCACAAAATATGTATATTCTATCACAATTTAAGATGACACAATAAATGTACCAAAAAAAAAAAGATGACACAATAAATAAAGTCACTTAAAAAATCTTACTAATCCAATTGGGGTACGTAAGGCTTGAGTACATATTTAGAGTGGTATCTAATAGGTATTCCTATTATGGGAAAAAAATTTGGGTACCTATTAGGATTGAGTACCTCTATGGGTACCCTTCTCTCTCCTCTTCTGTGGGCCCCACATGTTAGTTTAAAAAAACTGAAATAATTAATACTTTAATATATCAGATAATTATTAAATAAATTTTTATTGATATGTGATGATATGGAGTTATTAGTGGGACCCATTTAATAATTTTTTTAGAGGTGTTAGGTTGGAGGGTACCCAAATTAAAAATGTAAAAATGAGTAATATAGATGTGTGAGACCTTTTAAGTACCCATTTTATAGGTACTCCGGTGGAGATCAAGTTAGAAAAAACTTAATAAAAGCTGCATGTATTTTATTTGTTCAATAATAGTTATTTGTTCCTCATTTTGTATGTTTTTCATTGATTATATTAATGAAAGCTTAAAATACCGATCAAAGAACTGAATACTACATAATAAGGAACGTAGACCTCAGATAGAAAGCAGAATACGTGGAGAAGATCGTGTTGGTGTTAATTATTAATTTGTATATATGCAAATTAAATTAATACTGGTGGAACTCACCGCTTGTTGAAAACCAGTGAGATAGATGGCAAGTGAGCATTCATCTTGTCCGGGACATAGCGCTGCCATTGTGACGTCGGTGATGGCTGGTATCACCATGTGTGACGACAAGTTATGAAGAAACACCGTCATGAAGAGATGGCTCAGCCCATAATAATTCAATTTCTCCATAATTCTCCGACTCATTATATATATATGATCGCTCTCTCAGTTTCCTTCGATTTGATAAGGAGATATAGCTATCTAAATTTTCTCAGATCGATGATCCTAGTTATCTTACATGGAAAGCCACCACCCTCTATATAACTCAGCCACAGTACTCACTATTCACTTAGAAACACATGCTAAGTTGATATGCATAGTATGTAGGACCTCGAGCCTAATCGCGAAAGCAAGTGTAGTGTACTCTTGCGATTGCTTTACGTGGTATCCCGCAATTGTGCACGTCAATCTAAAACTTACAGTAAGCAACACGGTGACCGCATGGGTTAATAAGTAAAAAGGACGGAAATAACTGCTTTTGCTCTGGAACAGCATGGTGAAATTTCAACTAAAATCTGTTCCAGAGGCCTTTTATTTCGATTCTTCCAAACAATGATAAGTGACAGTGAGAGATTTTTAGCCACATGCCCACATAGATGAACCCCGCTTTTTTGTCTTCAAGGTTTTTGTTAAGTCTAAATTAATGAAATGCGTAGCTTCTAAGATAATGCAAATAGCCAAGAAGGGTTAGCTTACGCCTTGAAGCGTGCAAGTTTTATGCGCTCCCTTTTTCAACAGTCAAGTAACAGTGTCCAAGTGGGCCAAGGCCTAATCTCATGACTAATCAAATTCATGCCTATATTTACGGATATGGATTGCTGTGCTGTATGGGTTTAACAATATATATATATATATATATATATATATATATATATATATATATATATATATATATATATTTTATGGGTAGGTTCTAGAGTGGACTACCTTTACAGGTGATCCATAGTGAATGAGTACTTGAAAATTATTTAAAATTTTAATGACGATCGATGTGCCCTAGAAGCAGAAGCTCACAGTCTTACTCGTTTTCACGATTGACGTGGTGAGCAAGAGCGGGTCTTCTTGATGACAGGTGAGAGCCATGCCTCCCCAAGATTTTTTTAATATATATATATATACACACACATATTATATCACCAATATTAGATTATAAATATATTATTCTTGCCACATACATTAATCTTTCTACGGTGGCGCAGTGGAGAAGTGTTTTTGTAAGTAGTGAAACGTGGTAGGATTGAATCCTGTTTGAAACATTATGGCATTTCTATTTCTTTTTTGCAAAAATAACGCCCCTACGAAAGAGAATTGAACACAATATGTTAATGTAAAAAAATGGTTCCTTACCACTGCACTAGCAAACAAATGATGTAATTCGGTGAATTATTTATTTATATATATGATTATTTAAGTTTTGGCTCCCTCAAAATGTTTGGTCAAGCTCCGCCACTAGTGGTGACTTGATTGGTGTCAGTTTAACAAAAATAATGGGAAGCACGTATGATTTGAGTTTCAAGACATTCATATTTATTTTCCCTTTTTTTGTTGAGAAAATCACCAACTCTACTACTACCAAGACATTAATGGTGACATATACAGATTTACGTATGTTCCGCAAATTGAATTTACGGAACTTACGTTATTTGAATTTACGGAAGCAGTTTAAAAATTATATCTTTCCGTGAATTGAATTTACGTACGTTCCGTAAATTGAATTCACGGAAGAGAAAAATTTTTAAACTAGTTACGTAAATTGAATTTACGTAATTTACGTAAATTAAGTTCACGTAAGGGAAAAAAATTAAACTAGTTACGTAAATTCAATTCACGTAACGAACGTAAATTCAGTTCACGGAAGAGAAAAAATTTTAAACTAGTTACGTGAATTGAATTTACGTATGTTCCGCAAATTGAATTTACGGACGTTCCGTAAATTGAATTTACGGAACTTACGTTATTTGAATTTACGGAAGCAGTTTAAAAATTATATCTTTCCGTGAATTGAATTTACGTCGCCCGCATATCAATTTACGAACTATGGCGAAAAATATTATTCTTCTGTAAATTGAATTTACGTGTTTTCCGTGAATTGAATTTACGTAACCAGCTTACAAATTATATTCTTCCGTGAATTTAATTTACGTTACCAATTTACAAGTTACATGAATTGAATTTACGACTAGTTTAACTTTTTTTCCTTCCGTGAACTGAATTTACGTAAGTTACGTGAATTGAATTTACGTAACTAGTTTAATTTTTTTCCCTTACGTGAACTTAATTTACGTAAGTTACGTGAATTAAATTTACGTAACTAGTTTAATTTTTTTCCTTTACGTGAACTTAATTTACGTAAATTACGTAAATTCAATTTACGTAACTAGTTTAAATTTTTTCTCTTCCGTGAATCGAATTTACGTTCGTTACGTGAATTGAATTTACGTGAACTAGTTTAATTTTTTTCCTTACGTGAACTTAATTTACGTGAAATTACGTAAATTCAATTTACGTAACTAGTTTAAAATTTTTTCTTCCGTGAATTCAATTTACGGGCGCACGTAAATTCAATTCACGTAACTAGTTTAAAATTTTTTCTCTTCCGTGAACTGAGTTTACGTTCGTTACGTGAATTGAATTTACGTAACTAGTTTAATTTTTTTCCCTTACGTGAACTTAATTTACGTAAATTACGTAAATTCAATTTACGTAACTAGTTTAAAATTTTTTCTCTTCTGTGAATTCAATTTACGGAACGTACGTAAATTCAATTCACGGAAAGATATAATTTTTAAACTGCTTCCGTAAATTCAAATAACGTAAGTTCCGTAAATTCAATTTACGGAACGTCCGTAAATTCAATTTGCGGAACGTCCATAAATTCAATTCACGGAAAGATATAATTTTTAAACTGCTTCCGTAAATTCAAATAACGTAAGTTCCGTAAATTCAATTTGCGGAACGTCCGTAAATTCAATTTACGGAACATACGTAAAGTCTGTATATGTCACAACGTAAATTTGGGGTAGGGGTTTTTTGGTCATTTCATCAACAAAAAAACTGACAGGGGGTGTGGCTAGTCTAATGGGGGTGTGGATAGAAAAAGCCTAATGGTAACCTTGTCGGTGCTTCAGTTTCAAGTTTTGAGCCGGACAAGGACCAAAAACCTTGTTTTCGGTATTCCTCCACAACTGGAATGGATTTAAATGTTAACCTTCCGAGAGATAAGGAACATGATACTGAGTTTAGGTCTGAAACTTCAATGGTTAGAAAATGAGTCGTGACCGTTTCGTGCGAACGAATAATGCAACACGAACTAGATGTAGCAATGGACATTATAACATAACCATATTACTGTTTCAGTCTGCGAATGGGTGGAAATTGGGTCAAAAATCATTTTCTAGAGTAGATAGATAAGTTAGAGAGAGAAAGAGACAAAATTTGGGTGAAGAAATGAAAACAATTCGAATTTTGGGGTATTGACGTCAATGCCCTAGCGTTGAACCCGTGTCGTCTTTTTCAATAAAATACGACATGTTTCTTGACACGTGTCAACTGAGTGCGTTGCAGCTTGCCACATGCTCATGCGTGGCATCAAAACGTCAGGTTTGTCGCCACGTTGCATTTTAAAAAAGTTTAAGATTGCAATAAAAAATTATTTTGAGCATTTTAATTAAGCATTTTATTGTAGTAAATGTTTGTCCTAGAAAAACAATGAAACCCAATAAAAAAAGACTATTTAGGAATATTTTTAGGCCTCTATTTAGAGTTTATTTTAGGCCTCAACGGGTGTTGGACCGGCCATGTGTATATCTTTCTTCCAAATGCTCTTTTGCAAGGAATATGTGGGCTTGTTTGCAGAACTGTATCACCTTCAAAAGTGCAACAGATGAGTGAGCGGGGATGAAACTTCTACAAACAATATTGAGGCACCGCACGGGATCAATTTTTGCATGCCATGCTTTGCTATTCTTCTGTAAAGAGAACAGAAACTTGCAAATTGCAAAGTCTATAAATCATTATTGTTTATTTTCAATTCACTAAATCATTCCACGACCTTTATTGGTATTCGCTTTGCGTTATCTCTCTAGATTTTTTTGAGTTTGCAGTGTGTTTCCTTTGTTATTGATTCTCTTTGGCCCGTTTGATAGTCATGATAGGATATTGACATATATGATAAGAGAGATGAATATGAATTTAATATGCATGATATAATCAGGATCGAGTCTTTTTGGTATTGTTTTCTTCTAATGTTTTGGTACCGTAATCGATTCTAGGAATTATCTCCAAAAGAAGATATTTTAAAGATGATAATTAATCAGATATTTAACCAACTATTTATAATTATTAGCTCAAAAATTGTTATATTTTTTATAAAAAAACTTATATTTTATGACCATTATACTTCATGATACTTGATAGAAACAAATCAAAACTTTTATAATTTTTGGTTGATAATTTTTCATACAGTTTTAAAAAAAAATTGTATATATTAAAAATTATAAAAATTATATTGAAATATTCAGATGCTAACCTATTCCTCGTACATGACACATGTTATTTTACTAGAAATTTTAACAATAGTAAATTTAAAACATTTTAATTAAACAGTGTTATCACACTTTCCACCTAAAATAGATAAATAAATATCATTCAAGGATAAAATTAAAAAATAATAATTGTAAAATCCACTGGTCAAAGATTTTAATTGCAAGAAATTATTTAATCTTTTGATTGTGTTTTATTAACTCATTTCCAGAAACTGTTAAATTTTGCATGTTACTTTTATTTAGATTAAATTAAACAATATAAAACCAAAATCAATTTTGTGCATTTATTTCTTTCTTATTTATTATCTTACCTAACTAATTTATTGAGTATTTTTTATCTATGTAAATCTAAATATTCTTTACACATTAATGTATAATAGATAAATTGCATAATAAAAATATATCTCACAGGTAAATATTTTACATGAATTACGTTTGGTTATAATTTTTTTTAATAAATGAAAATTTAGGAGAGTTGGTTATAATTTTAGTAACAACAAAAATTGTTAGACTTTATGAAGCGTCATTGTAAAATAATAAATCTTATAATTTTTTATACATAATTCCTTATTAATATTTTTAGAAAATTCTTAGATACTGAAAATTTCTAATATTTTATGGAAATATTCAAAAGCAAATATATACATGTTCATGGCGGGCCTATAGATATCATGTGTAGCTTAGACTTATAAATATATTATAAAAAAATTATGATTCTATGATTTAAATCTATGTTTAAAGGAATGTTTAAATATTGAAGATTTGAATGTATACAAAATGTTGTTTCTTCTAAATCCTAGGTGTATGATTATAATTTAAGTATATATGTGGGCATTATCTGCCTGCAAATATATTATAAAAAAATTATCAAATATTTTTTTATCTAAAAAAATTATAGTTTTCTTTTAATATTATAATAATTTATACATTTACGAATAAGCAAAACAACTCCGGATTACACATGTCAACATATGGAGCTTTGAAAAAATCGCCTATTACCCATGTAATCATGTAATTAACCTTTATAGGATCGGATGCCAGATGTAACAATATTGAGTTTCGTTTGTATAATCACTTATTAACATACCTGGTCAAAATACACAAACGTGTGTTAAATCCGAAAACGTAAAGTTTAAACCAAATTAATTGCTAAATTATTGCATTAAAATGACTGATAAATCAATCCCTTGCATAATTCCTCTTCCTCCATTAATTGATGGTTGACCAAATCTCATTGATTTCAGTCACGAAACATTTCCAAATTATTGAATTTGCTATTAAAGCTATTTTTGGAGAGATGCATTTTGATCCTTAAAAAAAATTGGTCATAAAAAGGGAATCAAATTTCACACAAAAAAAAGGAACACATGTCAATATAATTTCCCAAATTACATTAAATGTTCATTCGCAAATTCAATAATATAGATATATATTTACAACTTATATAACATAATTGACCAAATTACATTAAATGTTCATTCGCCAATCACACTGTTTAATGATAAATCCAATTTCAAATTTCCGATCCAGCAGAAAATAATTCCCCACATGAAACGCGATGCATCGTGCGTATTGATCCACAACTCACAAATATATATTTACAACTTGCATAAATCAAGGCTCATAAGGTGTTTATATATTGTGACTACGTTTCTTTATTGGTATTTGAATTTGAATAATATCTTTTATTAATAATGAATAATATCCCTTTTAAATTCACCTGTGTTGTGATCATCCTATCATAAATCATAAATCTTCATTATCAAAATATATTTGCTGATTAATAGGATTTTTTTTCCACCCTACTGAACCCATTTCTTCTTCTTTTTTTTGGTTGATACTGAAACCATTTCGAAACAGAGAAATTTTAGGAAAATCGTATACATCCTGATGGAACGATTTCAATACAAATAAAATGCTTTGGTCAAACCTTTTCATACATGTCAATTTATAATCTTCGGGCACTCATGATGCCAACCTCCCCTCTCTCTTTACCTAGCTCGCTCTCTCTCTAGCGGGTGAAATCTATCCCCAACCAACCCCTTTTTCTCTACATTGTTGGAACCTAAACGATTGATAAAGTTTAGACCCTCATTAATTTTGATGATAGCAAAGTATCTTCTGATAAGTCCTTGAGTGTGCAGTTATTAAAATCTCTTATGTTTTATCTCACTCAAGCAAGAAGAAGAAACTCATAAATATTGAATACATTCCATGTGTGTCAGTATCCAATTCACTCCAGCGTCTTGTGTATAGCGAGCGTCCGGTAGTGTCATTCTTTGATATGTGGATTACTCAATTGCATCGAGCGTTCATTTCCTGTTCTGAGCGAGCATCTGGTCTTTTAATGAATCATGTGATAGTCACGTTTGTGCTCTTTTACCTCAGCTATTTTGAAACAGAATTCGAATTTGATTTTGTGCGCTCATTTTGATGTACGAGGTATCAAATGTGACACCTTTGGTATACGACAAAATTCGTACAACGCAATTGTGAAAAGTAGATAGTACAAAAACAGTAATATGTACTACTCTGATATTCTCTGGAAAGAAAGAAAATGACAGCATTTCAAATTACTTCACTCAATAATATAGAGCTGAAATTTACTGCAACGGTAATACCCCTCAGAGACTCCTTTAAATATCCCAAGGTATTCATTGAAGAAGGTTGCCAAAAACTGCTAGAAACTATATTCTGAAAGAGCTATTACTCAAGTGAGCAATCAAGTTTGTGCCAAGTTTCTGGACACCAAGAACTGAACCTCATCGTCTGATATTCTTTCTTTTAGAAAGTTATTTGTTTTTGTGCTTAATCTTTTCATCCTCTCTGTGAGAGTTATTTGATTGTATTCAAAAGAATATTACTTTGTAAAAGTTGTTCCGCCTAGTTAAGGCTTTGTTCCTCAAAGGCTCGAACATACTGAGTCGTTTTGAGAAGTTAAGAGTATTGTCAAGTTT
Organism: Calophaca sinica; assembly: GCA_037113605.1. Taxonomy (NCBI): domain Eukaryota; kingdom Viridiplantae; phylum Streptophyta; class Magnoliopsida; order Fabales; family Fabaceae; genus Calophaca; species Calophaca sinica. Next base: position 4,079,409 of record CM073735.1, read on the forward strand.
GTGACAGTAGAATACTCTTAAGAAAATTTGTAATCAGTTGATTATAGTGAAAAATTCTTCAGGAACGAAAGGACTAGACGTAGCTACCAGGTTGGTGGTGAACTAGTATAAATCTATGTGTCTCTTGCTTTACTACCTTACATTTACTTTTATCCTGCGCATAAAAACAAGTTTTCATAAACTTTATTTCCAGTGTCTGGTCATACTCCAGCATCCGATTTCAAACAGATTCAAAATCCAGTGTTCTAAAGTGTTTTTAACTAAAAGTTTGCGAAAAGTTTTCAATACAATTCAACCACTACAAGAAACTTGACTTTTAGTGACGGCCAAATACCGTAGGTAAAAGTCATTTTACCGTAGGTATAGCACCAAATACCTATACCGACGGCAGATTTTTTCGTAGTCTTTAAGTTGCTATACCTACGGATATTTGCCTGTCACTATAGGCTATAATGACGGAATTTGACCCGTCGGACCAACATTTGGTTTTACCTACGGATATTGACCGTAGGTAAAGAGCTTAGTCAGAACTTACTAAACTTTTTACCTACGGCTCTGTCCGTCACTACACAACATATAATCCGTAGGTATAGATTCTGTAATTTTTTTTTTTGATAAGCCTATATAGATGCTATATTATATTTATTTTAAAAATTTAATCAAATAACAACGAAGCAATTAAATAAATATATTTAAAAATGCAAAATATAACAAAAGTTCCACATTATATATATATATATCAAAAATTAACATGAAGTCTTACAAACATGAAATTAACATAAAGTCTTACAAACTTAAAATTAAAAATAGCAAAACCATGTCAATCTAGAGTACTTTAGAGTATTATACTAATAACAAAAAAGATAGTCTTCTAATCATATAATAGGCATACAAATCTTCAAGCTTCCATCTTTAAGTTTCCATCTTCAAGTCTCCATATTAGCTTCTAATCTTCACCTACAAAAAATAAAAAAGGAACAGATGAATAATAACGCAATCCAACATATAATATCACACCTAAAAACAAAGAAAATATTAACAACTTTAGTGAGAACTCCTATCTCTTTCTAGAAGGAGCAAGGATACCAGTTAAGGTTGTTGTCCACTGTCATTTGCTTCATCAAGTTTGCCATTTCCTATCATTTTCTTATCACATAGTAACTCCTTAATATGTGTCTTAGAGTGATCTTGTTCAAATTTTTACGCTTTCACTACCGATGTATTTGAAGCATGCCATTCTTTACGACTCAAGATTCGGTTGGACTTGGGTACCCTAAGTAACTCTGTTGATGTTGTAACTAAGGTTGTATCTTGACTCTCCAATCATACCTTTGAAGTCTAAGGAACTTGTGGGAGTTACTGCACATTTCTATGGTGCCACCTATTTAATGCAAATAACATATGCATCATTCTGTACCAACTTCACTTGTTGCAAGGAATTCAGTTCCTTTAGTTCCTTAAGGCAAAAATTCCTTGATCCATCCCCTCTACCATTATGACATATTTTTGTCGGCTACCAATGTGTTGGATTGCGCAGCATCTCTGGTGGTTTTTCATGGGAGCTGAACCATTTTCCCTCTTGATACCTTCTAACAAGGCCTACTGGCTCCTATTCTCGACATTATCCTCCTCCTCCAATTCTTCTTCATTTTCCTGATGGCAAAGGTTGACCCTACAAAATTATTGCCCACAGAAGCATACATACACTTTATGAATTACTGTTTCATTATAGAAGGAGAGGCTTAAATCATGTGCAGTTTGCAAGGTATCAAACAAATGTTATGTGCAGTGCAATATATTTTTTAATTCATTGATATTTCTAATAAAAGCTTTGCAAAAAGAATACATTGAAACGTAAAATTCTATAAATGAAATTATCATTGTCATCAACAAGATTATGTATTCTAATAAGATAGAAGTGTTGGTAAAAATACTAATTCCTAAGTAATCAAAACTTTTAATTAGAGTTTAGTATGTCCTGACTACAATACTCAAAAACAAATCTCAAATTTAGTAGGCCATATGAGGAAATAATAAAAAGGAGTAAGGGCACACATCATAACTATTTCCATAACAAAACAACTTCAATATCACTAAGCTACTAGTCTCTTGTATCATCTGATAAAGTCGGGTAAAAAGAAATCATCAAAAGAGAAAATTCCACTAAATGCTCCAGAATGATGCTTTCTGACTGCCGCAAAAGAAGACTGTTGCAAGTTCTACTCCTTGCAACTTGGTATTAGAAAAGTCAGCAAAAGGCATGAAATTAAAAGTGCAATACGCCAACAACTGCTTGCTTAAATAGGAGGGTTTGGTAAAAATTACTTGTACAGAGTGGATATGAAGCATTGGACACATGAAACTAAATTGCAGGGAAGGAGAATAAGTAGCCTCATAGGTGGCTCGGAAAACATGGGTGCTTAATGCTTGGGAATTTGAAACTCCAAGAAGACTTGTAAATCATCGGGAGAGGGATTATCTGTAAAGAAAAAGTGAATCAATGAAGTGTTGTGTGTCTTAAACTAAAGTTAAAAAAATAAAAATGATAATATGCAACAAAAGATGGCCTTGAAACCCATGTATCTTAGTAAAGCATGACAACGATAATTTGAGTCTACATCATATTAGTTTTCATTTTGGAGCTTATATACATCTAGTAAAGCATGACAACGATAATTTGAGTCTACATCATATTAGTTTTCATTTTGGAGCTTATATACATCAAGGTTAATCATTGAAACAAAACATAATGGACATGGATAAAAGCATTAGATTATAGTATTATTGTTAAGGCTGAGAAGGCGAACCTACAACATAAGTACAAATTGACTGCATGACTAAGATAGCCATTTCCAGGAATTCCTCATAGAAGTGAGGAAATGGGGACAAACTTGAAGAGGATTGCTTCAGGATTAGATGTCATTGTCTGGAGCCAACTTGAGTGATTGTGCTTATACACATCACCTCCTCCTTTTGAGCAGATTGTGAGACCCTGTTCCAAGGCAAAAGTAAGACACTAACAGCCTAGAAATTTTGTATTCATTCATATTGTCAAATGGCAAATATTTCCCTTTCTTGTGCCTTACATCTTTGCTTGATGTTTCTGAAATACTTGTGTGTCTTGATAACATCAGGCTTGATTGCATCATACGATAAAAGACCTCGGGGACCTACACGAGTGCAGAGATTGCAATGATTAGTACTAACAGTCTCAGTCATCATCTCCATAAGATTAGCACCTTAATATCAGACAACTTCAAAGAGTGATTTGCAATGATGACCTCTCCAGCATTCTCAAAAACCAAAATCTTTTCCTGTGCTTTGATTTCTTTGGCAACAATGCCCATAGATTTTCCTAGTCACTTACCTAAAATACTGTAAATAAAAAAAATAACAATGTTAAACATGGCCATAAAAAGTTTGACATAATTCAGCCAAAATTCAACAATGATTGTTGGTGCAAACTACTTGTCTAATAAAACTTCTAATAAAAGTTCTTAATGTTAAGGAAACTATGTCACGATAATACAGACTAAAGAAATACAAAAAACAAAAAGAAGAATAAACCACCATGGCTATTTCGTCCTTCATGAAGATAACTAAAGATTGTCCCACTTTTCTATCTGCACACACAACTTCAGAATCAATCTTTGATATCTGGCTTTAGACTTGATAGAATATTGGGGACTGCCGATACACACACACACATAAATCTACTAAATGCCCTTAGCACCTAGGAAGCTTGCAAAAACATTAACAAATTGAAAACACGACAACATCAAGAGTTTGACCTATAATACTAAAATTGAAGATACATGCTAAAATGTTAGCCAGAGAATGTAGTAAATGATGAAATTGCTAACCATCACCCCTAGAATCTCCGCTGTGCCAAGCATTGTGTAGGCTTTCCCAGCTCCAGTAGCACCATAACAGAAAACTAACCCATTCCTCACTTGCAGAACCGCTTCCACAAGTTACAAGTTACGGAAAAAATTTAAAGGATTAACAATTCAACAAAAAAAACAATAGCCACACAACCAGTATTGTTTACCAAACCAACCAACCGCACTAATTCAACCAAAAAGGAAACCAGACCTGGGAGAAGGGAGATCGAGAGGGAAAGAAAGAGAGAAAGAGAGAGGGGCAACCAACTGCAAGGAACGGTGGCGCTCCGCTGCGGAAAACCCTATTTGTGCGTGCTGAGCACCTCGTCTCTGTCAAGCATGTGTCGAACACCGCGAGACACTATGAACCAGGAGCTCCACGAATCTTGCCGCTCGTAGCGACCTCGAAAGCCGTCGTCTACGATAGTACGCCTTTTGAGCCAAAAGAAGGGAAAGCAGCACCGAAACCCTAGAACAATGAAAATACAATGGAAGAAGGGAATTTTTTTTTTTTAAATTTTCGATTCCTATCTTTTTTAAATTATTTATTCAACTTTTTCTAAATAAAAGTTTGGTAAATGATGATGTTCCTTGATCTTTACCCACGATTATGAATCTATCACTAAATAAATAATATAGTGACAATAGCACCCCAAAAAAATAATATAGTGACAAAACCATACATCTGTAGGTATAAGTAATCTAATACCCACGGTGCTTGAACGTGTCACTAAAACATATAGTTACGGATAAAAATTTTATAGCTATATAATGCCTACACCCACGGTTAATCGCGCGTCCGTAGGTATATGCCACCTATACCTACAGTTTTAACGACCGTCACTAAAAGTGTCCGTAGGTATATGGTAAAATTCTTGTAGTGAACCCTCTTCTTGTGTTCACGTTTAGTTGGTACCAAAGCTCGGCCTTTTAGTTGAGCACTTAACAGTGTTAAAAGAAAATATCATATACTGTGAACATGTCTACAGAAGGTGGTCACATGAATCGTCCTCCTCTATTTACTAGAGAAAAATTTAACTACTGGAAAGATAAGATAAAAGCTTTCTTTGAGACACAACAACTTGAGCTGTGGGATATTGTTGAAAGTGGTTACCTTATTCCCACTAACGCTGCTGGTGTTGCTATTGCCAGAGAAAATTGGAATGATGAGCAGAAAAAGAGATATCAAATCAATCAAAAAGCTAGATTCATTCTTATCTGTGCTATGTCAGAAAAAGAATATGATAAATGTGGCAAATTCGATACTGCCAAAGAGATATAAGATTGTTTTGTCTTATGAGGGCTCTGCCCAAGTAAGAGAAGCTAAAGCTAGCATGTTAGTTCGCCAATATGAATTGTTTAAAATGGAAGATGTTGAAAATATTGAATCTATGTTTGGAAGGTTCCAAACACTTGTTCATGGGTTACAGGCCCTTGGAAAAAGTTATACCACACCTGACCATGTGAGAAAGATCCTGAGAAGTTTGACCAAGCAGTGGAGACCCAAAATCACCGCTATTCAAGAAGCAAAAGATTTAAATGTCTTGAGACTTGAAGATCTTTTGAGTTCTCTGAAAGCTCATGAACTTGAGTTGAATGAGGAAGAACCTGTAAAGAAAAGCAAGTCTATTACTTTGAAAGTCAACAAACATAAAGTCAGTATTTCTAAAGCCCTTCAGGCTGAAGAAGAATCAGAAGATGAAGCTTCAGAATGAGACGTTGATGGGTTGGATAATGAGCTCGCGTTCATATCCAGGAAGATCCAAAGGATGTGGAAGAAAAGAAACTTCAAGAAGAAATTCCACAAGAAAGATGTCGAGGACAGGAAGGAAAGCAAAGACAAAAGCCAAGTTGTCTGCAATGAATGTAAAAAGCCTGGACACTTCAAATCTGAATGTCCTAATCTTAAGAATAAGCCCACGAGAAGTTCCTTCAAGGGAAAGAAGAAGAGTCGCATGACTACATGGGAAGATCTGGATTCATCATCCTCTGAGAAAGATAATGATGAAGAAGCCAATCTTTCCCACATGGCAAATACTGACTTAGACTCTGAAGAAGAAGTTGAAGAGCTAATAATATATGATTCTTATTCTGAACTTCAACTTGCATTTGATGATCTTCTTAAGGGCTCTGCCACTCTCTCCACTGAGTATAAAGCTTTGAAAAAGAAAATTTCAAAATTATCACAAGACTTTAAAGTTTTGAAAAATGAAAACTCAAAGCTCAGTGAAGAGAACTAGAAGCTGAAAACTGAAAATCAGCATCTGGTGGATAGTCAGCGTCTGGTGACATGTCAGCAACCAGAAGCTGAGAGCTCTCAAACTGAAAGCTCTGAAACTAAAAGCAATCCTAAGTGTAAATCAAATGATTATGTATACGTCTTTCAAAATTTTCTTGCAGATAGTGTAACTCGAAGCAAGCAAGCTTCAATGATTTGGGGTGTCAGTCAAATGACAACTCAAGGTCTTAGCTACATATCAGATGAACCCTCTTCAGAAAATAAAAATCATGCATATGATAAATCCAATGATCACAGTGAATTCTTGCATTGTACTTATTGCAACAAACCTGGTCATTTGAAAAGTGCATGTACTGCTTTTAAGACTAAGAACGACAAACATCCTTCAAAAACTAACCTGAAAGGACCCAAAAAGATATGGGTACCTAAAGATAAAATAATCTATGTTGCAGACATTCTTAGCAACAAAGTCAACACACCTATCTTGGTACTTAGATAGTGGATGCTCGTGTCACATGGCGGGAGAAAAGCATATGTTCCAAGAGCTAAAGCCTAGAGAAGAAGGATTTGTTGGTTTCGGAGGAAACCAGAAAGATAAAATAGTTGGAATTGGTCGCATTGGTAAAGGCTCTCTTCCCTCTATTGATAATGTACTTTATATTGAAGGATTAAAGCATAATTTATTGAGCATAAGTCAATTATGTGACAATGGTTATGATGTCATTTTTACAGAAACTGGATGTTCAGTAAAAAGCAAGAAAGATGACTCTATTTTCTTTATAGCTAAGAGGAAACAAAATATTTATAAAATTAATCTTTCTGAACTTGCAAAACAAGATGTCAAATGTCTCATGTCTGTTGAAGATGAACAATCGATTTGACATAAAAAATTGGGTCATACCAGTTTGAGATTAATCTCAAAACTAAACAAGCACAGTCTTGTTAGAGGCTTACCAAATCTTAAATTCCAATCTGATGCTCTCTGTGAGGCATGTCAAAGAGGAAAACAAGTTAAAACTTCTTTTCATTCGAAAAATGATGTTTCAACCTCTAAACCACTTGAGCTTTTGCATCTTGATATTTTTGGTCCAACTAGGACAGCCTCTTTAACTGGAATAAAATATGGGTTAGTCATTGTTGATGATTTTACTAGATGGACATGGGTTAGATTCCTTGCCCACAAGGATGAGTCATTCAAAGTATTTACTATTTTCTGCAAATCAGTTCAAAATGAAAAAGGAATTTGTATTTCTTCAATTAAAAGTCATCATGGGGGAAATTTTGAAAATGAAAGCTTTCAAAAAATTTGTGAAGAAAATGACATCTCCCACAATTTCTCCTCTCCTAGAACACCACAACAAGATGGTGTTGTAGAAAAGAAAAATAGGTCCTTCCAAGAAATGGCCATGACCATGATCAATGAAGCTGATATTACAAAATATTTTTGGGCAGAAGCAGTAAACACAGCTTGCTATATTCAAAATAAAATTCTTATTAGACCTATTTTGAAGAATACTCCATATGAACTGTGGAAAGGTAGAAAACCAAACATATCTTATTTTCATCTCTTTGGTTGCATATGTTATATTTTGAATACTAAGGATCAACTTAGTAAGTTTGATTCCAAAGCTGACAAAGGAACTTTGAGATCTAAAGCTTTTAGAATATATAATAAAGAACTTTGATAGTGGAGGAATCCATTCATGTCAAGTTTGATGACAAGAAGCCTGACACTGCCATGTCAGAGCTAGATGAATTATTTTCAGATTTAAATATTGGTGGTACAACAAACAGTGAAGCTGCATCTTCAACATCCGGTGGTAATTAGACATTGGATTCTACTCAAGCATAAGATGAAGCCAAAAAGAGTTGGAAGTTCAAAACCAATCATCCCAAAGATCAAATCATAGGAGAAGCTGGAGATAGAGTTAGAACAAGATCCTCTTTCAAGGAACATGCAGATGTTGCACTACTCTCTGAAATGGAACCTAAAACGATTGATCAAGCTTTGGAAGATGAAGGTTGGATTCTGGATATACAAGAAGAGTTGAATCAATTTCAAAGAAACGATGTTTCGGAGTTAGTCGCTCTACCAGAAGATAAGCAAGCTATTGGTACTAGATTGTGAATTCAAATGTGGCAGATAAGATAAAGTCATATATCTGCACGGCCCAATCAATAGTTCAAGTCACACACTCCCATAATCCATTCTTTTTTCGGAGAGTTCCCTTCAACTATTCATGTATGTCAAATAAATAATCAATTTCTTTTGTTAAGTTGAAGGGAAATATCCAAATACATGTCTTATTAAAAAAAATCCATATTTGTAGCAATGAAATACTATAGCCCCTCCCCAAAATGATAAATGATTGATTACAAATATCTATGATCCATATTTTCTATAAAGGACCAGAAATGCCTTGCTTACGTATCATTGGAAAGTGCATTAACATGAATACGACAGTAAGAAGAGGTAACATAAAAGTATGTAAACTATAAAAACGAGTCAAGGTAGATTGTCCCACACTAGCGCTTTCGCGCAATAACTCTACCACCGACGATCCTATTACAGGAATAGCTTCGGGTACACCTGTTACAATTTTTACGAAACAAGTTTGATGAAGATGGTAAGGTAGTGAGAAACAAAGCAAGATTAGTTGCTCAAGGTTACTCACAGGAAGAAGGTATAGATTTTACTGAAACTTTTGCACCATGAGATAATTCTTTATCAAATGGATGTGAAAAATGCTTTCTTAAATGGTTTTATAACTGAGGAAGTCTATGTGAAACAACCTCCTGGTTTTGAAGACATTGAATATCCATAACATGTTTTTAAGCTTAAAAAGGCTATGTATGGTCTTAAGCAAGCTCCTCGAGCTTGGTATGATAGACTGAGTACCTTTTTAATGAAAAATGGTTTTACCAGAGGTCAAGTAGACATTACTCTATTTAGAAAATCATCAAACAAGCATTTTATACTTGTTCAAATTTATGTTGATGATATTATATTTGGAGCTACTAATGAAAGCCTTTACAAAGAATTTTCAAAGCTAATGCAGGCTGAAATTGAAATGAGTATGATGGGAGAATTAAAGTTTTTCCTTTGAATTCAAATCAAGCAATGCAGTGATGATATTTATATACATCAAAGAAAATACATCAAGGAATTATTAAAGAAATTCAAGATGGTGGATTGCAAGCCAATGTGCACTCTTATGCATCCCACTTGCATTCTTAGTAAAGACGAAACTGGTAAGAAGGTAGATCAGAAAATGTACAGAGGTATATTGGATCTCTACTTTACCTTATTGCTTCAAGACGTGATATTATGTTCAGCGTCTGCCTGTGTGCTAGATTTCAATCTGATCCTAGAGATTCACACTTAAGTGCTGTTAAAAGAATTTTTAGATATTTGCAATGATTTACTAATCTTGGTTTGCTTTATAAGAAATCAAAATATTACAAGTTAGTAGGATTCTGTGATGTTGACTTTGTTGGAGACCGAATTGAAAGAAAGAGCATAAGTGGAGGCTGTCAATTCCTTTGAGCAAATCTTGTGTTTTGGTCAAGCAAAAGACAAAGCGCTATTGCACTCTCAACAGCAGAAGCTGAATACATCTCAGCAGCAAGTTGCAGTTCTCAACTTCTGTGGATGAAATATCAACTTGAAGACTACTTGATAAAAGAGAGTAACATTCATATCTTCTGTGATAATACATCTACAATTTGTCTTACTAAGAATCCAATATTGCATTCTAGAGCAAAGCATATTGAGATTAAGCATTACTTCATAAGAGACTATGTTCAGAAGGGTGTACTTGAAATTAAATTTGTAGACACTGATCATCAGTGGGATGATATTTTTACAAAACCCCTTGCTGAAGATAGATTCAATTTTATAAGAAGAAATTTAAATTTTCATCTTATAGAAGAATGATTAATCTCATCGTCTTATGATATGCATCATTCAGCATTTGGTATGACATAAGCATTCACACGTGTACTCATATGATATGTCATTCATAATGCATAACTCAACGTCCGGTGAATTCGTTTGCGTGCGTCCGAGCACACACGTGTTGAACTCGTGTGGGACTTAAGCGTCTCATCACACCTAATCTGAGTCATGATTATTTATGTTTTCAATAAAATCTTTTACTTGATTTTAACTTTTTTTTTGGCAACTGCATTTATTGAAAAAGGGGATTCTTTATTTTATTTTCTTTTTGAATTATTTTTATTCAGAGGAAATGTGAAGAGTTTTTTCAAAAAGTAACTGTACCATTTATCAAAACTTTCCCACTACTCCTTCACTTTCGCTCCACACTCTGTTTTTGTCTGCGAAAACTGTTTTTTCTCTCTCTCTCTCTGTGAATTTCTTTGAAACCCTAAACCTCCATCACCTACTTTCCGACTGCAACCATGACTGATATTAAGGTCGGACAATACACTGCTATCCTCGACACCATGACAGAAGCAAAAGTCTTAACTGAGAACAGAATCGGCTTGAAAAGTTTCAAGCTTTATGGGTTTGATTTAAATGAAAGTTTGACGAATATGGACTCGAAAAACTACTTCCTTTAGGAACCTATTGATGTTATGGTTAATGCTATCAAGGAAGTCTGGGAAAACATTCATATGCTTCTGGATGGAATAGTTGAAGGTCATGTCAGAGGTTTCAAGTTGGTGTTCACCATAAACACCATCGCTGATACCATTAAGTGCCCCTGTGAAGGCATTAGTTACTATGCTGGTTGGGAAGACGCTTTCAGAGGAATGGAAAACGTCAACGAGGCTCTGTTCGAGAACTATCGCTAGTTGAGGGAAAATGATGTAACTCCTACTGCCAAAAATCTGAAAAGTCATTATAAAGTTCTACACAAAGTTATTGCTAAGAGCGTTATTCTGAAGACTAGTTCAAGCGACATAGTGAACTATAAGTAGAAATTCATTATGAGAAATTATATAGCTGGTCACAAAATCAACTTCCCTAGGTTAATTTTCAACAATATTGTCAATGCGCTTGTTGGTTCAAAGAAGGGTTCTGCTGACAAGAAGAACATTATCAAGGTTATTCCCTATGGACTTCTCTTTTTGATGAGCAAATAATAAAGCAAATAAAAAACAATTAAATTTTGAAAATAGAAAAGTAATTAAAACTTTCCAACGCTATTCAAATATTATCATGTTATTCTTTGAAAATGTAAAAGTAACTGAAACTTGGCAATAGTTACAATTTATTCTCACCGGAAAGCAACATTTGTACTTTTTCCCATTTTCCTGTTTCAAAATCAATTTGTTTTGTTTCTTCTTTGTTGACAAATTGTTTTGCTTTTTCACGTGAAATTAAAGAGGCACAATTATTCACACAAAAAAAAAACCAAATGGGTGTGGCTCAGTTAGTTAAGCAGTGCTGAGAGTTAAGCAGCGCTGAGTTAGTGGGGAGACCATAGGTTCGATTCCTACCAAACGTATTTTTTGGGAAGGGAGATGAGCCTTAAGTTGTGACCTGACTCCCAAACCAGAGATTAGTCTCATAGCCGGTACAAAGGACCGAAGTCGTAGGAATACTCCAGTCAGCCCACTCGACTACAAAGTGGCTAATTAGGGTGGGTCCCAACAAAAAAAAATCACAAAAAAAGAGGCACAATGCTTACATAAAATGGTATCACATGGGCAAAATCAGGCCTATTAAACCAGCCTGTTATGCCTATATAGTACCCTTTTCAGACTCGAATATAAGCAAAAGTACCTAATTTCACATTGATTAAGGAAGTTAGTTAAATTCATTTAATTTTTTTGTGTGTAATAAAAAAACTAATTGTATTCTCCAAACTACTCTTTTTTTTTCGTTTAATTTTCTATAATAACTTGTGTCATGATAACATTAAATGAAATAAATTTTTGGAATGATAACATTAAATATGATAAAATTAGTTTGAGTTTGATTATATTTTGGACCACCAAACATGACTATTTTTGTTTATAATCGAGTCCAGAGGTAGTAAGCAATAAAAAAATAAGGCCTAAGGCACACCTTAGTTGCCTTGCCTTGTACACGCCCTGGATATAATCCTGATAAGTTCTAATCATATCTTGCTTTTGACACGCACATGAGGTTATATTTTTAAATCGTATAAAATAACAAAGTTAACCTTGTGACAAAATAACATGTAATTTTGTAACATTAGGTTTTAATATTTTTAAATACTTTTTAACTTAAGTTGGTTTTTTTTAATTTCTAATATTAATTTATAGTTTTAATTTAAAAAAATTATTAGGTTGTATATTTTTTTTGCATTTTTAGTATTTTTAAATAATATAAAATGACAAAATTACCTTTGTGACGAAATTACAAATAAATTTTAAAATTAACTATTAATATTTCTTAATTTCAATTAATTTTGTATTTTATAATTTTCATATTAATTTTGTATTTTTAGTTTTTATGTTAAATTTATTATATTTTAAATACTTCTTTATGATATTTACTTTTTATATTATATAAAATGACCAAATTTCTCTTGTTTAAAGTTGTATATAATTTTTTACAATTAGTTTTAAATTTTATTAGATCTTAAATTATTTTCATAAGGTTGAATAGGGAAATAAATTTTTAATCATATTTTGTTGGTTTTTAACTCAACCCTCACATCATGATAGAATTTTTACTAAATAAGCATTTTTTTTAGCAACTAACTAGATGTGCGTGATAAGACTAATTTTATTGTATTATGTTGGCTCCCCAAACAATGGTTTAAGACATTATATGATAGTTTGTCATATCATGTCACTTTTATCCTAAACCATCAAACAAACCTTTAATGTTTTCTTTTATCAAGATTTCAAGTGAATATGACTTTATCACGTCACTTTTATCCTAAACCATCAAACAAACCTTTAATATTTTCTTTTATCAAGATTTCAAGTGAATATGAGTTTGGGTGAAGTTTCTAATCACTAAGTCAATTATTTGTGTATTGTTTATTTATTTGTTTATTTGACTTGTCAAATAGTTAAAGGTGTTACATGTAGAGTTGGATATATGGGTGAACCCACCTGTTTAGGTCTGCCTTACAAATGCAGAGTCGGGATGCGAACAATTGGTAACGAGACGATGTAAATGGCTGCTAACCTGGGAGGCAAACGATTGCTAACGAGACGACGGAGACGACATGTGAACCAGTGGCACCAGGCGGGACGTTGTTGTTGTTTTTAGTTTCCAGAAAGGGCAAGAAAGACACCTTAAAGGCTAAACTAAATGGCTAAATAGTTCAATGTCTAATGATTATTTGTTTTTTTTTAAAACAAAAGAAGTCTGCAAGTCGGCTCACAAGCCCGTTGGTGGTAAAGTCACGGTCTATATGGACCATGCTGAAAAGGTCTGCAACTAAATGAGCCTCATATCTTAGGGCATGTGGCTAGCTCGCATGTCTCGACCCATATATCGAGCTCTAGTTACATTGATTAAAACTATAAAAAAATAAAACAAATTGTTTAAAAAATAGTTTACAATTAAACATATTTTATAAAAAATTCAAAAAAATGTTTTAAGAAATAAGATTGGCATAAATGTAATCTAATTGGGAATGAAAGTCGTTTTATAAGAAAGATAGATGCTAACTAACGTTTCCAAAACATCTGTTTTGAGAACAAAAAATAATAATATTCAATACATGAATATTATTTTTTTCAATAAATAATTATATTTTATATTTCTTAATTATTGTTTCAAGGGAATATGACTATTGATCAGAAAAACAACACTTATCTATATAAACAAAAAAGAAAAACAATATTAAACAGCTTCTCCCAACAAAAATTGTGAACAAATTCATAATTTATTACAATATATGTATGTAATTTTTATCATAATTTTAGTAGTTTATGTAGATTTAGAATACAACTCAAACTTTAAAGGGGGGAAATTATATTGTACCAACACTTATTAGAGAACTTTTTTATAAGACCACTTTTTTTTCCTTCAATTTTTTCATCTAAAAGTCCGGTCTTTATTTTATTTTTTGGTATTAAGGTCACTTATACTTTTTTGGTATTGAAGGTTGCCTTAATTTTAACTTGCACAATTTGCCATGAAAAAGATGAACATTTTCTCTTTCTCCCCCTTCTTTTCCCTTTCCTCCCTTCTTCAACCCTTTCGTCGGCCACTGCCGATCTCACACCCCTTCCACCCTAATCCCTCTCCCACACGCCTCACCATTGGAGTTCATCTCTATCGTGTTTTCTCTTCTCAACTGTTGCATCACCCAAAAACAAAATATGAGTGACTCCATCACACCATGTCCAAACCTAACCAACCTAACAAAGTCGCTCTAAAATTAACCAATCCACGAACACGTTTTGCAACCATTCTGTAGCTATACCACAACTATTATTGATTATGTCGACTACCGTTAACTGGACCCTGACCCTAATCTCGATCTCGGTTCCTTGTGAGACAGTGGCAGGATCGTGGAGGCAAGAGTAAGATCGTTATTTCCGAACCAGACCTTGGCTTCAAGTTTCTTGTATGAAACAATGAGTTGATGATTATGATTTTGGAAGATGAAGGTCACATCGAATGTGGCGGTTAAATTAACGACGCTTGTGTTAAGCAAGCCGACAGTGATGAATTCAAGTTGGATGATGGGGAAGTGCGGTTTGAGGACAAAGGATCATAAGAGCATGGTGAGGGCAACAACGTTGAACTCGAATAATGTTATGATGAGCAAATTGTAGAGATAAACGGCAATGTGCTTCACCACCGTAGCCATATGCAGTGGCGGATCCAGAAAATTTCTTTCATGGGGGCAAGAAATAGTTTATAATATTTTCATATAAGAAAAACATTATAACTTTTTGCAAAATATATAATGTTTAGGCAAAAAACCTAAAATACCTAAACTTCTACATATTACAATTATCCTCTACGCATTTTCCTGTTTTGAAAGTGTTATATGATTTTTTCATTGTCAATACCGTAAAAAAATATATCTCTAGGTATATAACAACACAACGATTTAAGCATTTTTTCAATAAAAAAATATTTAACCATTCATCCCTTCTATGCTCTTCCCTGATATCACTATTTATATCTTAGTCTAATGACATTTATTGAAAATTATCAAGTAATTATCTCTGCTCTTCGAGTTTCTTAATTTCTTTCTCTATCCCGAACAGTGTTTCATTTTTGAAATCTAATGTGTTTTATCATTGTATGAGTTTAGTGTTAGAGGGATGGTAACAATTAGAAGAATAAAGAGATAAAATTAGTACCAATTTATTCTATCTTTTATCTCTTATACTAACTTTTTTCACTTATTTAAAAAATGTATCTCATGAAGGTAACATCTAATTTTTTATGGGGACAAAATAAAAATTATTAAACATATTTAATTAAAAAATAATTATTTTGTGGGATCAATTGCCCGAAACCGTTCAAGTGGATCCGTCACTGGGCATATGGCTGAGGTGATGTGAGGTTGGCTGAATGGAAAAAAGGAAGGAAGAGAAAAGGAAGAATGAAGATAAAAGTATTTGGTATTTAGAAGACACCGTATCATCGTATAAATGATATGAATTCAATGGCTAAAACAAGTGTTGCAATGTGAACCACCTACTTGGTGGTCCATGTTATCCTTTTGCCCAAAATCACTAGCCATGTGTTTGCGTTGTCCCGATATTTAAACAATTGAATCAGGATCCACGCGCGAAGCACGTGGATAGAAGCAGCAAAGATACTGTGTAGTAACAAATAAAAACAATACAATAAAAATAGGAGAGACACCAACGGTTTCGCTTAAGTAGCAGTACGAGCGTATTGTATGATATAACTAGTTAACCTAGCCCCCAAAGTCGGGTGAGAGAAAACTCTCTTGTTTTGTTTTGTTCCACTTCCGGAATGGACTCCCTCTCTCTCTTTTGCACCGGAGCCCTCCTCGCTGGCGGACTATACTGGTTCGTCTGCGTTCTCGGTCCCGCCGAACAAAAAGGCAAACGCGCCACCGATCTGTCCGGCGGCTCCATTTCAGCCGAGAAAGTCCAAGACAACTACAAACAGTACTGGTCATTCTTCCGCCGCCCTAAGGAGATCGAAACCGCCGAGAAAGTCCCCGACTTCGTCGACACCTTCTACAATTTAGTAACCGATATTTACGAGTGGGGTTGGGGCCAGTCCTTCCACTTCTCTCCCTCCATCACTGGGAAATCCCACCGCGACGCCACGCGCCTCCATGAGGAGATGGCCGTCGATCTCATCGAGGTCAAATCGGGCGACAAAATCCTCGACGTAGGGTGCGGCGTGGGTGGGCCAATGCGAGCCATCGCCGCCCACTCGCGCGCCAACGTCGTGGGAATCACGATCAACGAGTACCAGGTGAATCGAGCCAGGTTGCACAACAAAAAGGCCGGACTCGATTCCCTATGCGAAGTGGTGTGCGGCAATTTCCTCCAGATGCCGTTCCCCGACGAGAGCTTCGACGGCGCGTACTCCATCGAGGCGACATGCCACGCGCCGAATCTGGAGGAAGTGTACGCCGAAATTTTTAGGGTTTTGAAACCGGGGGCTCTCTATGTTTCCTACGAGTGGGTCACGACGGACAAGTACAAAGCCGATAACCCCGAACATGTTGAGATTATTCAAGGGATTGAGAGAGGGGATGCGTTGCCTGGTCTCAGGAGTTATGCTGATATAGCCGAGATGGCGCGGAAGGTGGGTTTTGAAGTGGTGAAGGAGCGGGATCTGGCTAAGCCACCGGCTCAGCCTTGGTGGAGCCGTTTGAAGATGGGTAGGATCGCCTACTGGCGGAACCACATTGTGGTAACTGTTCTCGCTGCTTTGGGAATAGCGCCCCAAGGTACCGTTGATGTTCATGAGATGCTGTTCAAGACCGCTGACTATTTGACCAGAGGGGGTGATTCTGGAATTTTCTCTCCGATGCACATGATCCTTTGCAGAAAACCATAGGTGGCCACACAAACTTGAGGTGAGGCGAGGTATCCTGAATAAAAAACCTCACACCCCTTTCTCCAGTACTTCTGCTCCCCTCCCCCCCAAATCTCATTTTGTTTTCTATAATTTTCATTTTATCTTGGATTTAAATTATTGTTATTGTGAACCGGATGTAATTTAGTTTTTTGAAATTTGCAATTTAGTTTTGTTTACTAATTTTAATTTTAATTTTCTTCTGCCTAGGCGTTTGATATGTTGATTTGATTCTCTCTAGTACTATTATTTTTCATTTAGCCTATGTTTGGTTTAGAATAGAAGAGAAATTGTGAAGAGAGAAATATGTGTGAGAGAGTGTAGAAAGAGAAATAGGTGAGAAATAGAGTAGATTTGAGGTATTGATTGGAATAAGAGAAAGAGAAGAGAAATAAAAAAGAGAGAAGTGGTTATTGTAGTCAAAAGTACAAGAGTACCCTTAAATTTTAAAAACCTCCCATAAACATAATTTTTTATTTGAATTCAATTAATTAATTAATTTAATTTCTTAATTTGATTTTTGTAGTCAAAAAAACATATACATCACATAAAATAAATTCTTAAATTAAATATATTAATTTATTAATTATTAAATTAATGAAACAACTATTTTTTTTTTTAAAAAATAGAACTTCAGGAAAATCACGTTCTCAAAAAATATTTACAAACTAGATGGACAAAAAAATAATCAATTTTGTTGGCAAGAAAAAAAGAGACAACATTTTATAAATTTATCAAACTAATTGGGGGTATCATAGGAAAACAATAAAATCACATCTTCTCCCCATTGTTTCTCCTCAACTTTGGAGAGAAAGAAATTTTGGCGGGGCCCACATGTTTTTTAATATCTCTTCTCTATTTCTCTTCTTACCAAACAAGGTGATTTTGCTCTTTCTTTTCAACTTCTCTCCTCTTTCACCCTTTCTTTCCTATTTCACCTTAATCAATCACACCATTAATAGAATTTATTAATAGAATTTATTTAGCATGAAATGGGTGGGGTTTGGATTGGAATGATTTGCTATGGTTGTAGACTGTAGTGGGGGAAGGGGAATGAGCGAGCCATGAGGTAATCAGGCTTTTGATTGCATCTTAAAAGGGAGAAAGAAAATGTTGCGGTCTTTATTTTTGGCGGATCAATTGATCTGCGAGGTAGCGAATGTCACGGATCAAAAGAATCTCGTTCTTCCATTTATGGCGCTGGTTGTTAAAAGATATTTATTTTGATGGGATTAAAATGCTTAATGGGATCTTTGGGGGGAAGTGGACAAGGATCCGAGTATTAATTAATATAAACATGAAAAGGGAATACTGTGGGAGTTGTACTTTGTGTGCAAAACAGCACATGTTAGATGGCTACATTAGCGTGTGATTAGGTGGCGACCACTAGGCTGTAGCGTAACGTGCTGTGTTGCTTTTTTGTTCTACTCTTGTCACGTTGTGCGTAGATTTTTGCTTCTGGAGGCCGACGGGCCACACATGCCACGACATCTGGCCCGACTTGCTTCGGATCTGTCAATCGTATATTTGTAAATTTTGTATTTGTAAATTTTGTATTTAGTCTCATTCTCACCCTCTCATCTTGTTCCCGTGACGCTACCAAAGCGTAAATTATCTTTCGACAAAGCACCGGCTACGTCTCATATTATATATCACAATTGATTAAATCATACGATTTAAAAAATAATAATAAATAAAAGAAAAGAGTAATAATTTTATCAAATTAACTTTATTAACTATTAACTATTAGTGTATTAGTTATTGTCATAAATACAAAATGGAGTATTTGATAGTATAATCTATAAACAAACATTTAATTTTGTATTTAAAACTAAAGGTGGCATATTTTTGGGATCATTATTTTTATCAAATATGACATATATTATAGGACGAATGGAGTACTAATTACGTCTACTTTTAGTCCCTTTCCTTCTTTCTTTTTTATTATTATTAGTACATAATTTTTATCTTGCCCTTTCGTATACCTTTAGGCTTTGTTTGGATGTTGGAAGAAAAAAAAAGTTGAAGGAAAGAATACAGAAAAGATGAAAGTGAAGAGAAAGTGAAATAATTTTTTGGTTGTTTAGTAGGTGTGAAAGTAGATTAAAAAGTGAGTTGAAAGAAAGAGATATATTTATGATATGGCAAAAATATCCCTTTATATATGTGTGTGTGTATGAGTATAAAGAGATTTATGTGGGTAAAATTTCAATTTAATTAAAGGGTTAATACCCATTTTGATCTCTGTAATTTGAGCGAAATTCAGTTTTAGTCCTTGTAAATTTTTTTGTTTTGATTTAGTCCCTGTAATTTAAGATTCTTCCACTTTTAGTCTCTGCCGTCAAATTCCTATTAAAAATGTTGAGTTTTTCTTCCACTTTTAGTCCCTGTAATTTTAAGATTCTTCCACTTTTAGTCCTTGTAATTTAATAGGGATTTGACGGCAGGGACTAAAAGTGGAAGAATTTTAAATTACATGAACTAAATCGAAACAAAAATTTTTACAGAGACTAACACCGAATTTCACTCAAATTACAAGGATAAAAATGGGTATTAGCCCTTCATTAAATTTTGTTAAAGGGTGTTTTTTTTGACGAGATTTATTAAAGGGTGCTGAGAAGCAAATTAGAAAAAAAGTGATATATCATAGGGGGCGTGTAACACCCTATTTTTGACATGGCATTTACTTAAATAACAACAGTCAATATTTAAAACAAAAACACATTTTATTTATTATTAAGGTTTTATAGACATATTATACATATAAATACAGATATAACCCTACACCCACATGAGTGACATAAGACACACTGGCCGTGACATAAGTAACCAACTTTTGCCTCTAGGTAGACTTCCTGTAGACTCCCCAAGATGCTACTACCTGTTGTTCTTGTTCGTCCGTTGTTTATCATCATATAATAAAACACACCAGAAAAACATAGGGGTAAGATATCCAATAATCTCCATCAACTAGGAAAACAGTATAACAGAGGCACTGTTACCATGCACAGTCCAACCGTACAATCAAAACATCATAATTGTAACTCCCTCACGTCATACTGATAACCCGAACATACGGTCTCAGATCACAGACTGACACACGTCACTGGTTTTTCAGGCTGATCACCGGCCCTACAGACCCAAACCATCGCTGAACATTGCGGGCCATTAACGCCCTACTCCCTAGACTGATCACCAGTCTCAGGGCACCGAAGAAAACATAAGTTGGTTGTCTCGAGAACATATCCTGATACACTACCATCTCTGATTATCGGTTATGGCATCTCATACTACCATATCCAATTACCAGAGTAAGGTACTGTCCCGTGCACAAGGATGACATTCTCATAACAGGAATGGCCAAGATTGTCCACCCGTCAGACGTGGAGTCTTGGAGATTCGTCCGGATGACCGAGTACATACCCCTCAAGGTCACCGACTTATCCCCAAACCACTCCGTACCTTTGGTACCATGGACATGGAGAGTTTCGTCGGAAAGACCGAGTACATACCCCTCAAGGTCTTGGCTGAGTACATACCCCTCAAGGCCACCGACTATCTCATTACCATTACGTCTGTACCTCGGTACACCAACTTCGAGTACACTGACGTGGCAATCACCACTAACAACAGGGTACCGATGGTAATTCTTGCTATTACCATCTAGGGATTCGCAGACCTCTAACTAGAGGGCGTCACCCTTGACTCTAAGACCACACATTGGACTCAAGACTCACATGCATCACACACAATTATCACATAAATATCAGATATATATCGGAATATTATTAACCATAATTTATTATATTTAACAGCATATAAATTACTTCTAACGTCGCATAAGCGACTGTCTACTAATCTCATAAATTTACCAAATAAACACAACTTATGTTGGTTGATAGGTCTACGGTGACTATCCTTAGCCACCGTACAACACAACCCTTCTCCTGAGGTGTTGCTACTATCAGCCCCTAGTAGGGTTAAGATCCCCTACTCATGCTAATAGTCCTACTCTACTACCTATTTTCCCTAGAGATTAAGGTATATTCCTCTTACCTGGCTTAGAAGACCGTTATCGCTCGTGTCACCCACGTCCCGCTACTTCTCCTCCTCCAAGTTGCCTTCTTCGCACTTCAATGGCTCAATTGAAGGGCTTGGCGAAATGGAGAGGGATGAGCTCTATTTATAGGAAAAAATTGGCCCCGTCGCGTCGCGACGGTCCAAGACACAATCGTCCATCGCATCGAGATATGGACACGTGTCATGAGATCCGCGGTGCTGATCACCGACTTAACCACCGACCTTGATCGTGTCGTGATGGTTTCCTTCGTTTTCTCTGCCGCGTCGCGACGGTCCTTAAAAAGTAATGTTCCGTTTTTGCCCTCTAGGAGGTTCTAGGGTGTTCCATACTATTCTAGAGTATTCTAGGCCTCTTATGAATCATTTTTAAGTCCAATTTAATTATAACTAAGGTTTTTAATATCCAACTATTATTTAATCATCATTCTAAAATTATTTAAGACTATTTAAAAATTAGGATGTCACAGGGCGTTTGTTTCAAGGTTTCTCATTATATTCCTAGGAGTTCTATTAATAGGAATATTATTCCCGACAAAGTGTTTAGTAAATATTTATCATTCTTTGCAATGTTTCCAAATTTTTTAATTTAAATAATAAAATATAGGGTTAAATATGTTTTTCATCCCTATAAAATTGACAAAATTTGATTTTGGTCCCTACAAAAATTTTATTAATTTTTAGTCCCTATATTTAACAAAAATAGTGTGTTTTTAGTCCCTCATCAGGGACTAAAAGCTCACAAATTTTATATTTTCTAGGGACTAGAAATGAATAAAATTTTTGTGGGGACGAAAATCAAATTTTGATAAATTTATAGGGACCAAAAACATATTTAACCCTAAAATATAATTCAAAAATACAATAAATAAGGTGAAATATAGTGAAATTGGAAAGTTATGATTGAAAAAGTTAAAAAATAACATCTATCACCATGTGAAAAAAATATACCCACCTTTTCAGCATGAGAATATGATGTGGGAAAAACATGTGTAAAATTGATTCCTAGGAACAAAAAATGTCCGGGAACAATTTTTAAAAACTTGAAACAAACATGGGAATATTGTACTCCCAACCTCACATTCCTGGGATTATGCTTTCTATTCGTGAAACAAACACCCCAATAGAACCGTAACTCTTGAGATGTTGTGCCATCCCGTTTTACACTGCAAAAAAACAAAGGGTATAATTGACTTTTACCAAAATAAAGGCTGCACATCCCGTTTTCTTTGCAAAATGAGTGGAAGGGTTTTTTAGCATGGGGCTTGTAACACCCCGCCGAGACAGGACATTTATTTTATTTACTTAATAATAATAGTCCACATTTAAAACAAACACACATTCTATTATTTACTAAAGTATACAAACATATTATACATTCAAATATAGATATGACCCTACACCCACATGGTGACAAAAGACACACTGGCCGTGACGCAAACATCCTTCTTCTACCTCTAGGCAGTCTTCCCATAGACTCCCCAACCTCCAAGTATAGGTTGTTCTTGTCCATCTATTTTTTTAATATCATATAATAGAAACACACTACAAAAACTAAGGGGTAAGATATCCATAAATCTCCATCAATCAGGAAAACAGTATAGTAGAGTATCTGTCATCATGCACATCATATCAACATATCCATCGACATACCTGTAACCATAGATACTACACTCAAGACTCTTGAGTACATGATCGTTATACCGGCAAACCTGATCACACGGTCACAAATCATATCATTCTCTGATACTACAGATCGACACATGTTACTGATCATTTCAGGCTCATTACCAGCTTTACTGACGTATAGATTTCATGCCCATTACCGGCCCTATTGACCCATACCATCACTGAATATTGCTGGCCATTAACGCCCTACTCCCTAGACCAATTACTAGTCTCAGGGCACCGAATAAGATAAGTTGGTTGTCCCGGGAATATATCCTGTCACGCTACCCTCTCGGATTACCGGATACGTAATCCCCCATATCGGAAATCAACATATCAAATTACCAGAGTAAGGCACTGTCCCGTGCATTAGGACGGCAGTCCCTATACCAGGAATGGCCAAGATTGTCTACACGTCAGACGTGGAGTCCTGGAGCTCGGTCATATACACCCACTCCACACTACTCCGTACCATCAATCATATACATCTCAGGTACACTGACCCGGCTATCACCACTACAGGGTATTGACAGTAATACTTTACTATTACCATCTAGGGATTCACAAAGCTCTAACTAAAGGGCGGCACCCTTGACTCTAAATCCATGCACACCAATTATCACACCACAGATATCATAACCAATCAACCAACACATGAATATCATATATAAGAATATTCATCAACCATAAATTATCATCATATAATTTACTCCTAGTGTCGCAAAGACGAATATCTATTAATCTCATAAATTAATTAATAAACATAACCTATGTTGATTGATAAGTCTACGGTGCCTATCCTTAGCCACCGCACACCACAACTCCTCTTCTGAAGTGTTGTTGCTATCAACCTCTAGTAGGGTTAAGGTTCCCTACGCATGCTAACAGTACTACTCTACTACCTATTTTTCCTAGAGATCAAGGTATCTTCCCCCTTATCTGGCCTAGGATACCGTCGCCGCTCTTGTTTTGTCGCACTTCTGGAATTCCTCCACGCCCTCCCAAAGACCTTTGGAAGAAGTTGGGTAGAATGGAGGGGGTTGGGGCCTATTTATAGGCGAAATGGAGGACTCCTCCTCTCACCACTGCCATTGGTTGCATTGCGATGGCAAGGCCATCGCGTTGCGAGGAACAACATCCAGAACCCACTCTTTCTCTCTTCCACCGCCTTAACTATTCTTCGTCCATCGCGTCGCGATGGTGTCCTTTGTAACACCCCGCCGAGACAAGACGTCACTTTATCCTGACTTCAGCAACAACACATTTTCAACCCAATATCAAGTACACAATAGGACACACTGACCGTGATGCAACACTGATTTCCAGGCTTTAGGTACTTAAACTTCTTATTCATCTGCTATTTATCATCATATAATATAGAAAACACAGACCAAATAGACACTCAAAATCTTGAGTATACGGTCACAGACCAAACCATACTGATACGTCATACTGACAATCTCAACCACATGGTCACAGATCACATCATACTCTGATGCCACAGACTGACACATGTCACCGGTCTTTCAGGCTCAATTACTAACCCTACAGACCAGACCACCGGATGTTTCAAGCTCAATTACTAGCCCTACTGTCCTGGAGATTTCAGGCTCAATTACTAGCCCTACTGACCCATACTATCGCTGAATACTGCGGGCCATTAACGCCCTACTCCCTAGACTGATCACCTGTCTCACGGCACAGAATGAGACTTAAGTTGGTTGTCCCAGGAACATATCTTGTTACGCTACAATCTCCGATTACCGGTTACGGCATCCCATACTACCATATCCGATTGCCGGAGTAAGGTATCATCCCGTGCACTAGAACGACATTCCCTTTACAGAGAATGGCCAAGATTATCCACCTGTCAGATGTAGAGTCTTGGAGACTCGTTAGGATGACCGAGTACACATTCCCTCAAGGCTACCGACTATCTTCAAACTACTCCGTACCTTCGGTGCCACAGACATGGAGAGCCTCATCGGAAAGACTGAATACATATACCCTCAAGGTCTTGGCCAATTACACATACCCTTAAGGCCACCGACTGATCTCATTACCATCCCGTCGATACCCTGGTACACCAACCTCGGGTACACCGACCCGACTATCACCACAAACAGAGTACCGGCGGTAATACCTCCTACTACGGTCTAGGGATTCGCAAACCTCTAACTAGAGGGCGTCACCCTTGACTCATACATCGGACCCACATATATCATATATAGCCAGTACATAAATATCAACATGTTAATCAGATTATCAACCATCTTTAATCAATATAAGGATCAACTCTAGTGTCGCTCAGGCGACTTACAACTGACATGTTATTAATCAGCATATCAACAGTCACATAATCATAAAGCAATCATATCAAAAAAATCTCAACAATTCAGCATCCATCTATAGACTTCAATAGATCGTTCCTAAGGTTGATAGACCTCTGACAACTGTCCTCAGCTATCACAGGTCATAACCCCTCTTCTGAGGTGCTGCTGTTATTAACCCCTAATAGGGTTAAGGTCTCCTACGCATGCTAACAGTACTATTCTACTACCTATTTTCCCTAGTGATTAAGGTATCTTCCCCTTACTTGGCTTAAAAGACTGCTGTCGCTCGCGACCCGTCCCCGCGTCCCTGTCGCGCCTCCCAAGCTCCTCCATGCCCTCCAAAAAAAATGCCTTGGAAGAAGGTGAGGAGAATGGAGGTGAAGGCTGGTATTTATAGCCATTTTGGGTCCATCGCGTCGCGATGGTCCTCGGGCATAAATCTCATCGTGTCGCGACGTGGTACACGTATCGGCAATCCCACGCTCTGATCCACCAACTTAACTCACTGACTTATGTTGCGTCGCAAACAGATTTGTACTAGTCTCATCGCGTCGCGATCGAGGCTGACCAGAAATAACTCATTTTTGACGTTCTAGAAGATTCCCAAGTGTTCTACGCCTTTATAGGGCATTCTAGACGATTCTAAGGACTTCCATATCCTTTCTAGGATTTCTGGGTCTCATTTAAGCCTATTTTATCCCTAATTAAGGTTTTTAACTCCCGTTTATTATTTAATTACTGTCCTAATTATTTTTCTAATATTATTTTGAAAATCAGGATGTTATATTACTACCCCCTTAAAGAATTTTCGTCCCCAAAAATCAAAGGATGTTATTCTTCTAAGACAGGATTCCTAGTGTCAAACTCTCTACCCAACCTCGACTCGGTTGTCATCCGATGTGGAGACAACTAGACTCTAAACACGGCCAGTAACTCGACTCTCCCCACAGTCCGGTTAGAACCGAACTGCTCTGATACCACTAATGTAACACCCTGCCGAGACAGGGCGTCACTTTATCCTGACTTCAGCAATAACACATTTTTAACCCAATATCAGAGTACACAATAGGACACACTGGCCGTGATGCAACACTGCTTCCCAGGCTTTAGATACTTAAACTTCTTATTCATCTGCTATTCATCATCATATAATATAGAAAACACAGAAAACAAAGGGGTAAGACACTCATCAATTACCATTAAGCAGGAAAACAACATAGTAGATAGCCTGTCACCATGCACATCAGCATATCACAACAATCATTAACATAACTGTTACCACAAATACACACTCAAAATCTTAAGTATACGGTCACAGACAAAACCATACTAATATGTCAGACTGACAATCTCAACCACACGGTCACAGACCACATCATACTCTGATACCACAGACTGACACATGTCACTGGTCTTTCAGGCTTAATTACCAGCCCTACAGACCAGACCACCGGACTTTTCAGACTTAATTACCAGCCCTACTGTCCTAGAGATTTCAGGCTCAATTACCAGCCCTACTGACCCATACTATCGCTGAATACTGCGGGCCATTAACGCCCTACTCCCAAGACTGATCATCAGTCTTAGGGCACAGAATGAGACTTAAGTTGGTTGTCCCAGGAACATATCATGTTACGCTATCATCTCCGATTACCGGTTACAACATCCCATACTACTATATCCGATTGCCGGAGTAAGGTACCATCTCGTGCACTAGGACGACATTCCCTTTACAGAAAATGGCCAAGATTGTCCACCTGTCAGACGTGGATTCATGGAGACTTGTCAGGATGACCAAGTACACATACCCTCAAGGCCACCGACTATCTTCAAACTACTCTGTACCTTCGGTACCACGGACATGGAGATCCTCATCGGAAAGACCGAGTACACATACCCTCAAGGTCTTGGCCAAGTACACATACCCTCAAGGCCACCAACTGATCTCATTACCATCTTGTCGATACCTCGGTACACCCACCTCGGGTACACCGACCCGGCTATCACCACAAATAGAGTACCGGCGATAATACCTCCTACTACCATCTAGGGATTTGCAAACCTCTAATTAGAGGGCGTCACATTTGACTCATTCATCGAACCCACATATATCATATACAGCCAGTACATAAATATCAACATGTTAATAAGATTATCAACCATCTTTAATCAACATAAGGATAAACTCTAGTGTCGCTCAGGCGACTTACTACTGACATGTTATCAGTCATCATATCAATAGTCACATAATCATAAAGCAATCATATCAAAACATCTCAACAATTCAACATCCATCCATAGATTTCAATAGATTATTCCTAAGGTTGATAGACCTCTGACAATTGTCCTCAGGCGAACCCACTTGACTCATTCATCGAACCCACATATATCATATACAGCCAGTACATAAATATCAACATGTTAATAAGATTATCAACCATCTTTAATCAACATAAGGATAAACTCTAGTGTCGCTCAGGCGACTTACTACTGACATGTTATCAGTCATCATATCAATAGTCACATAATCATAAAGCAATCATATCAAAACATCTCAACAATTCAACATCCATCCATAGATTTCAATAGATTATTCCTAAGGTTGATAGACCTCTGACAACTGTCCTCAGCTATCACATGGCACAACCCCTCTCCTGAGGTGCTGCTGTTATCAACCCCTAGTAGGGTTAAGGTCCTATACGCATGCTAACAGTACTATTCTACTACCTATTTACCCTAGTGATTAAGGTATCTTCCCCCTTACCTGGCTTAGAAGACTGCTGCCGCTCGCGTCTCGTCCCTGCGTCCCTATCGTGCCTCCCAAGCTCCTCCATGCCCTTCAAAAAAATGCCTTGGAAGAAAGTGAGGAGAATGGAGGGTGAAGGGTGGTATTTATAGCCATTTTAGGTCCATCGCGTCGCGATGGTCCTCGGGCATAAATCCCGTCACGTCGTGACGTGGTACATGTGTTAGCAATCCCACGCTCTGATTCGCCGACTTACGCCGCGTCGCGACTAGATTTGCACTAGTCTCATCGCGTCACGATCGAGGCTGACTAAAAATATCTCATTTTTTATGTTCTAGAAGATTCTCAAGTGTTCTACGCCTTTCTAGGGCATTCTAGATGATTCTAAAGACTTCTATCTCCTTTCTAGGGTTTCTGGGTCTCATGTAAGCCCATTTTATCCCTAATTAAGGTTTTTAACTCCCGTTTATTATTTAATTACTGTCCTAATTATTTTCCTAATATTATTTTGAAAACCAGGATGTCACATTCTTTACATTCTCCGTCGCGACGTGACGGTCCACAAATAGAAGGGTTCCGTTTTCATTCCTCTAGAAGATTCTAGGGTGTTCTATACTTTTCTAGGGCATTCTAGGCCTCTTATGAGTCCTTCTTATTTTCAATTTAATTCTAACTAAAGTATATTCTCCGATTTTTTACTTAATTATTATTTTAAGAATTATTTAAGACTTATTTGAAAATCAGAATGTCACAGGGCCCACTAAAACCTTTCTTTCCTTGGCTTTTTGCAGAGAACCAAATGGTTGATCGATTTTTGAAATACGTGCTTCCGTCCCCCCTTCAATCTTTCCTTTGTCTTTCTTCGGTTTCAAACACAGTGTTAACAACGTTTATCCCTCAAAAAACAACCCGTCTCCCATCCGCTTCTTTAACTCTTTGGAGAACTAAGGCTAACTTGTTGATTCGTGTAGCCGTGATCTCCTAAACTAGTAGAATACCCGTGCATCCGCACGGGTCGCGCTGTGTTGGTTGCAATGAATGTTTCTAAAGCATTTACATGCATCAATTCAAATTGAATATCAGTTGCTATGTCTTTTGCTCTGACAAATATCTTAATACAATGGTCCTTATACAGTTATACCAATTTTAGTAACATCTTTCTGAACCACCTCTATGCATTAATTGCCATAAAACAATATCAAAGCTAAATTAAATACATTTATAAATAATAGGTACATTTATAAATTTTATATGTGTTTAATGATGATAAAATTACACCAAAAAATGTAATGTTTTCCTGTAGGGACTAAAAAGCAAAATAATCATTTATAATAAAATTACACCGACTAAAAAGCAAAATAATTATTTATAAATGATAAAGAAATTTGCAAATTTGATATGTGTTCAAACACGATAAAATTATACCCACGGCATGTAATGTTCCCCGTAAGGACTGAAAAACATTTACAAATGATAAAAACATTTACCAATTTGATATGTGTTAAAAGAATATAAAATTGCACCCACAACATGTAATATTTCCCCATATGGACTAAAAAGCAAAATAATCATTTATAAATTATAAAAACATTTTTATATTTGATATGTGTTTAAAGATGATAAAACTACACTGACAACATGTGATGTTTCTCCGTAGAGACTACAAAGCAAAATTATCATTTATAATAAAATTATACTGACAACATGTAATGTTTCCTGTAAGGACTAAAAAACAAAATAATTATTTATAAATGATAAAGACATTTACAAATTTGATATGTGTTCAAACACACGATAATTACGATTATTTAAGTCTAGGGATTAAATGATAAACAATATATTCCTCTTTTTCCTCGTTACCATTTATAACAAAGGCGAGTCAAAAAAAAATTATGAGAAAGAAAGACACAATTGTTTGTCAATATTTTTTCTCATAAATATTCTGAAGCATTATCCAGCACAGCAAATAAGGATTTTTTTTTCCACTTAATCCAACTCATCATTTCACTAAAAATAGGATTTGAAATACAACTTGATAAATACTCCAAAACATGGGGACTAATAAAGACATTTGCAAATTTGATATGTGTTCAAACACGATAAAATTATACCCACGACATGTAATGTTCCCCCGTAAGGACTAAAAAACATTTACAAATGATAAAAACATTTACCAATTTGATATGTGTTAAAAGAATATAAAATTGCACCCACAACATGTAATATTTCCCCATATGGACTAAAAAGCAAAATAATCATTTATAAATTATAAAAACATTTTTATATTTGATATGTGTTTAAAGATGATAAAACTACACTGACAACATATGATGTTTCTCCGTAGAGACTACAAAGCAAAATTATCATTTATAATAAAATTACACTGACAACATGTAATGTTTCCTGTAAGGACTAAAAAGCAAAATAATTATTTATAAATGATAAAGACATTTACAAATTTGATATGTGTTCAAACACACGATAATTACGATTATTTAAGTCTAGGGATTAAATGATAAACAATATATTCCTCTTTTTCCTCGTTACCATTTATAACAAAGGCGAGTCAAAAAAAAAATATGAGAAAGAAAGACACAATTGTTTGTCAATATTTTTTCTCATAAATATTCTGAAGCATTATCCAGCACAGCAAATAAGGATTTTTTCCCCCACTTAATCCAACTCATCATTTCACTAAAAATAGGATCTGAAATACAACTTGATAAATACTCCAAAACATGGGGACTAATAAAGACATTTACAAATTCGATATGTGTTCAAACACGATAAAATTATACCTACGACATGTAATGTTCCCCCGTAAGGACTAAAAAATATTTACAAATGATAAAAATATTTACCAATTTGATATGTGTTAAAAGAATATAAAATTGCACCCACAACATGTAATGTTTCCCCATATGGACTAAAAAGCAAAATAATCTTTTATAAATTATAAAAACATTTTTATATTTGATATGCGTTTAAAGATGATAAAACTACACTGACAACATATGATGTTTCTCCGTAGAGACTACAAAGCAAAATTATCATTTATAATAAAATTACACTGACAACATGTAATGTTTTCTGTAAGGACTAAAAAGCAAAATAATTATTTACAAATGATAAAGACATTTACAAATTTGATATGTGTTCAAACACACGATAATTACGATTATTTAAGTCTAGGGATTAAATGATAAACAATATATTCCCCTTTTTCCTCGTTACCAGATGCTTTCAAGTTTATAACAAAGGCGAGTCAAAAAAAAATTATGAGAAAGAAAGACACAATTGTTTGTCTATATTTTTTCTCATAAATATTCTGAAGCATTATCCAACACAGCAAATAAGGATTTTTTTTCCATTTAATCCAACTCATCATTTCACTAAAAATAGGATCTGAAATACAACTTGATAAATACTCCAAAACATGGGGACTAATAAAGACATTTGTAAATTTGATATGTGTTTAAACACGATAAAATTATACCCACGACATGTAATGTTCTCCCGTAAGGACTAAAAAACATTTACAAATGATAAAAATATTTACCAATTTGATATGTGTTAAAAGAATATAAAAGTGCACCCATAACATAACATTTAATGTTTCCCATATGGACTAAAAAGCAAAATAATCATTTATAAATTATAAAAATATTTTTATATTTGATATGTGTTTAAAGATGATAAAACTACACTGACAACATATGATATTTCTCCGTAGAGACTACAAAGCAAAATTATCATTTATAATAAAATTACACTGACAACATATAATGTTTCCCGTAAGGACTAAAAAACAAAATAATTATTTACAAATGATAAAGACATTTACAAATTTGATATGTGTTCAAACACACGATAATTACGATTATTTAAGTCTAGGGATTAAATGATAAACAATATATTCCCCTTTTTCCTCGTTACCAGATGCTTTCAAGTTTATAACAAAGGCGAGTCAAAAAAAAAATTATGAGAAAGAAAGACACAATTGTTTGTCAATATTTTTTCTCATAAATATTCTGAAGCATTATCCAGCACAGCAAATAAGGAATTTTTTTTTTCCACTTAATCCAACTCATCATTTCACTAAAAATAGGATCTGAAATACAACTTGATAAATACTCCAAAACATGGGGACTAGGTCAAGATGTGGATACCATGACAAGGATATGAGCAAGTACATTTGCTCATCTTCTCACAATCTCAACCACAAAGTTTGGTTCCAAAACTAAAATACCTGTACACATGAATGAAGGTCCCAAATTCGGAGAAGTCATTTCTTTAGGACTGAACACTATCAACTACAAGCTACGCAGTTAACTCAAATAACACATTGTAACTAAAGTTTTTTATCGCAGAGAAGAGCTTGCAGAAGTCCTAAAGCCACCCTTTCTTTAATCTCTACCCGTGTGAATTCCAATTGGTTCTTGCGAGAATAAAATCCTCTGTTTACCCTTTTAGTCACATACCCACTGCAGTAGCGTTCATATGGGGAGAGAATGTTGCATCAATGTTAATATTCTCAAGCTCTAAGCCATAATCCACTCGTCCCAAACTGCTTTTGCTCGTCTAAGTACTTGTTGGTTAGTCTCCTTAGTCTCCTCTCAAACCTTCAAATTTCTTCTTGTCCAAAGAACTTCATTATCTCTCAATCGAGTGTGAGTACGTAAACAATATTGGTAGGCTCTGCGAACAAAAGTTTTAACCTAAGGAGGAACCTCTAATTGACATAGCAGTCTCTAATTCTTCTGAGATGCAATTTGAGGGACAAGGTTATGAACCTCGTAACACAAATGGTATGTCGTTTTAACCGTGTATTCTCCACTAGAGTTGGCTTTTCAGATAAGGATATCATTAGGGCAGCCACAGCGTTAGTTGTTTCTTTTGTTGGCAAACTGACACTATTGGCCCACCATCATTTTATCTCTCTCTATCTCTCTCATGCAAAACACGTTGCTGAGTTTTAGTTGCCGTTGCTGAATTTACTTCCGCTGACCAGTTTTAAGCAACCCAACACAAAACACTGACTGCCACCTAGGAGAGAGAAGTTTTAAGAAACGCTAGAAAAAAATTGGATCCATGCGCTAAAGATGCTCTTAGGGGTAGGAATAGGCCAACCAAACTTTTGTTAAATAGGCCTGGCTTATTTTAAAATTTGAAGGTCTGGGCATGACCTGTTACTTATCACAGGCTATTTTTAACGCCCGATCTGACTTGTTGAAAGCCTTGTTTTGCCTGAAAGCTTATTTAAAGGCCAGTTTTACGTTACATTTTCTGTTAGACATTCAAACTCACTTTTCAAACCTTACCACAGCAGGAACATCAAAACGTAAACATGTAAGCCAATCACTGTAATAGAGAAGAAGGGAGAGACAAAGGGTCACTCACTCAATGGACAGATTCTGCTCATTTCTCAACTGGAAAACAAAAGAGTGTGCAAGGAATATAACTAATAACCATAGCAGCAACAACTAACAAACCTATTTTTTCTAATCGACCGAAACAAAACTCTTGAACTACATCAACCACAATCGATCTGTACATATTATTTCCTCTATTGTTCTTATTCATCTTTTTCAAAGCCACACAACCAACTCCAAGAAAGAAAGAAAAAGAAAACCCAAAAAACTTCTTGGGGCATTTCGCTAAAGCCATAAAACAAGACATGAAATTAAATTAAAAACAAATTTTAAGCTACCATGGTGCATCCCTATGTTATAAATATCTCCATCCCAACGTCTGTTACATCACCCCTTGCTATGCCAATGCTCGACTAGCGTCGCCATAGTCGTTATCCTCTCAAGGGTCCAAAGCACTGGCTCCTACGTCTTCAACCTCGTGTGAAGCCGACTAAGGCGACAACTCTCCACCCTTGCGCTCCATGACTTTTTCTCCAACCTCAACGACTATGTCGACAAAATTCGTGACTCTCTTAAAGTAGATGCGGCAGAGAGGCTCTGCTGGCGCCGATTCGTTCCTATTCAAGAGAGGATCCGCGACGTGGGTGACGTGACACTCACCTACGAGAAGATCTACACCGATCTCATAACATGTATGCGACGTGTGTTGCAAATCTGCGTCTACTTGTAAGAGTAACTATAGGGTTTGTATTTTAGTTTTTCTAAAATGATAATAACTATTGAAAAGTCACTTAATATATCTAAATAATGTATTGCGTGTGTGTGTCTATATATATATATATATTGAAAAACATTATATATTTTTTTTATATAGACATAAACAGGCCAACTTATCAGGTCATAGGTTTTTTTATAAGCTCAAATCTGACCTATTTAAATAAATGGGGGTTTTAAAAGCCTAAGCCTAGCCTTTTTACTAAATAGGACAGGTCAAGCTTTAAACAAGTCAGGCCATAGGCTCCTATCGAGCAGTCTGATCTATTCCCACCTCTAAGCATCACTCTCCACCGAATCAATAAAGGACACCTTCAGAATTGAGTTTGCTTCTTTGTGGTCAAATATTAGCCTAAACTTTCTAAATATAATATCTCTAAACAGAAGGGATCTTATCTGATAATTGAAAAAATTGGATAAAAATCAATTGGTTAATAAAAAACCAATGTCACCCATTGTTTTCTATGTTGTTGCGTATGTTTCAAGGGTAAAGTAATTTAAAAAGTTAGAGACCAAAACCACCCATTCCCTTTATTGATAGTTATGGATTATATATTTTAAGATTTATTTAGTACCCTCTAAAAATTTTAAGACTATAATTGAAAAATCAATATAATGTAGGTAACCTTAAGTTAAATTGATTAAATAATATTTTAGTTTAAATTTAAACTAAATGAATAATAAGGCAAATTAAAATAAAATAATTATACTAAATGATTTTTCTTTTTAAAGTTGATTTAATTCAATCTATGAACACGTCTAAGGCTCTAACACTAGCCAGATTTTTTTTTTTTTTTTTACAGAAACACTAACCAAATACTTAATTTAGGCAAATCAATTAATCATAGTATGAGTATTAGAAATTTGTTAATTTTATTTAAATATTATGTCGCCTCAAATGGAAAAATCATGATTTTCAATGCACGATTGTATGAAGGAAAACAAAAGGATCCTTCCTCAGACGATTTATTAAGAGGACACGAGTGCTAGTAAGACATTCTTTCTAACACTTTTTATGATTGGTTAAAATTCATATCAATTATTAAGAGTGTGTTGAACAAAATGCGTTAGAGTATATGTTGTTATCATGCTACCTCAAAACAAACACATGCCTTGTATTCAATTGGTAAAATATGGAATTGGTTCTTT
Source organism: Calophaca sinica (assembly GCA_037113605.1). Taxonomy (NCBI): domain Eukaryota; kingdom Viridiplantae; phylum Streptophyta; class Magnoliopsida; order Fabales; family Fabaceae; genus Calophaca; species Calophaca sinica. Next base: position 4,114,635 of record CM073735.1, read on the forward strand.
TGAAATAAGGGTTCTACTTTAAAGCACAAGATACGAATTCATAATCATTAATTGAAGAATGCGATTGAGTACGTCAACATGTATTAATTACTCCTCTCATTATCGAATATAAATAAATAAAATATTTCACACCCCTTAAGAAGAGTAGTTAGTCTTATTTAATTTTTTTAAAGTGATCAAAAAAGAAATTGCATCTCCCGAATTGCCCTTCATAGAAAATTGTTCCATGAGAATAAAAGAGTCATTAGAAAATAAAATTTGAATTAATTGAAAGATATTTTGGATAAGACGTCATTAAATAAAGTAAAATTAATTAAAATTTACTTATATTTAGAATTATTAAACTTGAATTTTTTATTGCTTATATTCGAAAACGAAGGGAGTAATTAAGATGACTAATTGATGATATGATATCTTTAATTTTGTGTGGCTTTGATGATAATGATTAGACTAATGGTAAATGATAGAAAGAAATGACATTTGTTCTTTGTTTAAAATGACTAAAATAGTCCTTTCAATTTTTTTTGATTAAAATAGTTTTTTTTGAACGGCTTTTTTGATTAAAATAGTATAAAATACGTAAAATATATTCTATTTTATCTAATATTTTTATTTTTCATCTTCCCAATTTCGAAGAGCGAGATAACACATTTACATTTAATTTTCGTACCATTTTATTCACTTTTTTTCTTATTTTTTTTTTCCTAAATAGTAGAATTAAAATATTCTTCATTTTTTTACGGTAAATATCCTTCAATTGATTATAAAATATTCATATAATGATATAAAAATCTTATTCTATTTAATCTTATTCGATTCATAATTAAATATCTAAATATAGTCTATAAAGATATTCGGATGTATAAAGTCTGATGCATGGCATTATCCAAACATCCAATTTTAAAAGAGCAATTATAGTCATTATGGATAGTAAAAAAAAAAAAATTATAGTCATTATGGAGATTGTATGTAGATTTGTACAATAATTTTCTTTGCGCTATTGTACATGTATTTGAGAATCAATCCAATAATACGAAAATCAGTGTAAATCACAAAAATTAAATGTCAATATAACACATTTCCTTTATATCCAAGCCCCTGAAATGGGCCGATTATGTCCGCACCCTTGTGACCCTTGAGTAATTTACACAAGCCCATACAAATGAAATACAAGTCAATTTGCCAAAATATGGCCCTTTTATTGGTGTTCCTACCCCCAAGTCAATTGAACAACTGAAGCTGGAAAAGGGTTTTTTCTCTAAACAGTCTCCAACTACCAAAGGAAAGGAACCAGAGACAGCAACTGACCCCCAACAACAAACACAGCAAATCAGCAATTTTAATGAAGTAGTCAACCCTCAGAATGATAGTGGAAACCAACCACATTGGCAATTTTCTTTTAACTATACAAGGTATAAAAGGCAGTTACAGCACCCGGATGTACCCTGTTTAAATCCAGAAATGCCCACTCAGATTAAAGCATCCAATTCTGGAACAAAAGAGAAAGACCTGTTGGAGGAAGAACCTATTTTCTATGACAAGGAAGAGATTGATAAAAGAGATAGGCAAAAGGAATTAGCTTATGTGACAGCCTCACCCATTTATTACATCAACAGAACAGCAACACATAATGCTTTTTACCTTTCAGCAAAACAGATGGCCCCTCAACCGATAGAAAACAGTCGGAAACCCCTCCCAAAAACTTACACTCAAGAACCAGCCATACCAGAAATACCCCAGACAGTCCACAACCATGACCCACACTCTTCTGCTACCAAACTGAGACACTCAGCTTCCTTACAACCAGTCAGTGATCCAAAAAATTCCATGATTGAACCCCAACATCAATACAAGGTAACTGCACCTCAGCCTCAGACAAATGAGCCTACCAGAGTAGGTCTTAGAGAGGGAAAGATTAGGGCTGGTTTAGGACCTACTGTGACGCCCTTATTTATTTATGATATTTCTCATAATTTTGTATAATAATAATAATAATAATAATAATAAAGAAATACACAAAGAAAGAAAACTTTTTCATTATACTATAATATTTTACATCAAGTTTGAAATACATGAAAGGGTTCCTCGAAACTGCCAAAATAATATACATCAGTGTCAAAACCCAACTGGGTACAAAAATGACACTCCTAAACAAAAAGGTCAAAGTCAACGATCAAAGGTCAAAGGTCAAAAGGTCCAACATCCCAACATCTTACCGTCCCACAAACCAACATCCAACAACATCCCGGAGAAACTCCTATATCTGGTCAGGCCTAGGGATCCTAATCCTGAATCGTGGTGGCAAGCGGGAATCCCCGGTATGAGGATGTCCATGAAACCTAGGCTGATATGCTCTCATGAGATCCGTAGAGGTCGAAAGAACAGTCGACTCGGAACGACGTAAACCTAACACCTCCACGGTCTCTAGTCACACTGAAGGATCATGATGAAGATGGAGTAGTATGGTAATGCCTTCTCGGCTCCCGCCACATGCGGTTAAAAGGCAACCGTTGGGCGATCCGGAAATCCCCAACCAAAGATGCTCTAGGTGATCCTAAGAAATGGAAGAAAATACTAACTTAGCCTGTATATATGATGACATGATGGTTGTAATCTATCTCCCAACTATCGCCGTCGATGTTGTGATAGTACACTTCAAAGTCACCCCAGACTAGTACACTCGGCTCCTGTAGCATGAACGGGTGAAAGTAGTGTGACATCTTCACTCCCGTGTGGATCTTCAGAATCTAAATATAAAAAATATACATAGAAAGAAAACAAACAACACATAGGAGAGGAGACTTGCAAATTGAAAAATTAATGATCACTAAACTGTGAAACTAAAATAAATCCTTAAGAGTGTATTAACAATAAACTATGAAAAAACCCAACCTACCATCAGGAAAGGAGACTTGCAAATTGAATGCAAGCTCAACGAAGGACATTCCTATAAACCATTCTTCTTAGGAACTCAACATGCATACATCACCAAATATAATATTAGAAGAAGAAGAAATTGAACGGGAGAAAAGAGGGATTTTGCGAGAAGCAGTAGAAAGAAAAGGCTGAAATCGCATAACCCATTACCATAAACACCTTGGCGAGACAAATGTCGTTAGAAGAAGAGGAAAATGAAACACATAAGTATAGAGCCCGAAGGAATATAGGAAAAAAATGAATAATTTGTTAGTCAAAAACCATACACTTGGTTAAAAACTATCCTAACTAACAGATTTGCAAATTATATAATGTTCATGAACACAATTCCAAATTAGATAAAGCTGATGCCATGCTTACATATTTGCAAAGGATTCTTTGGCATTGGAGTGGCCTTGAATGTCATGCTCTTCCTCAACAGGTTGATCCCCGCCTCTTGGTTTTCCTGCCAGTAATTCATAACAAAACAGGGAGACAATAAGCTAAAAGCAGCATATAAGTTGTTAGGAAAAACACAAACCACAATATGGAACAAAATTTATTTAGTGATCCCAAACCTTTGATTTCTCTTGATTTCTTTGAGAAAATTATACTGTTGCATTTGTGATCATAAAATGAAGCATTTGTTTCATGTTTCTATTGTAATTTATAGCAGACTCAATACAAAATTCAAAATACATATATTTTTATAATTAAATATATAACCTCCTGTAGGATAGGACTAAAATGATATATCCCGTTGCACAATAATATTAGCTGGTAGTTATGCAAATAAATTATACTTCATCGAAGCTGAGCCTAGTGAAGTGCTCTGCCAAAGACCCAAAGCTGAGTAAGCAGTTGTGTTGTGTGGTTGGCTTGAATACACGATTGTAGCAGTATCCCTTTTTCTAATTTGCTGCTGCAAAATAATATATAAAATTAATTGGTGATATACTATTTTCATTTGTGACTACCATAAGATGTGTTAATGAATAAAATTATCTAAATAGTGAGTAATAATGCATGTGTTCGATCAATTAGAAAATTCCTAATGCAGTGAGTCCTAAGAACAATTGCTAAAGGTTGACAATACAATATATGAAAGTCCCAAAGAAGGCAATCATAACAAATGTACTGAGATTCGCAAGCAAAAATGGGGTCAGGGAATAAAAATTGAGAGAAAGTTTAGAACTTTAATATTGTGGTCACACCCTTAAACCACAATGCAAACAGGGAAGTAAAAATAGGGAAATCCTAAATTTTACAATGAATGTTCTCATATCTTCTCATTTGTAATCTCACTTTATATGAAACCCAGTAAAAAAAAGACCTCAAAATGACCTATAAGCAAGATTAAACCCAGATGACCAACGACATGCAACAACAAATCAATGAAACGAACGAATCCAAAGCGCAAAAGAGAAATGCATCTTCAACAAAAGAGAAGGTCACAAAGTCAGAAAAAGAAGGAGAAATAAAAATACAAACCCAGCGGACCGGCAACGAAGAACAAACCCAGCTGACCTGCGACCTGCAACCGGAAATTAAAAATTTTAGCCATGGCAGAGGAAGAATAGAAGACAGGAAGAAGAGAAGAGAACAAAACGAAAAATGAAAAAGGGATGCGAAAACAGGGAAATCGCAAACCGGTGAGAGAGAAGAAGAAGAAAGTAAGAAGGAAGATGAAAGTGAGAGTGTTTTGTTACCTAAAAACGAGAGTGTTTCCTTATCGAAAAGGAAGAAGGAAATGATAGAGGGTGAGAAAGAGAGATTCAGATAAACAGGGAGAGATGCAATAAAAAAAAAAAGATAAACAGGGAGAGAGTGGAGGCTTGGGCAAGATGAAAGAGGTGAGAGAAGGAGGACATTCTAGCGTGGAAACGAAATTTGGTAGACTGATAAACTAAAAAAAATGAAATCATATTCAATTCAAATTCAAATTTCAAACTTAAAAACCAAACCTTCTTATTCGAGTCTCCAGCGGGAAACCAAAAAGGGGTACGTTTAGATGGAGCTGATTTGCGTTTTATGTTAATGACTTATGCGTTTAAATGCAAACTTGACACGTGTAAGAAGAAATACTTTCAATGACGCATTGTCGCCGATTACATTTGTTTGAATTTAAATCTGTCGGTAGTCCTTCACAAATGTTCCAATAAACCAAATCAAATTAAAGACAAAAAATTACTCTCTCTGTATCTTAATATAAGACCCTTATTATAAAAAAAATTGATTCCTTAATATAAGACTCTTTTTAAAGATCAAGGTGTATTAATTATTTTTTTATAAAATTACTCTCTATACCAAGGTGCATTAATTATCTCTCTCTTAATAATCTTGAAAGATGAAAAGAGTAACTTGGGAAAAATAACACACATTTTGTATAAATTTAATGATAATAACTAACAAAACTCACTTTCTTCTTAAAGTGCGTGAAATGGTAAAAAATGATATTATATTAAGTTACAGAGCAAGTAAAAAGAATGGAAAGAACAAGTCATCATCTTAGTGAGCAAAGAATACTCAATTTGCTCAAATCACTGGACTGGATCCAATTGAAGAGGTCTCGGCGGAGCCATGGTCCTTCTCTTCCACAGATTAATTTCTTTTCGCGGCTTCAAATCACGCACACCTCCACCAGCAACACCACCAACCAAAAGAGGTGCAGAGAAAGGGATAATTACCTCAACCTCTTCTTCACTATCACTCTGCACTCTCTCTTCATCCGAATAGTAATCTACTACTTCTGGCACCACATGAGCCTTCCAATCAAAATTAGCGAAAGTGTCACGTCCACTTGCAAACCGCTTCATCTGACTCACGTGTGGCGCTCTCTCCTCAAGCGCATACTTATTATCGTGTGGCGCAGATGCATCAGATTTCCTCCTCCCCTCAGATGATTTTTGCTTCCCCACATGGAACAACATCCTTTGAAACGTTGTCACATGCTTCTTTACCTCTATGTCCGCTTTCTTCCCTTTGGCTTTTTTGACTTTTGCCTTCTTGTGCTTGATCTGTCCCATGCACGAAATTTTTGGTGAAGTGGGTTCTTGATAATCGATTCCAGTGCCGTTATCGTTGGGCTTTCTTCTAGCTTCATGAGGAACTATGGATCCGATTGGGCCAGAAAATCCCTTGCCACCATGAGGCTTAACCCACTTGGTTGCGTTCTCTTTTTGTCTTGATTTGTGATCCCTACCTGGGCTGAAGGGAGGGTTTTGAAATGTCAAAGTGACAGTTGTAACTGCTTTTGGTAGTATCTTCAAGATCTTGCTCTTCAGCTTAAGTTGTTTCTCCATGGCACGAGTAGAAGTGTAGAACTAAAACTCTGACTCTGAAAGATGGAACAGTAGAAACTAGATAGGGAAAGGGTTGATATTTGATATTCTGCTTGATCTAATTAATCGGGTGGACTCTCTCTTTATATATCTTGGATTGTTGACTAAGGTTTGAGGGTGAAACCTACTTCTTAAGAAAGATTAATTGTGATACCGGAGTTAATTATTGATTAGTATTTGAAATATTTGAATTTTTGATTTTGTCAAGAAAGGTGGGAAACGTAGAAAGGGTTTGGTCAAATAAAAACAGTGAGACTCGGCAATAAAAACCTCTACGCTCCAACCGATAAGCATGACTTACACATTAACTCAAATTATTATGATTAGTTTTTGGCACAGCATAACTACAATTATTTATTGCAGTTGTGAAACAGCTTGCGCCATTTTGTTTGGTACTCGTATAATAAAGGAAAATCACGTTGCAGTTGATGTAGCTGGGTATCGTTTTCATCATCACTTTATTTTTTAATGATTATAAAATGTAGTATATTGTTATTAGTTTCATATATTTTGTATCAAAATTGTGAAAACAACATGGATTTTCATTTATTTTCTCTGATTCAAAATTTTAATTTTAAGTAAAATTATTTCGATTTCTGGAATAAATTACCATTGTGCGTAGGGCTGGAAATGAATTGAGCCGCTCGAACATAGTTCGAGACTCGACTCAATAATTAACTCGTTGAACTTGGTTCATGAACCAAATAAGTCGAACTTGGGCTAAAAATTGAGCTCGTTAAATAAATGAGCCGAATTTGAGCTATGCATAGTTCGACTCGTTTGGTTAGTGAGCCAGCTTGACATATATATATATATATATCACAAAAAGATTTCCAACAAAAAATATAAAGAAAAGATAGATCGGAGAATGAAACACACTGTACAGAGTGTTGTGAAATTTTTCCTTGCAAACGTGGGAAATGATTGCTCATGTGTTAAAGAATCTCACCTGCCCATATTAACTCGTTAAATAAATGAGCTAAACTCGATAAGACTCGACTCGATAATTAGCTCGTTGAACTTGGTTCATGAACCAAATAAGCCGAACTTGAACTAAAAATTGAGCTCGCTAAATAAATGAGCTAAGCTGAGCTGAATCAAGTTCGACTCAACTCGACTCATTTCCGGCCCTAATGGTGTATTTGTGCACTTGACTTCGTGTGTTTCTGAGTTGTTAAAGTTTTGATCCGATCATTGAACGTGACATCTGGTTTTTTAAATGAATTAAGAAAGACTAGTAAGACAATTGTGTCAAAAAAAAAAAAAAACTAGGACAATGTTCAGTAAAATAAGACACCTAGAGTCGCCATATAAACGCGGATTTTAAAATAAATGATTGAAATCAGCTTTTAAAATTACTTTTTTTTCTCAAAAGATTTTAAAATTACTGGCTGTTGACACATGATCACGTTTAAAATTTATAATTGTAACTTCAGAAAATATTCTAATCGATATTGACAATTTTATTGGTCATAAAACATAGTTTTATACAATGATTTGAGAACTGGATTAGGTACTAATTCAAAGTATTATTAACGTAAGGACAAAACTTAGGTGCTGTACCTTATGTATGGTTCTTACTGTTTCACTCACAAAAAACTATAAAAAACTTTTCAAATTGTGCATTTTAAAACTGTCAGATTGCACATTTTTACAAAAGTAACTGTTTTTTTGTGAGTGGAACAGTAAGAACCATACATAAGGCACATCACCTAAGTTTTGTCCTTAACGTAAAGAGATCGTCATTATCCATATCTCCACTACTATTTGACGCATTTTCTGGGTCAGTAGTTGACACTTTTTCACTGTGATCAATCCAATACCAATAATTAGGCGTGGATACAAGAATGATAAGCATCATTGACTTTTCTAGAATCTGTCACATTCCCTGAGAAATTTCGACATAATCTTAGGGCACACAAGAAAGTGATGAAGCTTGTGTATTTTAATGAGTGAGAAAACATTTTGACATTGTAAATTGGAGCCAAGAAAGAAGGAGAAAATCTTGCTTCTCCCAAGAATCATAAGCATCATTTATTTTTCTTCCAGAGAAGGAAGTTGTTGGAGTATAATTTCTCATACTGGATGAAAGGTGGTGCGAGTAGCTTGTGATTGGGCTCCACTGGAATGGCACAAACTTGCGATTGGGTTTTGGCTGAATTGACAAATGGAGGTGATGGGTTACTGTGCAGGGGTTGCGCATGAATGGGAACACTTGATTCAGGTGCAGGTGCCATGATTTAAGTAGGGAGAAGATTGGGTGGTCTTAGATTTTGAGCCTAACCCAACCCTACAAAATCGACTTATAAGGTAAGAAGTGCATAGACTTTATAAGATCCTATTAGGTACTATCTCTAGTCCATGTGAGACTTAGGTTTTTTCCCAAATTCCCAACACACATCTCATGCCCTGCACTACTAGGCTTGGTATATTGATCATATGGTATGTGACCCAACAATGAATCTAAGACAATCTATGATACTACCTTAGATTTTAGATCTAACTAAACCCCACAAAATTGATCCAAGCTTTACAAGCTTTAATTAGGCACAATCTCTAGTCAATGGGTTTTTTCCCAATTCAAATTGTGATTTCATTTAATGATTAAGAAATACATTGAATAACTATTTATCGATAGCTTGGGCAATACTACTTATGGTCCCTATTATAAGAAGAAGAAAAGAAGAAAAAATTATCAAGATCAAGGAAACTCATTTGATGTCATAAATTGAGAGTTTATTCTAAATATACCCTAGCATCAATTGGGTGTATAGAAAATGTAAGTTTCTAGTAAATATACATCTCACATTAAAATAAAAGAATAAAAGAAATTCCAATAATTAACATATCTTAAAATCAGTATCTTTTTCTTATAATTTAGAACAAAAAATGCATCCAATTTTTTCTTATAATAATATGGACAAGAGGGAGTACAATGTGTAACAGAAACTAAGTGATACTAGCTTTAGCGGCTTAACTAACTTAACCGAGTTAGTTAAGGTTTACAACTTATACGCAACAATTAACATCCTATGTTGTGAGGTATACTAGTGTTTTGTGATGAAATTGCAATTTAATATTATTAATATGACAGGTTCCATATTCACTTATTCATGATGGACGTGATGATTTACCCCGTACCTCATGGATAGGGAATCCCAGATGTATATAGCGGACAAGTCCAAAATATGAGAATGACAAAGCTCAAAAGAGAAGGGGGGGAAAATCAGAAAACTTGCAGAGTTGCCAAAAAAAAGAAAGCAAGCTTGATTGTCATCTAATCCAATCCAATCCAATATATTACAATCACGAAACATTTTCTCGGCAAAACATTTTCTTGGCAAACCAAATAAGTTTTTTAATGCGAAGCAGATAAACAGCCAACTAGAGTCTGCAAGCAGCTAACACATTTGACATCGCAGCTTGCTTACCTTCAAGGGGCTTTTCAGTTTGCTGCTGCTGCCGCCGCCGCATTAGAAATAAGTTTCTCAATCTGGTAAAAACATGACGGCGGCACTAAAATTGTGCAAGGGTTAGAGACTGGTTCACATCACACTGATAGCATTACTTCCTCTACAGGTAGAGCATCACAGTCTCTCTTGAATATGCTACAGCTTGTTAGCAACTCCGTGAACAGCAGGAACATACTGCTGACGTGCACAGCATATATTTTTTTCTTTTAGTCAAACCATCTATGGCTTCTTAAGCAAAATTTAGCAGTTCAGAAAAATAAATAGTAGCAGTTGTAGAGATTGGAAACAAAAATTTAACCTCAAAGAGTCTCTCAGCTATGAATGCCCCATATTGACTTAACACCTTATAACTCTCTGACAAACATTCATTTAGGGAACAAGTGCCCAATTGAATACCCTGCCCAGCAACAAAAACAACACTCATCAATTACAGGCTCAAACCATTTCCTTCAAGAACACTTCAAATTTTGTGGTATATAAAATTATAAATCATGGCCATAGGGTTAATCAAATTAAACAGAACTCCATCCAATCATATCTTCTAACAACTATAACCAGTTAAACCAATATTCCTCACTAGGACATGAAAAACAATTCCAACCTCTAAATAAAAAAGAATAAGGCACGCCATTTTATTTTTTATACTACTAAAAAACCTTCGTTTCATGTCACGTATAAAAAGTTATAGCAATTAGCAAATAACACCACCATTTTATATATAGTCACACTAGGAAGTTCTCTTACTCAGGTCACAGATGTGAAGGATGAAGCTACTTCTACAAATGGCGAGAGACAAATCCCCTGGCAATCATCTTATCCACCAACTCTTCATGCTTTTTTAGCTGTCCAGCTTTCCTCAGCAACTCCAGAACCATTTCATAAACTGACAGATTTGGTTTTAGGCATTTTTCTTCAACCATCTCCTTCATTAACTTGTACGCATTGTTCCAATGCCCCTTTTCACAAAACATCAAAATCAAAATCCGGTAAGTATTTACATTAGGTTCAACTTGATTCTCATCCATTTCCTTCTTCAACTTCAAAACCATATCAGTAGATTTTGAGTCAACAAACATTTTCATCAGTATATTATAAGTCAACGTATTAGGCTTGCACTTCAGTTCCTTCATTTTAGCATACATCCGATGAGCGCCATTCACATCATGCAACTCAGCTATGCATCCAAAAATTGAATTGAAAGTTGATGCATTGGGAGCAACCCCTTTCTTAACCATCATGTTGAGAACTTTCACAGCTTCATCAAGATTCTCATCCTTACAATGACTCTCTATGAGGAAATTATAGCTAATCGTATCAGCAGGACAACCTAGTCTCTTCATTTGATTGTAAACCTGCAAAACCTTTTCAGTCCTTCCAGCCTTAACATGAACCCGCATAAGACTATTAAAAGTAACAGCATTAGGATCACAACCTGCATCAATCATCTCAGAGAAGACATCATGAGCACGTGTGATTTGTCCACACCTACAGAGTGAATCAATCACAATGCTATAAGTATAAACATTAGGTTTGATTCCAGCCATCTTCATATCTCCAAAAACCTCTTCGGCTTTCGATATGTTACCGGCTCGGCACCACCCTTGAACTAAGCTAGTGTATAATATAACATCAGGTTCAAACCTATGCTTAAGACTATCGAAAAAGGATTGTGCTTCACTTGCCCTTCTCTTCTTACAAAGGCTGCTAATCACAATTGAAAACGCAACCTTATCAGGCGTGCAACCATAGTCTTCCATACGATTAAAAGCGTGCACCGCTTCCGCAGCCAATCCGGCTCTCACGTATCGCCGAACGAGAACAGAGAACGTGCCGACGGTTATTTCAATGCCGCGAGATTTCATCAAATCGATCAAGTGCCACGCTAAGTCGAAGTGTCGCAGCTTTCCGGCGAGGTCAATCATCTCGTTGTAGGGCTCCGGGGAGGAGGGGAAGCCCTCGAGGGTGGTGGCCCAGTTGAAGAAGGCCAGGGATTGGAGGAAGGGGATTCCGTGGCGGATCCCACCGCATTTCTCGATCACACGGCGGGCAGTGGAGGGGGAGATTGAGTGAGCGGTGGAGATTTTAGAGAAATCAAGGGCGAGATCGGGTATGGAGAGATTGGGTGAGGGTGGAGCTGCGTTAGGGTTAGGGTTTTTGCGGTAGTGATCTTTGATAACGGTGTGAAATTTATCGACTAGGTGAGTCTCTTCGGGAGATAGATAACTGTTTTGGGCAGTCTCGTTCGTAACGTGTTCATTATGAGCTTCCGAAACCAGATTAGTGTTTTGGACAGTCTCGTTCGTGTCGTGTTCATCATGGGTTTCTGAAACCAAAGGTGAAGAAGAATATAGTCTGAAAGGGCGGGGTAAGAGTGGAGAAAGAGAGTGCTGCAAATGCAAGCGTACCCGTGATTTGACGAAGGCCATGGATGGCGGCGATGTTAGTTAAAGTTTAAGGCTCACACTCGGGTCAATTCAGGGCAACAGCAACGTCCTGGTGCGCCGTGACTTTTGACAGTGAAGCAGGCCTTTGTTATTGGCGGCGTGCCCTGCCCAATGCCCGCGCACGATTACTAATGCAAAGAGCCGGAGACCCGTTTCTTTTTTTTTAAAAAAAATTATTTAATTTAAAATTTCATTTTAATTTTTTATCTTTTTTTTTGTCCAATTAATTTTTTAAAATTAATTTTAGTTTCAGTTTAGTCCCACGTATTCTAATAAATTAACAATTTTAGCCAAATTTATTTATTTTTACAATAATTTTTTGGATTCTGATTTGTGACACAATTAATACGACATATTACTTGTGGCAAATATATATTTCTTATTGTAAATCAGCCAACAGCTTACTTAAAAATTAATGTTTTAAAACATATAAAATTAAATTAAAAAAAAATAAACAACTAATTTAAAACTTTAAATTATGATAAAGCGCTCGAGTAATTTTTCCTTTTCCTTTTTTTTTTTTTGGTTAAGAATGCACTGCAAAGACATGTTTGTGTTTTTACGTTGGCGGCGACACCATTTTTTGGTCGAAGCGGTGACAAGTTAACAAAGAGAGAAGATGATGATAGTGGACCAGGGCCTATGCAATAGCAAATTGGGCTCCATAAAAAATGGCCCAATTTCACTTAGAGGATCAATTAGGCTCCGTATTGTGATATATGTGGGTCTAACTAACAGCACCCCATTTTTTCTAACTGCACCCCCTAGTTCTTTTCCGGAAACAATCATTAAAATATTAAATATTTTTAATATGTGTTTTTATATTTAAATTATTTTTATCATTATTAAAATAATTTTCATAAATCAAATTAATTTTTAAAAAAATAGATTCAGAAGTATCTATAGGATAATACTACCTCCGGTCCTAAATACAAAAGACAAAACCTCAATTCATCAAAACTAAGAAAACTTATTGAAATAAGTTCATTCTAAACTTTATTCTACAAATACCCCTATTTTATTCCTAAATCCAAGGACCATCCTATATCTGACCTCATGGTAAAATATACTGCTCCTTATAATTATTTGGTCAGTCATAGCAATGCAATGCGTGCGTCTCTCGGGGAAAACACGGCTCCCTCTATTTATTAGTTAGATAGACCAAAGTACAAGCATTGGAAATTGTAGAGACTTTTAAGATGAATTTTAAATAATTACGGGTAGAAACATAATTTAGTTTAAAAATTGCTCCATGTCTCTTATATTTTGGATCAAAGAAAAACACCTTTTTGTCTCTAATATTTCGGACCGGAGGGAATAATTGCTAGTTTTATACTCCCTCCGTCCCTTAATATAAGACACACATGCACTTTCTAGGTTCATTGAATAACTGATGTATCTGGTTACATCAGTTTTTCAATGAACCTAGAAAGTGCATGTGTGTCTTATATTAAGGGACAGAAGGAGTATAATAATATTAATATTATATTATTATATTAATATTAAAATTAAAATTTGAGAGATCACAGCTGTCTAGTATCCCTGTACATTTCTCGTGTCTCAACTCCTTTCTTTCGAATTATTACTTCTTCACTTTCTCTCTCTTTTTCTATTTCTCTCTTCTTTTACAATCACATCTATCACTATTTCTGATTTTTTTTTTCTTCCGTAGACCGAATACAACTAGCATGAGTTATGAGAGCATTGTTTACCCTTTCATGCTACAATTCTGTCTTGAGATATGGATCAGAACAACAGGTGAGGTAGAGTAGTAGTGTAGAGTATGAAGGGAGATTTGGCAACTACTGAAAGAAATACTCGCGCGGTGATTATTCCCGGTATAAGATTTCTTGCTGCATAATGTCATTCATTTTTTTTGGTTACATGCATAATGTCATTCATCCCAAAGAAGAAGTGAAAGAAAATAATTTTGAGACGCAGTTACAAAATTGTAAATTAGTAGGCTATCATTAGACTAAATATCAGCATAAAATCAGTTTACATACATGCCCTTAACTCTAATTGAAAAACCTCACATTATAGTTGATCCAATTCATATCTCTATACTCCTGTTTGTATTCCATGGGCTGTGTCGAGAAGCAACAAAAAACAATCAATGTGAGCTAGAAAGCTTGACTAATCACCGTGATTAATTAGTATTTTCACTAACACGCTTATCTAAGCACAGTCGCACCAAAAAAAAAATACTATTTTGGTCCCTTAATTTATTTTTGAGGTTCAATTTAGTCCTTTAACTATTTTTTAGATTAAATAAGTCTTTTAAGTTTTTAAAGTGGGTCAAATAGGTCTTTTTTGGCTTTAAGTTTTTAAGTTGAGTTAAATAGGTCCTTTAAGTTTTTAAGTTGGGCCAAATAGGTCATTTAAGTTTTTAAGTTGGGCCAAATGAGTCATTGTCACGTAGGACCTATTTGGTCAAACTTAAAAACTTAAAAGACCTATTTGACCAAACTTAAAAACTTAAAGGACTTATTTTTTTCAACTTAAAAACTTAAAGCCGAAAAAGACCTATCTGACCCACTTTAAAAATTTAATGGACTTAATTAATCCAAAAAATAGTTAAATGAATAAATTAAATCTCAAAATAAATTAAGAGAACAAAATGATATTTAAAAAGAAAAAAAAACGCTTATCTAAGCACCTTCTTCCGTAACCACGGGTTTCATTCAATTTTTAGAAAATGAAAAAATGTAACACTCGTATTATGATTTTTATAACAAACGTAACTCTCATTTCATTACTACACATCAAACAGCATTTCTGTATCCTGACTTTATATTTTGAATTTTTATTTACAAAGCAGATATCCGAAGAGAACTGAGTATTAGACGCGGGGAAATATTTTGGTAGGTGGAGAGTATAGTGACTGTAGTCAATGAAGCCGTGACAACATGATTCTCTGAATTTGTTTGTTTAAGTACGACTGTTAAATCATTGGTTTATTTTTTAGGGTTTTGGAGCGGGTTCAATTCAACGATATTTCAAGCGTATGGCGAAAGGAAAGCATACGCATACACGGTCACAGGGGAAGAAATGGTCGACGGTTACGCTGGTTTTCTGGATGCTGTTCATGCTCACGCTAGTCCTTCTCGTTCTCCTTGCGCTCGGTGTAGTTTATCTTCCGTCTACCAGCGACGATTCTTCAACCACAGATCTCAGTGCCTTCAGGCGCAAAACCTCTGAAAGGTGCTTTGATGTAAATTCACTCTGTTCTTCCGTTTGATTTTGATTTGCATGGCCAAGGAGTGGTTTCTCAAACTAAATGTATTTAATCTTTCATATTTCGTAAAGAAATGAGCAGTGGACTGAAGTTCTTTCCTGGGAGCCAAGAGCTTTCATTTATCACAATTTCCTGGTCAGTTTTCTTCATCTGCTCATGGATCTGCATCTCCTCGTTCTTTATCTTAGTTGATATTGTTGTAATTGTTATTAATATTCACAGACGTTACCGGTCTGTGAATATTTTGAATTTTTGTTTGATGCGACACGGTGTTCCTAGATCGTCAATTTAGTTTTTGAACCGTTGAGACTGGGAATACTTTGTTTCTTAGATCAGTTAAATGTTTAAATGGCTGATTAAGTTCTTCAAGTATTGAATACAGTGCAGCATCAATGCCAAGGAGAATTGTAGAATTACAGTTGAAACTTTTGTAAGCATAGGCTAGGCTCATGGAAAACTGAATCATATGAAGTCGATGTTTTTCTGGGTAGTTCATGACAAAAGAAAATCTAGGTATTAAATACATGGTCTATTTAGACTGAGGTAAACTTGAACCTTTTGAAAAGCTCCAGAGTTTGAGTGAAGAGATCTTATTTTACGTCTTTAAATTCCTGTAGTAGTAAACCGTTGAAATTACAATGTATGCAATTGTTAATTCTGCCTATCATTTTGAACAGTCAAAAGAAGAATGTGAATACTTGATCAATCTTGCCAAACCTTTTATGGTAAAATCAAGTGTCGTCGATAGCAAGACCGGAAAGAGTACAGAAAGCAGGTTTGCCTTTGCTTGAGTTTTTGTAAAGGTTTCGCTAATTGTAGATCGTATTTCTTTTCTTATACCTGTTTTTGAGAGTCTGTAGGGTTCGAACTAGTTCAGGAATGTTTCTGAAGAGAGGAAGGGACAAAATTATCCAGAACATAGAAAGAAGAATTGCTGACTTTACCTTCATACCAGTAGGTACGAGTTTTTGTGTGATATCTATGTCTATCTGCTTGTCTCTTTCCTTTCATCTCTTATTTTATTCATTAATTTTAATTTATGAGCTTGATATGTTCGATAGCCCCACAAAAGGTATGAGCTTGATGGTCCATGGAGCTTGAATGAGGCTTGGCGATAGATTCTAAATAGTATCAGTTCAGCTCTCTACATTATACAAATAAAAAAAAAATTAAAGAATAAAACTGGCCTATTTTCTTCTTCTGAAGAATTTATTTTAATGCGTTGGAGGTTTTTTTGTGGAAAAGTAAAATAATATCACACCAAAAGGCAAATGATCAGTCCAATGGAGATGAAGAGAAACTAAATATTTTAGACTGTCATAGTTGTGGTTGTTATGAAGCTCCTGTCATAGCCTTAGAGGTTGATTCCACAACTTCAACTTGTGACATGCTAGCAACTCTAACCATTGCACAATTCTTTTTTTTTTTTTTTTTTTTTTTTTACAGTAACCATTGCACCATTCTTAATTGGCCATGTGCCGGTTTATACTAAAGTAAATGGAACGAGTGTGCATGTTTTTCAAATAGTTTTGTGTCTATTCCTTTCTTGAAAAGTCACAGGTTTTGGAGGGTTGGATTTCATTATCTAGTATATGGTAATTCGGTGGAGGCTTTTTTTTTTTTGTCCCCCTGCTGTAAATATAGTTAAGTTGTTCTAAATTCTAATGATGCACCCAACCTGTTACACCTCTCAAGAATTTAGAGAAAAACACTTGAATTTGAATTAACAATCTATTTCAATGAAATGACAATCTATGTCAATGTGTTTGGTCCTCTCATGAAACTCTAGATTTGAGTTGATGTGTAATGCAACTTGATTATCACAAATGGGTGTCATTTGCATAACCTCCTGAAATCTAAGGTCTTGAATCAATTTTTTTTTCTAGACACTATTTACATACTTTCCAACTTATGCTTCAATGCATAAGTAGCTCTAAAACCTTTGTATTTGTCAAAACATTAATATCTTATGTTTTCTAATAGCACTTCCCATCGATGGACATGATTGAATGCTTGATATTTTTTTCTCGTTTATTATTGATCAACTTTAAAATATGCAGAGAATGGAGAAGGGCTTCAGGTTCTTCACTATGAGGTTGGGCAGAAATATGAACCACATTATGATTACTTCCTTGATGAATTCAACACTAAGAATGGAGGCCAACGTGTTGCTACAGTTCTTATGTATCTGTAAGCTCTTACTCTTTTTCCAAATATTGGTTTTGCATTGTGCGTAGTGATGGATTTATACAGAAACTTGATAGTTCCCTTTTTTCTTGCTCCTTATGCAGGTCAGATGTTGAAGAAGGTGGTGAGACAGTATTTCCTGCTGCCAAGGCAAACTTCAGTTCTGTGCCATGGTGGAACGATTTATCTGAATGTGCTAGAAAGGGTCTATCAGTGAAACCAAAAATGGGTGATGCTCTGCTGTTTTGGAGCATGAGGCCAGATGCCACACTAGATCCATCTAGTTTACATGGTTAGAAACTATTAAAAACTGGAACTAGCTCTGCTGTAAATACTGACTTTGTTACTATAGCTTGCCATGTCAAGTTCAGAGTGACCCATTTTTTTATTGAATTATGAGTTATCTTTCTACATTTAGGTTCTGATTGGTCCATATATATACTGCTGATGTTCAATCTTCTGCATGCATGCTCTATTTCCGCCTTCTATGGGAAAATTATAATAAATATGGAGTATAGACCTTATGCTGAGAATATTATTGCCATGTCATTCAAACTCATTTTTCTTTGCACTGAATATTAAAAGCCCTGCTTGGAAAAGTTAATTATTTTTTCTTCCAGGTGGTTGCCCAGTAATTAGAGGAAATAAATGGTCTTCAACGAAGTGGATGCATCTGGAAGAGTACAAAGTTTAAGTTATTGCCTGTGCAGGTACTTTATAGAGACCAAAGATGACCCTATTGTTCTCTTAAAAATAGGGGTCAAGAATTTAAAGATGACTTCTAAAAAATTGAGTGAGAAATTCGTCCCTAAAATCTACACTCAGTTAAGTTTGACTTGATATATAGGCTTAAGCAAGTGGATATCTTATTCTCCATCTGTGAATTTTTCTGTTTCATTGAAGATGTTTCTTTTTTTTTTTCCAAAAACAAAATTTCAGAGTATCAGTTTGATTATACTATTGCAATGTGGCCATTTAATTTGTCTTGTAAAAGAATATGAATGTGTTGTGTGACGTACTTCTCCATTAGGTGAAATTAATTAGCACATCTAAGCTATGTACCAAAAATATTTAAGGTTAAATGGTTTCCATTTTGTTTCCCCAGAATAAAAAGCCGTTTCTGGCTTTGTTTTGTAATCATACATCTTATATCATTCATCCATTATCCATTATCCATTATCACACTCTAATTACCGGACCACCTGACCTGATTGTGATTGGTGGATAATTGAACTTCTTCAGTTGATTTCTACCCTCGTGATTGTGATTGAGCACCTGGTTGTTTTACATATGCAGGACTAATGTAGATTATTACAGGGTGAGTAATTCATGGCATTTTGGATTGGAGAAACACAGGTTCGTTCTATGCATTTCAATTCGCACCTTATGTTACCTAGTGATGTTTTACCTTGTTCAGGTACGCTACCAAACGATGGATACTCTTGGTCTCGTGGAATAATACACGGGGAACAAGGGATCCCCAGCGACAAGAGACCCCCGTGGGGGAGATTAATTTAATTTTATTTTTTTAATGAATGCGGGTGGATTAGCTTTTTTTTTTTCCCGCGGGGGGATTAGTTTTGATTGATGGTCGGGGTTATATTTTTTTTTCCGTGAAAAAAAAAATTTCTTACCAGGGCATGATATGTTGAATATATGTGGTTATATTTGTAATTTAAAATACTGAAACGCCAGTGGGAGCAATGTTTTAAAAACCGGACCGGTCGTTGAACCGGTGAGACTGTCGGGTCATGGTTCAATTGGTTCAGCCGGTTGAACCGTCGGTCGAACCGGATGATAAATAAATAATTAAATAAATAAAAAAGTACCAATTTTGAGGAAAAAGTAAATAAAAATAATAAAAAAACAAGCTAAACCGGTCCAACCCGGTCCAATTGACCGGTCCAACCCGGTCCGACCGCGGTCCAACCCGGTTCGATCCGGTTCTGGGCGGTCCAACTAGACTGCGGTCCAACTATAGTTGAACCGACCGCTGTGTGTGCCGGTCGACGGTTGGACCGGTCGGACCGTCCGGTCCGGTCCGGTTTTTCAAACACTGAGTGGGAGTACACAAATCATATCACAGGTAAGTTTTAAAAAGTGTCATTTTTGACGAAAGAAGTTAGTATATGTAAAAGTTTTATGAATGTGAAAAAGTTTATTTAAGCCATTATTATAGTCGAACTCTGTTTTTTTTGACGAAATAGTCAAACTCATTTGATAATATAACTATATTATATCAACTTAATTAATGTTGGTTTTGCATAAACAGTGGCCGATTAGTAGCTCATGCAGTACAATTTAGTTGATTTGATGGCATATTAAAAATATTATGTAGTAATTTGTTTGAATTTAAATTCAAGATGTTAACATTGAGAACAAAAGAAAAGGAAAGGAAATCGATAGATCACAATTTGAATTTAAATTTGAAAATGGTTTAGTTGCACTTTTAGTCTCCCAAGTATCACGATTGTGCGGTTTTTGTCTCCCACGTTTCAATTGCGCGAATTTGGTCTTCAAGTATTGCGATATTGCGTTATTGTGTGAACCTGGGTACTAAAATCGCATAATTGTGATACTTGGAGGACCTAATTCGTTCAGTAAGAACTTGGAGGACCAAAATCGTACAATTGTGATACTTGAAAGACCAAAAGTGCAATTAAGCTTTTGAAAATTGAAGAGAAGAACAATGAGAGATTGTTTGAAGTTTTTTTTAAAAAAAATTAAGGGAGTATAGTAATTTTTTTAATCAATAGAGTATAGTAAGTTTATAAGAACTCGTTTAATAATTGGATTGGATAGTCCTATTTGGGTATTGACTCCTAATGGTTCTTTTACCGTAAAGTCCGCTTATTTTCTTCTCGTGGGGGTGAAGATGGTAGTTAACGTGATAATAGATGGAAAGTGATTTGGCGTTGGGGTGGGCCTCAATGAATTAGTGCCTGTTTGGATTCCTGTTTGATACTCATGAACGTTCGTTATCAACGGCAAACGAAATTTGGCTTTTGTTTGGTTTCATGATTTCTCCGTTTTTTAAACCACATTTGCCTTCAAAACTCAGTTTCAACCGGAAGCAACATTCATGATACTTTTTATTCTTCAGTTTGCCGTTAGGGAACCAACAATCCTTTCACTTCCCATTTTACCCTGTTATTCACCACCAACATCTTTCTGCTGTTCCGTTGTGCATTGTTTCCCCTGTTTTTAAGCGCAGTGGTTCTCTTCACTCCCACTTTATGTTCTCTCTCCTTCCTTTATTTTGTTTCCATGCTTCTGAACTTTTCTATAATTTCTATTAATTAATTGCTATTTTATTTATTCTTTTAACATGTTCAGTAGCTTACTACGGAAGCCACTCCCGCACCATTGAGTGAAATATTTTATTTTATTTTTCATGGGTAACCTATATATATATATATATATATATATATATATATATATATAATATAATATAATTATATATAATAAATAGTTGTAAATGTATAATTAAATATTTACAATAAATAATTACATATATAATAACAATAATTAATAAAAATAATTCCATAAAAATAATTAATAAAAACTTTAATATTTTTTTCTGGATTTGTAGCTTTGTAGTTAATAGTGGAGTTATTTTTTTCCCTTTTCAGCTCCAAAATCTTGATATTTGTAATATTAATATTACGTTATAAAACTTATACCCATTTTGGTAATTACACATTTAAAAGTACTTTTGATTAATATTATCCAAACAAATTTTATTTTGTCAAATGTTCGTTTGCGAAAAAAGTATCCAAACAGAAATCACGTTAAGATAAACTCATTTTTAACCAAACGTCCGTTTGCATAATGAAGTTGAATCAAACGTCCGTTTGTAAACTTTAATCCAAACGGCCCTTAGATACTTCCTCTAGACCTTGCTAAATGGTGGGCTTAAAACGAATGTTTGCTCGCGTGAAATGCCATATTGGTATTTCTGACTTATGCCCTTTATGTAATACCTATTGAGAGAGCGAGGTTCACCTGACGCGAGATTGAGTTGTGGCGCAGGATATGTGGAAAGAGGTGAGCAGAGCAAATAGGCAAGCCATGTCCAATACTAGGGATTTTGCGAGTTGGGTTTGGTCTAATATCCAGTCTTCTGTGGTGATCAGACGTGTTCCTCGGCCGATGCTCTTTGCCAATGGTTTATGGGGTATCTGGGACTTTAGAAACCAAAAAGCGCTCAATAGCAAGCAATCAGATCCAGATGCGATGGCGTGATTTGTGTGGTTCATATATTTGGAGGCTGTCGATTGTAGTGAGCTTTCTTTGATTCGTTCTAAGAGAGTGGAAACTCGTCTTGTGGGATGGTCATTTCCTGGTGCAGGGACTGAAATGTAACGTGGATAGTTCCTTGAGGGATTGTGAGATGTAATGTTGGATGGTTCCTTGCTTGACGGTGGAGAGAAGGCTAAATTGACCCATTCTTTTGCTTCGGGGTGCCATCTTTTGTTCTGTAATGGTTCTTAGGCCCTTTGGGCCTCGTTAGTATAAAAAAAGTTGCTTTATCTGAAATATTAATTTTTTTGGGGTACATAATATTAGTTATTTTATTAAACATATGTAAAATGAAAATTTCAAAATACAGTTATAGCTGCTTTCAATTATCACTAACTTTTCACTCCAACTATTATTTTAGTGTAAAATTTGTAATTATAATTTCCTTAGATAGTGTTTGGCTTAAGGGAAATGGAGGGGATAGAAAGGATCATTTAAAATTTTGATTGTTTGGTTTAATATTTTAGAGAGGATGAGAGGGGAGCAAAATCTCTCTTAAGTCAATTTTTGCTCCCATCTAATATTGGGGGAATTTGGAGGGTAAGAGAGGTGGGTTTATAATATTTTAAATGTATTAGACAAAAGTATCCTTACATAAAAAAAGTTACATAATTATAAGGGTATAGAATGTAAATTTGCTATTTTTCTCCATTAAAATCTCTCCCCTCATCTCGATTGAACTAAACAGACCCTTATAGGATGGCTAGTTATTAATACAGATTATATTTGAAAAGTTAAGTGTAAATCATTCAGTGTAAATCAAAGCCAACAAGAAGTCAGTAAATTTTATTTCCGCAAATTACTAGATGTTGTCAATTTTAATAAATAAACCATTGTATTCTGTTTAAACTATTATGTTTCATGTTTGTCATTGTATTTTAAAATTTTCAATTGATAATAGAAATGAAAGAAAGATTTCTTGTCGCCCAATTGCCAAAAAAAGAAAAAGAAATGAAAGAAAGGTTAAGCGAAGAAGTTATGAAAAGGCCAAACCCAGAATCAGAATACGAATGGTTTACAGTACCCTTAAAAATTTGAACCCTTCGAGAAAGAAACCCTTTCACTGCCAATTCTACGAAGCTGGCTCAAAATCTCATCAAAATCTACAGGGGGTTCGCATGAAAAGTGCACCTGCTCCCCTGTATGGGGATGCTGAAACCTACAAAACAATAGGCAAAACCAACAGTGCTACCAAGTTCCATGAATTATACAAATAAAATGAAAACCAAAGTTTAGCTAGGAAGTGAAAAAAGCTTTTATCATCTTACCCGAGAGTCAAAGCATGAAGGCAAGGCCTATCTAGCTCAGAGACCATTTTAACAATTTCGCCATGCAAACTTGGAGTTGTTCGGGGCCGTAGCAGTGACAAAACCATGCTTTTCGTCCCTCCATATACCTCATCACCAAGCAGAGGAACACCCAAATACCTGGCATGTGCACGGATCTACAAAACAATGAGAATGGAATTTTTTTTAGGAGGCAATTATAAGTTTTGCATAATATGGTAGAATACTCTTTAAAAAAATTATATTTGATGAAATATTTTCAAAATTGGTATCTATCCTTCATCTAAAATAGTATTTTTTTGGCACAAAAGAGAAAGAAAGGAAAAACTAAGCACGGCTAAAAGCTACACCAACAATATCTGTAGACAAGATGTGAAGACGACCCAATGGTGGAACCTCCAATATCTCCTATGGTGTAGTAGGATATGGATTCCCTACTGTTAGGATAACAACGTAATCACGTAGTCACACGATTTCAGTCGTCGATCAGACTCGTACTCCAACTTTGCAAAACGGGTTTAAAACACGAAGTCGAAACGTGGATCATTTGATCAAACATCAGACAATCCAAATATGCAACAATGTGATTGCGTGGCTGCAGGCACTCCATTTCTGATGTAGTAATGAGTTGAACCCCATATCACTATTCATGCAATCGTGTAGTCGCCGATCTGGACTTTCGGATCAAGATCGAACAGTTCATGTTCCAACTTTGTATTTACGAGTGAGTCATTCAACCTTGATCCGACAAGCCGAATTGTGTAACTGCGTCAAATACGTGATTCTCTGCTATAGGGAATCTATTGCGCACTCTTTAGACAGTTAATTATATGTAGACTGGAAGTTGATTAGGCAAATATAAGGTTTTAAACTAGGTAAACTAATGTAAAGGGAAATAAAATGTAGTTTACCTATAATTTTTTCTTAATTAAACACAGTTTATCACATCGCCCTTAAATGGATATAATCTATTAAATAATAGCTTGAACAATCAAGGGCAAGGCAAGGATATAATTTCAACAAGGAAAAATATCTTCAGATGCTTCATTCCAGTGATATCAAGGGCAACGCAAGGCCATAACTTCAACAAGCTCAAAAATCTGGTTCACAATCACATGATAGTGTGACATCCAATTGCACCATGTACGATTTATCTAGAGTTTCTAAAGATATGTACCATGAAGTACCTGATGTGTGCGTCCAGTTTCCAACTTCCACTCAACCAATGCACAGCTACCCCCAGCAAGTATCTCAATTACTTTGTACCTGACAGATGATATGTAATCAACTTTTAGATGAATACACGGCCACCAGCACTTGATATGAAACCTATTTGAATAAACTTCTTCAAATGCACTTATAGAAAAGGTAATATTAAAAAAATATTGCAATAACTGAGTTTTTTAAACAATAGTTTATCATATAGGTTAAAATTAGTTTCTACATTTCAATTTTTCATAGAAGCTCTCTCGGTTAACTTCTCTATAAACATCTACAAGTTATACAAGGACTTTTCCGTAAGTAAAAACCATAAATTTATTTTAACTAAGAAGCTCTTATAAGTAAGTAGAAATTAATTCAAACTGGGTCATAATGACCTACGACTTAAATGGATCACAAAAGGAGAGATTTTCAACTGTTTTATTTAGTTTCGAATTCATTTGATTATATGACAGAAAAAGGCAAAGGAGGAAATATCGTGTGGCAATTTGTCATGAATCGTGATAATTGCTAGTCAGAAAAACTAAACTAATTCCACTAGAAGGTTAATTGGCAAGGTCACTTTATATCAATATTTAAATTGATGCCTTCTAAATTTTACAATAGTCAAATATGACCAGAAGCACCTAATATCATTCAATATTAGTAAATAACTAAATGTAAATGAAGTGAAAAAGGACCATAGATCACCTACTAGCAGCATGACGGACCTTCATTGAATTAACTGGTCCAGCTATAGCGACCATACGAATCCGGTTGTTAGGATCACGGCCAACTGGAACCTCAACACGCCCAGCAACTGGAGTTGGTACCCCAGCAGTAAGACTAACATAGACCCTCTTGATAGTGCGTAGCTTGAATTGTTCAGACAATTTCATATGAGAATGTTCATCCTGATATCAAGGCATACAAATACAGGGTATAAAGATGAATGTTAATCTTTGGAAGTGTGAAAAGAATTTCTATTCTTTATTAAAGTTTGGCACTTGTGACAAGTTTTCAGAAAAAGTAAGAAACACCTTTGCAACAACGAGTAACCCACTCGTGCCTTTGTCTAATCTGTGTACAATCCCTGGGCGAATTGATGCCACAGACAATCTAGAATGTAACCCTTCACATGAACTTGCCTGGGCGCAGAAGCTTTTAAATTCATCATCAGAATCTTCTGTATCTGAAAGAGCTTCCTCTTTAGAAAATTCAACATTTGGAAGGTTGCAATGGTGAAGAATGCCATTGACAAGTGTCCCAGATGTATTGCCAGGTGCTGGATGCACAACCTAGGTTGAAGACCAAATAATGAAATTATTAATATCATTATTTTTAGTTGCCATTTTCCTTCTGGAAATTTCTTACATGATTAGAAAATTAGAGTAAGAAAGATAGATATTGAAACTCTATAAATCTTAACATCGTAGAATTCTTCCACAGGTCATGCAACCTTGCTCCTTTCTCTTCACTTCCCTTTCTTTTTCTCTAATATTTTGGGCCAGGTGGGGAGGAGGAACACGAGAATTGAGGAAATAAGTTGAACAGGGAAAATGAGCCATGTACATGAGGTCAGCTTTTGCAGCCAGTGGATTCATTTAAATATCAAGAGAAATCAATTTAACAGAAAGAGCTCCTGGCACTGGCAGTACAGAACGGAATGGTTGTTTAGTTCAAAAATCCTGAATTTAATCATCAAGTATAGAACTCCTGATATTTTAAAAAAACAAGCGCCTCACACTATCTACTGTACAGTTATGCACATGGATAGTTTTTTACGCAAGATTAAAAAATAACAGCTTAGAGCAAGAGAACTGAAATTACCATGTGCGCAGGTTTATTTATGACTAGCAAATGCTCATCTTCATAAACTACATCCAAAGGTATGTTTTCCGGCACAGCTCTCAACTTCTGCAACTCTGCAATTGTGCACTTGATCTCATCCCCAGCCTTGACATTGAAAGAAACCTGCTCAAGCATCACCATGCAGCTCAACAACAAATTAAGAAAGGAAGACCAGACACTATTGACACCTTAAAGGACCTAACTCATTTCAAATGAAAAATTTTATGATTCTTCAATCAAGAACTGTGGTACTTTTCACAACAATTCACCGACGCATAATGCTCTTGTTGATGCTCATTCTTGAAATAATCAAGAAAGTAATTTAGTAAAGACAGCAATTATGATTTTATGACTTTTTTAAGTTTTTATTTAAATTTTATTTATTTATTTTTATATTTAATAAAAATAATATGTTTTTATTCTCATCTGATTATTTGGGCTTGGCCCCTGCTAGACTTAACATGTACCTCCATCCCTGATTACACAGTAATTTAGTAAAGATACTTTTTAATTGTTGACTATTGTATAGATCTGAGACTTGTTTTGAGCTCTACTAAAGATGCTTTTGTTGATATCCTAACATAGGGGCTAGAATATATTATGTTATAGGCGAAAACTCTATTATTTTGTTATGATCACAAGTATCATTTTGTAAATTGTGATAATCATATTCATATATTAATGAGGTATGATCAATGTTTCTTTCTTTACAAATATGTTGAATCTACATAAATTTTTCTATAAAATTTTGTTAACATATCCAGTATCGTATCTTGAACTTCAAAAAAAAAAAAAAAATGTATCCCTCTGTATCTGTGTCGTAACGTATCTATGTCATACTACATATTCTGGCTTCATAACACAACATACAGATTTGAGCCTTCAAAACAACCTCATGATAGACAGTTGCAATTACATAAGCACCGGTTTTCTATTTTTTGTAATGGCAGGAACAACCACCTTTAGTAGCCTTAGGGTCTCCTTAGTTCAAATGAGGAGAGAGGAGGCGGGGGGATTTAATTTGATATTGTGTTCGGTTGGGATAAGGGGAGAGGAGGGGAGCCTTTGTTTGATTAGTTCAGAAGGGGAAGAGAAAGATTTTAACGGAGGGGAAAATTAATTTACTTTTATATCCTTAAAATCTTTTATATTTTACTTTCTATAAGGATATTTTAGTCATTATATTTTAAATGATTTAAGCATTTCTCCCCTCCCCTCCAAATCCCCCCAAAAACAATACACAGATGTTCAAACTTAAAAGTTTTTAATGGTCACGTGACAATTTAGAAAGGTCACATGACCTTATTGTTTTAACCTTAACCTAGTTAGATCTTAAGGCCAAGACCTACTACTCCTCTCACTATATATACAAGGGATGACATAGTAGAATTCAGAACATAGTCTCCAAGAAGAAAAATATAAGGTATTAACAGAAAAAGCAGAGATATTAAATCAGAAAAACAACTAGAAAATTCACAGCCAACATACTCAAGCAAATAGATATAAAATGCTCGTAAAGAACTTCTATCAAACACTTCATGAGCGAAACTTGACCAGCATAATATGTGCAGGATTAAAACCATAATTACATCCATGTTAAAGAAAATGGAAATATACAACCAGAAAATTCACAGTCAAGTTTGTAGTACATAAAATTTAGGAAATGTCTCAGTCCCTATCTATCTTGATGACTTGATGTCTGAAGATTGAAAATCACTACCTCACTAAGTCTCACTTTTGTTATCTCCTTGCTCACGGTCTCACTCTCTCATTCTGGTGCAAGGAGTTGTATGTATGTGTGTTACAAAGGAAGCATATTGTGTGAAGCTATTCTCGTTGAAACTTAATATAATTATTAAATTTAAAGGTAGGGATGCTAGGTGTAACTGCAATACAATTACTCGCATCAACATATAACATGAAAACGAAAATGAACTTCCGCCTAACCCATGGAATCGCTATTCCAGTCAAAAAAACCATGGAATCGCTATTGAGTTTACCTTATCAACCACGCGGCCATTGACATGAACGAGTCCCGCTTTAATACTTGATTGCACGCGAGCCCTGCTGATGCCGTTGATGCGAGAAGAGATCCAACTGTCGAGTCTCAGTTTTCCAGATTTGATTCCACCATCGACGATCTCCTCCAACCGCACGCCCGCGTAATTCGATTTTGGCTCTCCATTGGAGTCCGAGTCATCGGCGAAACCAGAACCGGCTCTCGCAATGCCAGAACGAAATCTATAATTCTTAGCGGCAGAGAGAAAAATTGAAGGAGAAGGCAAAGGTGAAGTTTGAAATTGAAATTGGAATGCTCTTGCTGAGGAAACGCGGCAACATCCGCAAGAGTTAAGCGATAACATTTCTTTCCGATTGCTTCTCTTTTTCCATCAAGCAGATAAAAACTACTCAGTAAACTACTACTCCGCGGCTTTGAAGTGAAAAATCATGTGATTCAATATCTTTTTTTTTTCCTGATGTTTCCAACGATATGTACAATTATTTAAGAAATTATCATAATTTATTTTTATAATTTTTTTCAGTTAATAATGAAATCAATATATTTAATATTTATTGACACGTTATTATTTGTGAATAAAATTGTATTAACTTTAATTTTAAAAAACTTATTCCTGTTCAAGCAGTAGTTGTTTGTACAAAAGAAAAAGCAATAGTTTTGTTTTTTCACGGACGCATTAGTTGTTAAAATTATTGATATCAATACATTATTTTATATGGACTAACGTTCCATTCAACAAAATTCCTTCAATCGATACTGTAGGGCGGAAATCGTTTTTCAATTAATAATTTATCTAGAGTCTCATGTTGCATCATCGCAATTCAAGAAATGTCTGTGTCTTTATGCTTGACAAGATAAGGAAATAGTTGTCAAAGTGAAAATCCTCTTCGCTTTCTTTTGTTGGTAGGATCACTCTTGTTCAATCATGTTTCGTGGGCATTCCTCACTATGTTCTTCAGACCTTTTGCATCCTCGTCTTAGTTTGTAAAGAAGCGAAGCATGTTTGTTGCAATTTTGTTGGGGAAGCACCTATGACCACAAAAGATGCCACATGATTGCTTGGGACAAAATTTGCAAGCCAAACAAGGATAGTGGTCTTGATTTTTGTAGCTTTCGAATTCTTAACCAAACATACCTCATGAAATTAGCTTGGCAAATGGTCTCTAGTCCAGATAAGCTTTGGCTCAAGATTTTCAGAGCTAAGAATGATTGCAAAGAACAATTGATATTTGCGGTTTCCTCTCACAACAATGCCACTCCTATTTGGCGAGGAATTACCAAAGTTTAGTCCTATGTGAATGAAAATATTTCCTAAGTTGTTGACAATGGTCATGCAACCTGTTTTGAATGGATACTTGGGTTCCTGGCCATGGTCTTCTTAAGGATAGCATCCTTTTCATCATTCCCCTAGATAAGAATGAATTTCTTGTCATGAATTATGTTAGGGATAACGATTAGAATTGGAGCAAGTTGATGACTCTTCTACCAACTTCTTGAGACAGAATTGCCTCCATCAAGCCCCCCCACCCCGAGCCACAATGATTTCCCTTGTTGGATGCTTACAAATGATAGAGTTTCCACCATTAAAACAACTTATGAATGCCTATCTATTGACCAGAATGATACTCGTGCGTTTGGCTCCTTATTCACCACTGCCTAGAAATGGTACAGGCCTCAGTGCATTAGAGCTTTTATGTGGAAAACTTGCAATGGAACGCTTCTAACCAATGAGGAGAGGAAGCACAAGAATATGAGATGCAACTTGTGTGTTTTGCATTTGACAAAAAAATTGTGCTTAACCCAACTCAGAAAATGATAAATGGTTTTGGGTATCAGGTTTGGCAAAACCCGACCCATGTATAACCCAATTTTATGGCTTTAAAATTTTAAAATAATATTAATTATATCTTTATTTTTTCAATTAATCAACACAAAATAATCACAAAATTAAAAAATATATTAAACATTAAAAATAATTATAAAATAAATAAAGACATAATACAAATTTATTTTGGTTTTTCTATTTTATTTTATTAATTATAAGTTTATGGCAATCATTATTATTGAATATCAATTAATTACCGTAATACAAATTAAAAATATATTCTCTTAAGTGACCAGCCTATTTTTAATTAGTATATCAATCATCTACCATCAACCATTATTCATTGTTATTGTTCATTTTCAAATTTGGTTAATTTATTTATAGAGCACCCTAAACTTTTCCTCCATTGATAGACTTTCTTACCTGTTCTTTCAATTTTTTTATCATTGTGACCCTTCTCCATTTCTTTCTCTTGACTCCTCAACTATTCCTTTTGATTTCTTAAAAAATGTTTTTTCTTATGTGGCGTGATTTTCTAGCCTCATCTCTCCTTTCTTTGTTTTTTTTTGGCTTTGTTACCTGCAGGGGGTATTTTTAAAAAAAATTACCAAAATAGTATAGTTTGAAAAGTAATTACTAAAATAGGGTAAGTCGTACATACCATGTACGATTTTGCTTTTTTCTTTAAGGAAGTCGTACATCTCATGTACGACTTCACTTTTTTGTGTGGAAGTCGCACATTGGATTGACGACTTCAATATTTTAATAATTTTTTTGGAAGTCGTATATCGCATATACGACTTTGCATGAGAATTTCGTAAAAAATGAAAGTCGTACATGGGGTGTACGACTTTCCCTATTTATTAAAATTTAATTTAATTATGTGTACATTAATTATCAGAAATGTTATTTTGACACCAAAAATCGACACCCTAGCTACATCTAGTTAATGACGTGCAAAAGTTTGGTTAATTCAATTCATTAGATGGTCAACGAAGAATGAAGCTACACCTGGTTAATGACGTGCAAAAGTTTAATTAATTCAGTTCAGTAGATGGTTAATCAGTAGATGATTAATAATGCAAATATTTGGTTAATATATACAATTCATCGTTAACTATCTTCTACATTAATCAAACTTTTGCACGTCATTACCGGATATCGTTGGGGTGTCATTTTTTGTGTGTCAACTATAGTTATAATTATATTAAACATATTTAATAAATAGGGAAAATCGTACACCCCATGTATGACTCTTTTTTTACGAAATTCTCATGCAAAGTCGTACATGCAATATACGACTTCCAAAAAAATTAATAAAATATTGAAGTCGTCAACTCAATATACGACTTCTATATAAAAAAGTGAAGTCGTACATGAGATGTACTTCCTTAAAGAAAAAAGCAAAGTCGTACATATGTACGACTTTCCCCATTTTAGTAATTACTTTTCAAACTACACTATTTTAGTAATTTTTTTTTTCAAAATGCATCCTGCAGGTAATAAAGCCGTTTTTTTATTCTTTTTTTGTTCTGTCATTTTATATATCTTTTTCTTCTTCATTCTAAGTTTCTAACCCTTGATTGCAGTTATCACTCAAGACTTTCGATTGAAGATAAGTTTTTTCTATCTTATGATTAACCTTTTTTATATTTTAGTCTTTGTAATGATAATCTTAATATATGTGTATATTGATACTATTTTTTTCGTATTGTTGTAACATTCATATTGTTGTTATTCCTCTTATCAATATTGGCTTCCATCTAAGGTAATTTATTTTCCTTTTTATGATAATTTTTTATCATATTTTGTGTCAATGAATTCATATTTTGTACTAGCAAGTTTTTTATTTTGAATCTTTTTTTTTTGGTGCTATATTTTGAATCTTCTTTTCTTATTGGTTTTTCCAATTTGTACAAGTACGTTATTGTTGCCTCTCAAACATGAAAAAATATCATGGATTGCAAAATGTAGTTACTTTTTTGTTCTATTTCTAAAACTATATATTCACCTCAATAATTCCCTTTTTATTACTGTAATATTAAATTAAATAGTCAATATTAAAAAAAAATCAATCAATCAGTCATATATCAATTGATAGTGTGACACGAAATTTTAAACTATTTTAAATTAATTAATTCGAACATGATACCAATATTAAAAAATATAATTTGATATGTCTTAATTTAACTTGAAATATTTATTATTGTCATAGATTTGAATTCAAATGTTAATATTGATGAAAAAAACAATAATTAATAAATAGGTATAATTCAATACGCAATAAAAATTTAGAAAGCTAAATCCCTTTTTTACATAATAAAAAAACTAATATATGATTTTGCACTTTCTCGGTTTGTAAAAAAAAAAAATGGATATGTACTAATACATTCAAATTGATACTGAAAATCAAGTTAATTTATACTTCAAATATTAGACTTGAGTTATAAGCTTAAACACATATGGTAATCAAATAATAAACAAAATATAAGTAAATTATCAAATTCAAATCATCTTAAAAATTATATTTCATGCCAAGCACTAATTAACTGCATAGCCAGTGCAATATAGACAACAGAGAATGACTTTTTTTTGGAGAAAAAAATCCAATTGTAAATTAAAATCTCCTTTAATATGTTTATCAAATTTCCATTCATTAGAATAGAATACTGGAGCTCACAGGTAATTTCTTCATTTCCTTACCCTTTTGTCACGCACTTTTTCTTTTAGTCACCTAACAGCAACAAGTAGAAAGCCACATGCAACCTAATCGATTCTGAAGGGAATTCCAATCCCTAGTATAGATTAGGAGGATAGTAGTATAGACAAGTAAATTACTAATTTACCCTCTTGGCTACTAATAAGACTGTTACACAGAGCATACCAATCAGGGAATTGATTCCTATAATAAGCATGCTTCCCGCTTCACAGAAGCAGCCGAGGGGTGTCACTTTCTCACGATCCATAGTTTCTGACACACTTAGGGTGCACTTCATAGCCACATTGGAGACACTGGTAGGCCCAGCTAGACCCTTGCTCATCACACACACAACAAATAAAAGGTCCTCCCCCATTGCCATCCGACACTAAATTAAGTCCGTGGTGATGCCCTTCATGATGCACCAATTTTGGTAGGTCCTTAGCTTCTTCTTCAAGTTGTTTCTCCAATTGCTCCACTTTAGCAGCAGTGAAAGGGTATGCATTTTCTTGGTACAAGTTTATTAAGTTCCTTCCATGTGCGGTTATTGTTTTACCATCAGGACCTATAATTACCAAGCAAGGAATCCCTTGTATGTCAAAGTGCCTTGCAAGGTTCCTAATCTCTGGGTCTCCAAAAGGTAGTGCTAACCATGGCATGTTACTGTAGTAGGAGTCAAAAGATTCTTGGTCATGGTCGTTGGAAATCAGCACAATTTCAAAGTCTTCCTCCTCTCCTTTTTCAGCTAGCTCCTGCTTTATCTTTTGGTAAATGGAAATCAATTTGGGAGTGAACTTCATGCATGGGACGCACCATCCGGCTGAAAAGTATAGTCCAATAGTTTTACCCACTAAAGAAGCAACTGGTACCTGTACAAGAGCAAGCAACGCCCGTTTGTCAAACAATAAATTAAAACGCTTTCCAACTTAATGAGAGTTTTTCTATTAAAATACTCCATCCGTCCCACTATATATGTCATATTTGGCAAAATCACACAGTTTAATAAAAAATAATAAATCAAAGAAAGAGATTAAGAATTTTACCAAATTAACCTTATTAATCATTGGTGTATTAACTATTGTCATAAATGCAGAATAGAGTATTTGAGAGTATAATTGGCAGAAAACATTTAATATTATATTGAAAATTAAAAAGGACATATATTTTGAGACAATTTTTTTTGTTGTTGGTAAATGTAACATATATATTAGGACGACGGAGTAAGTTAATGCATGGATTTGGATATCTGCCACCAAGATAACACACATTCACGCAGTCAACGAATCTGGAACATTGGAATCATTTATAGCAATGGATGAATTCGAGAATCCAGATTCGATGACAACGTGTTGTCATGACCGTAAGCAATCCAAATTCATTCCAAGTACCCCCTTATTTGATTACATAACAAGTGGATAGAAGTAAAACAAATACTCAGTGCAATGTCTTTTCTTATCCATGATATAATTGAGTCAATTAGAATAATTAAGTAGACTCCACACAAGGTGAGAAATAGATATGTAAAATTGAAAAAATAAATAAATTATCTTCTAAAAAACAAATGTGGTTCCTCTCCATTTAAAAAAAAAAAAAGAATATGTGAACCCCACATCATTTTTTTTTAACCTATTTGAAGTTCACAAACAAGAAAATAATTTTTCTCCCCAATCAACTTTTTTCCTTTTAACTTCCCTTAAAACAATTACAGGGTAAATATGGTCATGATAAAAAACAATTTTTTAAAATATTAGTAGTGAACTCTACAACAAGTCATAATATATTCTGATATGATCTTAATTTTATTTTTGTCAACTACATATCAAGGGAGATAAGAAACATCAATAAAATTTGGGCTTATTATATGGCCATTAGAGATATGGGTTGTCCACTCCCCGCCATCAATCAAGCATCCTAAAATAAAAGAAGGGGTATAATGTCCCTATTTTGAAAAATATAACACGTCTTACTTCGTGTATATGTGGTTTGAAGTTGAAAAACTACAAACATACTCGGTCTCAAAGTATGCTTGGATCTAAATGTTTGTTTGCAACCGCAAACCAAAAATACTTGTAATGGTGTGTAAAATAAAATAAAATAAAATAAAAAAATTACAAGTAAACGAATTGACATGTCAAAAATAACAAAAATGAAAAATGTTGAAGGTTGATAAGAAAAATAATCGAAAAAAACAAAAACAGTGTGAATAAAATATGCTAAATCAGTCTTGAAATAGGTCAAAACGGATTGGAGGATTTAATACCAATCCAATTTTTCAAAATTGATGGGTCAAAATAGTTGACTCGACTAATTAGACTTATTTTGCCGCCTCCAAGTTACAGTATTGGACAAGGGTTCAGTCAAAAAAAAAGTTACTGGTCAAGGATGTGCTGGTTGCCTGATTACTAACATTGGAAGGAGACAAGGGTAAAAAAAATAGCAAGAGAAGAAATATTGGAGAAGAAAAAAATGAGATGATTTTATGTGTTTGGATGTAAAGAGAAGAAAAGAAGAAAAAAAAGGTTGAAATTCTCTCTTTATTTGATTGAATAGAAAACAAAAGGAAAGAAAATGAGAAAAAGTTCCTATCCATTGATGCTACATTACTTATATTATGTATTTTTATCATTTTAAACCGTGGGACCATTTTCTTTCCTGGGATAAGGAAAAATGTTCTAGGTCCTACACGACATTTTCTTTCATCCCTCTTTTCCCTGGCCAACCAGTCGAGGAAAATTCATTTTTCTCTCCACTTCTCTCCCTCCATTATTATTATTTTTTTTCCTTTTTTCAAGCATGGTGTCAAGAATCTTGAGTTGAAGGCTAAAATTGAAAAAGCATTTTTAATTGAATTCCAGTAATAGTTTTCTTCTTTATAAAAAAATCTCTATAGTCTATATTGGCTTTGAAAGTGATGCGTATACACAACCAGAATTACCAGATAAAACCCGATTATTATCTGATAAAAATGAGACAAAAGGCAGAAAGAAAATGCAATTTGTATCATTGATTTGACAATATTAATGATTAATTGCATATTTTTTAAGAGTTTAACGAGTGTAAATTATTTTTACACTACCATGCATATTGTCACATCAATCTGTTTTATAACTACTATATTATAAAATTCACGGTAAAATATTGAGTTCTCATCGGGTATACACTTATCTCCCCTTTTCTCATTTCTTAAAAGTGTAATATTATATTGCAACATGAAGCAATAATCAACAAAAACGTGTAAATAAATTAAACAGTAGCATGCAAGGATGAAGGTATTGGAACGGTTTACCTGTGTGAGTCCCGTGGGAGTGTGACCCAAAACATAGCCTCTATGCTGGTTTGCTATTAAATTCGTGAGAGTCTGGTTATCACGCTTCTCTCTCTCTGCCTCTTGCAACTGCTCCAACCTCTCCTTACTAAATGGATAAGCTTGGATTCCATAGCGATAAATAAGTTCGACCCCATCGCGAAGTGTTGCATCCCCTTTACTATCGTCAGGTTGCAACATAACTAAGCACGGAATACCTTCCACGTCATATTTTCTGTTTAAGGCTTTCTTTGTTTCCAAATCAGAAAACGGAACTGCAAGCCACGGCATGTTTTCATAGAAGCCATTAAATGCATCTAAATCCTCATCAGAGGACACATAGACAATCTCAAATTGAGAGGCATTGCTTTTCAGCCCCTCGTAGATACCAACGAGCAATTGAGTAAATCCACGACATTGTGGGTACCAGTTGGCAGCGAATAAGAGGCCCACTACTTTCCCCTCAAGTTCAGAAACTTTCACCTGCACCCAAAATCTACAACATATTAACCGAATAGCAAAAATAATTGCAATAAGAAAGCTTCAATTCTTACCATAATTATTAATGGTTAGAAGAGTATTTTTTTCTGAAGGAAAAAAAAATAGATTATGGAAAATTACACCTCCATATAATTCTACTAGGAAAAAAAGTTCAAATGACAACCAAAATTAATTAGAAGACAAAAAAATAAAATTAGTCTCTAAATTTGATACGGAATTAGAGGCTAATTCGGCCCTTTTTTATCTCTAAATTTCTATCGCTATTTCAATTTTTTCTCTAATAATGAACTTGAATATCAACATGCAAATGTTTATAATGAAATTTATATATAACCTACTAATAAAAAAAATTTAGGATTTAAATCCAAATCACAGTTAGTACGAGCAGAAATCAAGCTATTATGAGTAGAATGCCCGACTATTTGTAGGGTTAGAATCCTAAAATTATATTTATACGTCTATCGTGAAATGACATTGCTAAAAAGTTGTTTTAAAAAGAAAAAGTTGTCAAGCCATACAGAATAATAATTTTTGAACAGTTAACAGCCAGCGGTGTCAATCCACAATGTTGCACAATAGTAATAATGGTGGCTTTAATAAGGGAGTAAAAATTAAAGTTAGGACCACTAGAACAAAGGGAGCATGCAGATATGTGGAAAAAGAAGAAGAGTATTTGCTAATTCTTGTGCTCCCTTAAAACGAAGATAAAAGTTGAGCTTGAAGTTTAAGAGTGTGGATAATAAATTAGAAATGCTTGAAGAGCATGAACGGCTTGAACTGCACCGACAAAGGAGCAGAAGAGGATCCAGCCTATCCAAAATCATGAAAGGGACGGGCCACCGAAATGGCCCACTGATAGTAGGGGATAACGGGCCACGTGTAGAGCGCAAAGCGTAGTTGATAGGACTAGTAGGCTACAGAAATTATTTATAGGTGACACTTGTCCTTCGCTTGGGAAGCTTGGTTCTTCACGACAACTACACACTGAAAGGGACTACAAACAAACATTTGGCATGTGTAACTCGTGAATGCTTTGGCATCTATGATCTAACTAAGCAACTCCATAGCTAACAAGAATATTCTTTATCCTCGTTTCATCTTCAATTCATTATAATTCACTTTTTTTTTTTATTTTATTTTATTAAAACTGTGGTGAGAGATCTTCACAACCGGTGAGTAACTGCTCCCAAAGAGGATAATTTTCGTAAGGATTCGAGCCAATGACCGTCCACTTTGTGGAGTAAGCAAAATTGCTTTGAACAACTAGTGGGTGGCGCGTCTAATTAAAGACCGCTATATTTCACAAAATGATGGGGGAAAAAAACCAACTTTTCTTCATTAACAAAATTAATTAATGCACTTTTAAGGATATATCAGGAATAAGAAGAGACTGGTTTGTTCAGATGTAAAAAGTAAAGGAATGGAAGGCGATCCACTGTCAAAAGCAGATATATAGAGAACAAGTCCCATTAGAGAAGACTTGGAATTCTTGCGTCATGTTATTGGCTCATATATAAAGTATATATAGAGGAAGAGAATTTTAGCTGTCCGATTCAGATATTGAAGCATAAAATACAATTGTAAGTTTGAAGCTGACAAGAGATCAAACAATTCAAATTGAGTTTAATCCTTTAAATAAGACCAGTTAAACTGATACTTAATTTTAAACCCTAGAACATAATTATTTTAGGCAGAAGATTGGTGCCATATGCTTTCCTAGAGTCAGCTTCAATCCTCTTCATAATATTGGGGTCGCAGTTATTAAATGCTTTTTCTATAGATAAAAACATAAGGAGATAAATCTAGAAAGTCTTGTCATGTGCCATAATCTCTCTGGGAAAATAACTGACAAAGTTTCATGTTCTTTTTTTTTTTTTTTTATGAAAAAAGTCCCATGTCTTCAAAATAAGACAATATCTGGCCGAAAATATATGAATGTGAAGAAATATCAGGACACAAAAACAATTAACATGGACATCATTTTTAAGATCACCCACCACCAACCACGGCGCGCGGCAGCAACCCACCAAAGAAGCTTTTTTAATAAAAAAACAATTATTAAAAAGCTGTAGGGTATCCTAACCAAAACTATATCAGAAGCCTCAAGAAGGAGGTGCAAATAAAGGAAAGCTGGATATTTACTAGAAATTACTTTTATTGGGTATTATCGTTTGATTTTTTTAGTTCAGTATAAGCTCTTGTAAGTACAAAAGTAATAAGCTCTTGTTTTCAGCTATTACCCAATGGATGTTTATAAAGAGTGGTGAGAAAGATGGAGAACCTGAGCTCCAGTTGGAGAGAGCAGAAAATCACGATCTCTGGAAGCAAGCAATTGTGAGAACTTCGAGCTTGAAACTTCCCCACCAAAGTTACCATTATTATTCAGCACAGCTTGAGTTCCATCCTTCATCTCCATCCTCATCACGCTCTCTCTCTCTCTCTCTCTCTCTCTCACTTTATCTTTCTTTATACTATGTACCTGCAGTTTAGAGATGAAAGCACCGCAAGAATCAAGAAGAGTAGAAGACTCTCAATACTCACTCACCCCACGCCACGACACATATTCATTAGGAAGTAGAACCATATTCTTTCCACATCATTACTACTAGGCTTCCACAAATCACACACCAACACCTTCACACGTTGCCCCCCCGAGATAATACCAACCTATACCGCACCCACATGGATAGTGATGTGAGGCATCCCTGATTGCCACGATCCCATCCTTGTGCGGTTTGACTTGGGTCCCTGAGGTCAAGTCAGCCAAGAGAATGCGCCACGTGTGTGGTCGTGATTCTCGAATGGAGCGTTACTTGCTAGTATAGTGATTATCTTTTAGGATCAACAATGAATTATGTGGTTTATAATAGATAGATTAATACTTGAAAATAGTTTGAAAATTTAACAATGACCGACGTTGTCACTCGTACATAAAAGCTCACGATCCTTCACATTTATATAAGTGAGACGGTGTTGGTTCAGTAAAAAAAAAAAATGAATACATTGAGTTTTGATGTACTAATATACATTTTACCGATACCGATTGGGTCACAGTTTCAATCATATAAATATAGACGATTATAAACTTTTATATAGATACATTATAAACCACATGATACAGTGATCCATATTAGCCATAGCCGTTTTGGGAGGTCCGTGTTATCATAAAAGACCTTTGAATATTGAATTAAATTAATTGATTGTGCCTGATACGGCAAAACCCATCTTTCGACACCTGGTCACTACTTTAGTTTCCTTTCTTTACTTTTATGTCCTCCCTTTCGAAATCCATCTCCTTTTTCTGCAAAAGCTTTCGTAGTCAAGCCCGTGCCGTACTATGTTGTTGTAACTTGAATGCGTGCAAAGCAATGGAGGTCGGTATCACTTTTACATCATTATCTAATTACGTTTTAATTATTAATTTAAATTTAATCTCTTAATCAGTTATCTTTATAATTATTATTTTTAAAAATGTTATCATAACAATATATGATTGAAAGGTAAAGACTTAAAAATAATTTTATTTCAATATGATATGATAACCTGTGCTATGTTAATCAATGATTGTGTTTTTTTTTTTTGGGGTTTCCTTTTTGTTAAAATATGATTGAAGGATTCTTGCAACTTATGAAGCGTCATCCGGCCAAGTAATAAAGCTCCAGAAATACAAGTCATGATCTGTGCACTAGGATTGCTCTAGGGTGTGCACTTTTGCCCCGGCTCAAGTAAATTGCATTTCTGCCCCGGTAGTTTGACAAACAAGGGTGATTGTTTCAAGTTACCTAATTTTTTTTTCCTTGGAGTAACTTTCCTGAGAATAAAATAATGAGAATTTTATTTTAGGATATTTTCAAAAAAATGTGTTTGGCAAATATTTATTATATTCACGGAAATTATTATAAGGGTGAATATACATGTATTACACAAAGTTTATGCCCGCCTTTATAGGAATTTTTTTCCCAACCCTTCCCCATAGGAATAAAATCATTAAAATATGAAAGTTATTTCTTTTTTAAAAACTTTTTATGTCCAAGAATAAAATTTTGAAACATTGTAACAAACATGAGAATACATATTTCCTACACATTTATTTCCAGAAATGTTCTATAAGATTACTTGAATCAAAGACACTCTAAAAAAATTCTTTCTTAATAGAGTGTACATGGTTAGCTACCCGATGCCAAAGAGCACTTCCCAAATCGTACCTTGAGAGAAAACTAGGTTATTCATGTCTTTCCCTAAGCCCAAACAGAAACACCAAAAACTGTACTTCCACTTCCAATGTGTGTTTCCTATTGAATTGTTGGGGAAATTCCAATTTAGCCAAGCATGAAAACCAATGCTAAAAAACTTACTTCATTCGGAAATTCCTTCACTTCCTCACAATCCCCCCAAGGAGATGCATAAGAGTTTCAGGGTAGTCTTAATAAATATAATTATTAGTATACTTCAAAATAGTACTCCCTCCGATCCTATATATAAGAGACACTTTTCAAGTGTCTCTTATACCTCACAATCCCCCAAGGAGATGCATAAGAGTTTCAGGGTAGTCTTAATAAATATAATTATTAGTATACTTCAAAATAGTACTCCCTCCGATCATATATATAAGAGACACTTAGTGTCTCTTATATATAGGATCAGAGGGAGTATATTTCAAAAGTTCGCTTAATAAATTTAACTATATTTACAATTACAAGACACAGCATTAGATCTAGAATATAAAACTATTTGGCTAAATTATACTTTTTGTCTCTTGTGTTTATTTTAGGTTTCAATTTAGTCAGGTTTCAATTTGGTCCCTTATGTATTAAAAGTTCCGAATTGATCTCATATGTGTTAATTGTGGTCTCTCTTGTTTTTTGTTCCGAAATGGTCTATTATGTTACAAAAATTATACTAATATAGTCCCTTTTTTGTCCCTTATTTTGCAAAAAAATGGATCACACTGATATAATTTTTGTAACATAAGGGACCACTTTGAAATAGAGGCGCCGCATTGGTGTAATATTTAAACATAAGGGACCAATTCGAAACAAATAATACATAAAGGACTAAACTGAAACCTAAAATAAACATAAGGGACTAAAAATATAATTTACCCAAACTATTTTACACCAAGAATACATCGAAAATAATTTAACTTTGATCCAAATATAAATAAATTTTATCAGCGAAAGCTCTTTTTTCAATAAATTTTCCATTCCATTTGCTTTACATCCACCTAAACACTGCAATAAACCAATAACCAATATACTCACAACAATAATTGAACGGCAAAAGAAGTAATACTCAAATTTAAACCTGGACCAGTGTATTTATCCGTGTTCGCACAGGTTATCGGTATGGGTTATAAATGTATTCAATACGTAAGATTAAATCTGAAGTATTTTTTTCAAAAAAAAAATTATTAGTAGATTTAAATTTTTCAAAAAAAACATTATAGATAATTCATTATACATATACTCCAATTTCAAAATATAATAAATAAAATAGAAAATATTGGCTCTATTGTCTTTATATTTAGAGATAGTTTCTCAGCTATGAGTTTCAAAAAAAAAAAAATAAAGCACACAATTAAACGATTTAGCTAAATTAAAGTAAGATAAATTCAAAATAAGTTACATGAAAAAGAGATAATAAATTATCTATGCTAGACAACAAATTAATCCTAGAATAAATTTTAGTTTTCTCGTATATAATATCGAAGCTTGAAGAAGGAAAAAATAAAAATACATATTAATTTAGCATTTATTATAATTATAATTAAACATAAACAATCATGTGAATACTGAAATGCTGAAATATTTATATTTTAATGGAATGCTAGAAATTTTTAAATTTTAATAATATGTAACATATAAAATATATAAATTATGAAAAAAAAAATTAACATTATACAGTTAGGATTTTTAAATTAAATTTTATGATGTGCATAGTAAAATTAATCATTCATAAAAAGTTATAAAATTAAAAGTAAACAAATTTCTATGGTAAAATAATGATAAATAGTGTTAGCAAAAAAATAATGATGAATAGTTACTCATAATTGATATAATTAATCAATAAAAATAGATAAGTCATTTGCAGAAATATATTAATGATTTACACTAATGTTTGACATGAGGTAATATTTGTTGCTATAATTAAAATAATAACTACAAAATAAAAGAAATTAAAATTGGTTTTGGCATAAAAATTAATAATTCTTATATTGTCACATGGCTTAGATAATATTTTGAGAATAACAAAGATGTAGATACGAGAATTAATTGATTATATGCTTTAATTTATAACATTTTGGATTTCAATTTGATTTAATTCAAATTTAATTGAATAATAAAAGTCTAGATATGAGCATTAATTGACTAATATGCCTTAATTAATGAAATATCATGAATTAAAAAATAAAAAACAAAATATTTTAAATTTTGGCAGGAAAAGAATGAATGTAAAGCTACCACGTGCCATGAATCTCCATGACAAAAGTTCATTTTATATATAATATAGTAGATAAATATTGGACCTCATAAAATCAAAGTAAAATTATCAATTGAAAAGTAAGTTACCCAGGCAAAAGGAAACTAATATTCGCATAATCCACAAATTCAGACAAGGCACTGTTAAATGCTGAACTAGCTTCAGAAAATACAACAACCAAGATTAGTAACTTCTACCCCAGTATGTCCACTTCTTCGCAGGCTTACCTGATGCAAAGCACTCGGTGCCTGTAAGACCAACACCACAATCTTATTAAGCAACATCAACATCAATTGTGATATACATAGAATTCTTCATACAGGGGAGTACATTAACATTAACAACAGTAGATAGCAAGTCCATACAACAGCAAAAGCAGCAAATAGATTTTAACCGTCAGTTGTATATAATCAATAACACATTAACACCGACATTTGAATAAGGATTATACCTTCTGGTAGTTCTGGCTGATCAAAGGGAATACAGAGAGTCTTTGCTGCTCCCATCTCGCGCTTTGTCCTTGCCTTGACATCTTCTTCCACCTCCTGGAGCAGTATAGACCAAAAACAGTTACCAAGAAAACACAAAAACCACACCATACATGGCCAGTGATCAGATATTTCAAAACATTGCTCATAAGACGGCTATGTAATGTCTAATTAGAATTAGAAAAATATACATTGAACAACCGGTTCCCAAAATATCATTGCTTTTTTTTTTCCAAGAAAGAGGGCATAATCGATAACTTGAGCTTCAGTTTATTAGGAACATTCTTAATAGCTAATAAAGTGCATGATGGAAGGAAATTATACAATATAAATTCATTAGGATTGGCCCAATCATATGTTTTATTTTGTTAAACTGGTAATGAAGAAAGACCTTATACAGGAACCAACAAACGGGACGTTAAGTGTTTTCTGACCAACTTGTGAGGACAGTTTTGATATAATTTTTTTGAATAACTTTGTGGCATAAAAATGCATCTTAGCTGAATAAATCATAACTGACCAAAATCAAAGTGTCACACTATGTAGCACCGACACTTTAAGATGAAGGCGTGTCTGCGATGTCCGACACTCATACGGTCAGGAGCGGACTTAAGTAGTGCTCAAGGGGTGCACTTGAACCCCCTCAAAAATTAAAATTCTCACCTACACCCCAAATAATTTTGTTTTGAACCCCCTGATTATACCATTTTGCACCCTCTGACTCTGACCCACACT
The DNA here is from genome assembly GCA_037113605.1 of Calophaca sinica. Taxonomy (NCBI): domain Eukaryota; kingdom Viridiplantae; phylum Streptophyta; class Magnoliopsida; order Fabales; family Fabaceae; genus Calophaca; species Calophaca sinica. The sequence continues at coordinate 4,158,924 of CM073735.1, forward strand.
CTCTCAGTGATCTTTCAGATAAGTTGGTTGAAACTGAAAGACACAGAGGCGGACCCACTCTATGCTGAGGGCGTGCACTTGCACACTCTGAAATTTTAAAAATTTCATTTACATCTCATTATAATTTTTTTTGACCCCATTCAATTTAAATTTTTGTACATCCTGACCCATACATTTTCATCTCTCAACCCTCTCACTTAGATAGTGTTTGGTTGGAAGTGAATGGAAGGAATGGATTATTTTAAATTTTTTTATATTTGGTTCAAATTTCAGATGGGGAGCAAAATCTCTCATAACTCAATTTTCGCTCTCATCCAATGTTGGGGTTTTTTGGAGGAGAGTGGAGGGAAGCTTAAATCATTTAAAATAAAATGACTTAAATAACCTTATAATATGTAATATAAATTAATATAAGGATATAATATAAATTATGAATTTGTTTTTCAAGACACGCAACACAAAGTTGTAATCTAATACAATTTTGCATAGCTTAATCGTTTGAGAATATTCTTATGGTATTCCTTTTCGTTACCGCTGCTAATAGTCCCTTAATTTTTTAGTAATAATTTGTTATTAGAAATTTTTTAGCAATAATGATATATAATTTTAAAATTTTTTGCACCCCCGGACCAGGTCCTAGGTCCGCCACTGTTCCAGTGTCAGACACAGCTTGGACACGACTCCAACACTTCCATTTTGGCTAGACATGAAAAAGGGCACGATCGGTATCAAAATTTTCAAGTTTTTAATTTTATGATGATCAAATAGTGGGTGAAAGGCCTCAAATTTATCAGATCCTTTTTATCTTTTCGATGGTAGATGGATGGATTGAAGGTGTAAAGAAACAAAATATTCAAATTGTATAACGATATCTCTTAGTATTTTTTGGTGAGACTCGTTATCATACGAAAAAAATGAAATACTTAACAAGTTCTTTTGATACGGTGATGAATATATAAATCTTGATTCTCATTTTTTATCTTTTATAAATAGTATTAGTGTTAATATATAAATATATATATATATATATATATATATATATATATATATTAAATAGGATTACCGGTGTCTACATGTCAGTGCTTATATATACAATAGGATTACCGGTGTCAACATGTCAGTGCTTCGTAAGTTTAGACTTCAAAATAGCGAAATGCCTAAAAACTCGAAACTTGACAAGCATATTATCATTACACCTGGATTATTGTAATTGTATAAAAAATATACAATTCATACCTTTTCATCACACCAACGAGCTAAGATCATCTTTCTTTGATTCAAAGCTTGTATAAACTCATCCCATGTATGGATGACCTGAATACATTCATCTCGTTTTTGTTTTGCAACATCGAACAGAGTCTTTTGAATAATATTGAGCAGCTTTTTTGTTTCCCCAACCAAATCAGCATTGGCAATGTCCATCTTTGCTCCATTATCACGTCGAACAGCACGAAACTGTGCAAAATTCAAGAGATTATTTGGTGTTTCATTGAAAAACAGACAAGGTAAGAGCAAAATGACATATACGAGAATTAGCGCAACAACAGGACAACGTTAATGACCTGCTTATTTGCTAAATCCTTTGGCCCAATTTCAATCCTTAGAGGAACACCTTTCATTTCCCACTCAGAATACTTCCTTCCAGGAGAATAGTTATCTCTAGAATCTGATTCAGCACGAATTCCTGCTTCACACAACGTATTCACAGTTGCAGAACAGGCGTCAAAGATTCCTTGAGTATCAGCATCTTTATAAGGCACTGGAATCACAATGACTTGTATTGATGCTACTTTAGGAGGTAGCACCAATCCCTTGTCATCACCATGAACCATCACCATCACCCCAATCTGTTAAAAAAACGCAGAAAGAAATATAAATGCTATCATATGTAGAGGAATCCTCCAATGCATGTATATTCAAGAAATTAAAGCTTACAGATCGAGTACTATAGCCCCATGAGTTCTGCCACACCATTTCTTTCTCTCCCTTCTCATTTTCAAAGTTTATCTCAAAAATTTTAGCAAAATTTTGTCCCAAACAATGAGAAGTTGCACCTTGTATGCCCCGACCAGTGTTTGGAATAAATGCCTAGGAAAATTGAACATTAAAATTTTATAAACTCAGAAAGTTTTTACCATTCAAACAACATATCAGTGTCTGTACAAGAATGTTAGACATGTACCTCAACAGTGGTAGTGTAATGTGCACCGGCAAACGTCTCAAGCTCACTTTTCTTACCCTTTGTGACAGGAACTGCCAAATACTCTTCGTATATACGCCTATATAATTCCAATACCTCAAGAACCTGAAATAATTGTTAGGAAACTACGCAAAATTTCCCCATAGTCAGATTAGTGGAAGAGCGAAAAATAATTGCGGAAGCACACACAAAAATTGATAACGGAGTTCGGCCAATAATGCCTACGTCTCCGGGCTGCTGCAGACCTTTTATTGAAAAGAAAATATACACTGTGTTTACAAACACTCACACTCTCTCACAAAACCCACAACCCAATTACACCCAAAATATTTCTCTCTAAATATTTCTCACCTTTTCTCTTGGTGCTCACTAATTTTCTCTCAATGTTGGAATTTTCTCTCTGTTGGAACTCACAAGCCACAACCTCTCAATGTTAGAATATTTTCCTCTCCAACAGATGGCTCTATTTATAGAAGGATGAAGCTCAACAACCATTGCCTCACCAACCAAAACAATTCAATTTTCAACCTTCAACTTTCAACATTCAACTTTGCACAAAGTTGAATTTTCCCATTTGTTGAAAAGCAAAACATTTGGCAGGACAAAAAAAATTGGGTAGGTTGGGGAGGTTTTCTTTGACCAACAATCTCCCACTTGAAGACTGATTTCAATCGGTCTTCACACCTAAATCAATGCAGCAACCTTCTGCAGTGCATTACTCAGCGAGCCAACCGGGTTGAGCACAACTTGATTTGTCGATAGTCACCACCTTTGTCAACATATCTGCTGGTTCTTACTTCCTTGAATCTTTTTCAACATTAACACCTCATCCTCAGCGGAGATCCGATGAAGTGATAATGAAGACCAATATGCTTTGTTCGAGTGAAATGTCAATTCTTTGCCGATGTATCGCACTGACTATCACCCAAAACACTCTTCTCCGTGTGAAACCCAACTCGTTAACAATCCTAAGCCATATCAATTCTTTCTTTGGCTTACATTCGCTACATACTCGGCCTCAGTAGTGGATAAAGCAACAATCTTACAGATCTGCGACATCCAACTAATCGCTAGAGTACCAACAGTGAATACATAACCAGTGGTACTTCTTCGATGATCAACTTCACCTCCAAAGTCTGCATTTACGTAGCCTTGTACTTGTAATTCTCCTTTACCAAAGTACACATATTTCTCTGTGGTGCCTCGTAGATACCTCAAAATCCATTTCACTGCTTCCCAATGAGCTTTTCCTGGATTTGACATAAACCTGCTAACTACTCCCACTGCATGGCCAATGTCCGCCTCGCATGCACCATTGCATACATCAAACTTCCAATGGTCAAGCATACGGAATCCTAGCCATGTATTCTCTTTCTTCCTCCGTCTGAGGTGATTGTTCCTTGGTTGGCGAAAATGATCGCCAAAGGTGTGCTAACTTAGGTTTGGCGTTGCCCATGTTGAATCTTTGCAAAACACGGTTGATGTACTCACTGAGATAACTGCAAAATTCCTCTTTGCTTATCTCTCGTGATTTGCATTCCAAGGATCTTCTTTGCTGGACCCAAGTCCTTCATGTCAAATTCTTTTGACAGCTGCATCTTCAAGTTTCTGATCTCGTCCATATCTGAACTTGCTACTAACATATCATCGACATAAAGTAACAAAATGATATAACTGGACTTATATCTCTTGAAGAAACAACAGTGGTCGGAGTTGCACTTCTGGAAACCTTCCTTGTGCATGAAGCTATCAAACTTCTTGTACCACTGTCTCGGAGCTTGTTTCAGGCCATACAAGCTCTTCTTTAATCTGCACACCATATTTTTGTTTCCATCTTCTAAGAAACCTTCAGGTTGGTGCATATAGATCTCCTCATCTAAGTCTCCGTGAAGAAACGCAGTTTTCACGTCCAACTGCTCAAGGTAGAGCTCTTTACTGGCAACAATACTTAACACAGACCTGATAGTATTGAGCTTCACAACTGGAGCAAAAATTTCGGTGTAGTCAACTCCTTCCTTTTGCTGGAATCCTTTAACGACTAGTCGGGCTTTGTATCTCTTGGAGCCATCATTTTCCTCCTTCACCCGATACACCCATTTGTTGTGAAGTGCCTTCTTTCCCACGGGTAACTCAGCTAGTTCCCATGTTTGATTGGAGATCAAAGACTTCATCTCGTCTTTCATGGCAAGCTCCCACTTGCTAGCATCTGCGATCTGACATGCTTCTGCATAATCTTCAGGCTCCCCTCCATCAGTCAACAACATGTAGTCCATGTATCTCCTGTTGGGCACAGGAACTCGAGAAGATCTTCTCGCCGAGCCGGAGTAGGAGGCTGCAGTGCGTCAATTGATTTCTCGATCGAGGATTCTCAACTATAGGACTTTACGGGTCATCGCCCACCTCTGCATACACCGCCCACTCTGCTCGAAGTTCTTTGGTGTCCGTGTTATGCCCGCCTTGTACATCATTCTTTCATTGAAGATCACATCTCTCTGCGGATCGCCTTTTGTTTTCATCATCCCAAAGACGGTAGCCAAACTCATTTTCACCATAACCGATGAAAGTGCACTTCTTTGATTTAGGATCAAGCTTATTCCTGCATTGATCACTGATATGCACATATGCCACGCAACCGAAAACTCTAAGATGTGAGAGTTTTACCTCTTTTCCGCTCCATACCTCTTTACGGTATTCTCAGTGCTCCAATGGTACCGATGGACCTCGGTTGATCAAGTAAGTCATTGTGTTGATCGCCGCCAAAATCGCCTTTGCAAGCCTGACCGCACCCGCAAGCTTCGCTCTCTCGTCAACGCTCGATTCATACGCTCGCTACACCATTGTGTTGGCGTACCTGGCACTGCTTCTTTCCATTCGATCCCGTGCTCATAGCGTAACTTCTTGAATCTGGTGTCTTCATATTCACCACCATTGTCGGTTCTGAGCTTTTTGATCTTCAATCCTGTCTCGTTTTCTACCATGGCTTTCCACATCTTGAAAGCCTCGAATACTTCAGACTTATGTTTCAGAAAGTATACCCATACCTTCCTAGAGTGATCATCGATAAAAGTCACGAAGTATTGCTTCCCACTGATGGATGAGATAGTCGTTGGACCCCAAACATCAGAGTGAACAAGCTCGAGTTTTTCTTTCTTTGGGGTTCTTCCACTTATCTGAAAGCTAACTCTTTTCTGCTTTCCAAGTATGCAGTCTTCACACATGTCAATTTCTACTGACTGGAGACCTGGCAATTTGCCCTTCGAGTGCATGATCTTCATCCCTTTCTCACTCATATGGCCTAGTCTCTGGTGCCATAGATTGGGACTATCATTTGCTGCAACTGCAATCAAATGGCATGCTCTCGCCGTCTTATAAAGAGTACCACTCTTTCTGCCATGAGCAATCGTCATTGCACCCTTTGAAATCTTCCAATGATCGCCGTGGAAGATCAAGTTGTGTAGCGCCATCGCCAATCGCCTCATGAGATTAAGTTCTTCGTCAGTCGGGAATATGTCGACATTTTTCAATTCCCATACGCACCCATTCAACTTAATCTTCACCACACCTTTGCCGACAATCTCACAAGATTGTTCATTACCAAGGTAAACTTTACCAAGGTTTCGGTACATAATTCTCGAAGAATTCTCTGCAGTGGCATGAAAAGATGCTCCGCAGTCTAACACCCAAGACTCTTCCTTGCTCTCCAAAGAGCATATCAACGCCACCTCCTCCCGAGGTGGAAGCAACATTTGCCTCGCCCTTCGCCTCCTGGTTCTTGATTGCACTCGCACTTATTTTTGTAGTGCCGGTCTTCCGCAATTCCAACACTCGATAATCTTCGAGTTGGAGTTTTGAGAACTATGATGATTTTTGGATTTGGACCGCCGCCTCTTTGATTTGCCACGTCCATTTCCTCTGGTTGAATTTCTTCCCTTGACTCTGTATGCACATCAAGAGGATGAAGATTCACCCGACTCTCTCCGTCGGATCTCTTCACGAGAACCGGATCACGAACATCGCCGATTTCAACTTATTGTTTCGCTGAGCTACTCACACCGTGATGATAGCATTCCAACTCTCTGGAAGAGAAGACAAAAGTATCAATGCTCGTACCTCATCATCAAATTCGATTCCAACTGAACTCAACTGGGTTGTGACTATGTTGAGTTCATTGAGATGTTGTGCCACCGATGCACCTTCCGTCATCCGCAAGTTAAACAACCGCCTCATCAAATGAACTTTGTTTGAGGCCGACGGCTTTTCGTACATGTTGGAAAGAGCCTTCATAAGATCCGCCGTGGTCTTTTCTTTTGCAATGTTGAACGCAACATTACGGGATAACGTCAACCGGATAACGCCGAGGGCTTGTCTATCGAGAAGGATCCATTCATCTTCCTTCATCTCCGCTGGTTTCTTTCCTGTGAGAGGTTGATACAACTTTTTCTGATACAGATAATCCTCGATCTGCATCTTCCAAAAGCCAAAGTCCGCACCGTCGAACTTTTCAATTTTCACCTTTCCTTCGTCTGCGGCCATCACTCCCACTCGAGTCTAACTTCTCAGGATCGTTTCTGACAATTTCTGCTAACCATCGTGCTTTTAGAACACCTCCGTGGACAAATTGGTAGCGCCGACCAATTTCACTATTCACGAAAATTACTATTCACGAAATTACTATTCACGTGAACAGTATCCTCGCCAAGATTTAGCAGAAGTAACCAACTATCTCTGATACCAGTTGTTAGGAAACTACGCAAAATTTCCCCATAGTCAGATTAGTGGAAGAGCGAAAAATAATTGCGGAAGCACACACAAAAATTGATAACGGAGTTCGGCCAATAATGCCTACGTCTCCGGGCTGCTGCAGACCTTTTATTGAAAAGGAAATATACACTGTGTTTACAAACACTCACACTCTCTCACAAAACCCACAACCCAATTACACCCAAAATATTTCTCTCTAAATATTTCTCACCTTTTCTCTTGGTGCTCACTAATTTTCTCTCAATGTTGGAATTTTCTCTCTGTTGGAACTCACAAGCCACAACCTCTCAATGTTAGAATATTTTCCTCTCCAACAGATGGCTCTATTTATAGAAGGATGAAGCTCAACAACCATTGTCTCACCAACCAAAACAATTCAATTTTCAACCTTCAACTTTCAACATTCAACTTTGCACAAAGTTGAATTTTCCCATTTGTTGAAAAGCAAAACATTTGGCAAGACAAAAAAATTGGGTAGGTTGGGGAGGTTTTCTTTGACCAACAATAATAATAGTTTAGAATATTTTGAAACACAAATTTTCAAAAAATGAGAAATCTACATGCTTGGGTGGAAAATATGAAAATGTTAGTATCAGCAAATTGTATGCACCAGAAGCAAAAAGGAAGTTCGTAGCTAATTTAAGTACTACAAAACCACAAGAGAAGGTAGTGACATGAATTCATTTGAAAAAATATAAAAAAGGAAATTGTTCACAAAGCACAAGATACAAGAAGGGCCTTAAAGACTCATTATAGAGACCAAAGATGACAAAATTAAGGCAGGTTATACAAATGAAAAGAGACCAAAAGAGAAATTCCTAAAATAACTATTTGAAGGAATACCTCTGCATCTGCTTCCTCCTTTGTTGCAAAAGCAGTGTGTCCTTCTTGCCAAAGTAACTCACGACTCCTGCAATCAAAATTTGTATAAGCACCCAGAAATGGACTATAAACAAGTTCCATATAAAGTAAATGTGCATGATAAAAACAATATCTAAAACATATTAATAATAAGATATTTAGTATATAACAATTATGCAAATTTAAGATTAAAAACAATCTGAAAAAAAAAATTGCTAGCCTGTTTCACTATGACCAATTCACCAGAATCACCACCAGGTGAAAATCCATTCAAGAAGAAAACATGCAGAATTTTAAGGCATTATGTAAGACACTAAGACATATAAGTACAATGATAAATATCAAATTTTGGAATTTCTGGAGCGTCTTATTTAAAGCTTGAAAGTGTTCATTACGTTAACAGCAGCCAACACATTGTTATAACATGGAGAAAGAAAAACATGGTGGATAAAAAATTCAGTGCCTGATGAATGGTGTGGGATTTTTGAACTCCCATCTAACAACATTGCACCACTGATTAAGTTTCAAAGGCAAGTCACGATGTCCCCTTATCCACTTAGAGTAGTAGGGATGTATGATAGTTTCACTACTTGGACGAATAGCAAGAGGAATTTCAAAATCAGACTTCCCAGACTTTGTCGCCCAAGCAACCTGGCAAACGAGCAAGACATAATCAGAAAAATACTAATAATGTCCTTAAGTAACGCAATGGAGTTGTATAGACTATTAATATTATACAGAAAATTATTAAAAATAGTCATAGTCATTTTAACACAAAACCATCGTCAGTAAAAAAAACATTGCTAAAATAATTTTTTTATTAGTGCATGATCATCCAGCATGGCAAGTCCATGGAACAAACAAATGATTAAAGCATGCAATGGTTAGGAGCAAACCAATCCGTATGATATGCAGGGACAATGTTCCCTAGTTCAAAAAAAAAAAAAAAAAAAAAAACTTAACCAAACTCATTGAACAGTCTACATTAAATGGCCCAACAAATTCAAAAACTCTCACCTCTGGAGCAAAACCCTCAATATGGTCCTTCTCCTTTTGCAAATTACCGGGAGACACAAACAAAGGGAAGTAGCAGTTCTTGATCTTCATTTTCTTTATTTCTGGATCAAAAAACTCCTGCTTGTTTTTGAAATCACCAATGGGAAGGAATCAGAAGTGTTACTTATGCATCAACTCCATAGTAATCGAGAGAAACTGCAGTAGTATAAATCAAGTACACTATATTTAAACGCATTCCCCTATTTATTTATCTAAAACATGAAGAAGTATCAAGAAACTTACTCGCAAAATCTCCCATATTGCCATTGACCAAGGTCTCAGAATATAGCAACCAGAAACATCATAGTACTCAATCATTTCCCCATTAACAACCACCTGTGAGAGCAATCGAAAGCAAAAGTCAAACAACACCTTTGACCGAACACAGATTAGGTCAAAAAGTAAAAATAGAAACTATTTAATTGATCATGACAGGAAACAAGTACCTCCGAATACCACTCTCCGAAGTTTTCAACCTTCCGATTGGTGAGTCCTAAACCAGTCTCTTTCTTCACCTCTTTCTTCTTCCCACCTGTAAAACTTCGCCGTTAGAAGGGAATATAAAACGCCAAAAACGTGCAGGAACATCGGCAATGTGAATTTACCAGATTGTTTTTCTGCTTCAGTTCCTGCCATTCTGAACGACGAGCACCTGATCCTGCAACAGCCAAAAGAGAAATGTAACCGATTAAGTTGTGAAGCAGAACCGTCTCTAAAATGAAATGCGAGTTTATGTTACCCGTTGCAAAGAAGCCGAGGGAGAGTGAAGCTCGAGAGCGATTGTGGCGTAACGGGAAGCCCGGTCACACTTCTGTCTACACAGTCTTCACTCGTCGGTTATACGTGCGGGTCAAGTAACTTTTTTTTATTTATAATAAAGTAACCTTTTATATTACATGTTACCAAAAATCTCACGATTATAATTTTGTGTTTTTTTTTCTACGGAAATATGATATGATTTTTTTTTTGACAAAGATATGATTTTGTTAAAATATAGTATTAAAATAAAAATTAAAAATCTATTTAAAACAAAAATAAACATTCAATTCGACAGGTGTCATTCACAGAATGCTCAACATTCATTCACGTCCAAAATCAAATTGATGATTTAAACAAATTACTTGATTTCGTTTTTATTTCATTATTATCACAACACATGGGCAGCAATTGATCCCCTTAAAAATTTAAAAAAACGTCATTAATGACTTGATTACATAAAAATGGACTGCATATATTGTGTAAATGGGCCGAAATAATGTATTCTTAAATCTTAATCACAACTGCAAATTAATACTATTAATTAATACAAATCATCAGTATTATATAAAAAGATTCCTTCTATTTTTATTTTTATTTTTATTTTTATTTTTATTTTTACATGTTAACTTTATAAATGGAATCCTGTCAAAAAGACTTTATAAATGGAATAAAATATAAACCAAGGTAATTAAAACCGGACTGGACATTAAACCGGAAAGGGCCAAGGTTCACGGTTTTTGGGTCGGACCGGGGTCGAACTGGGGTCCAACCGGGTTTAATAAAATATTATTATATATATATATATATATACTAAATATATAATATATATAGTATATATATTATATATTTGGTATATATATATATATATATATTAAAAAATAGATAATATTTCAATTTATACACAAAATAACATGTAGCCTAGTGGTAAGATAGTTTGTTATGGCCTTGAGGACAGGGGGTTTAAGCCCTGTTGAGACCAAAAACTGATTTTTTTAATTAATAAAGATAATTAAAAAATTTCAAAAAAATAAAATAAAAAAAGAGTCGAACTTCAACCCTAAAAAACCGGCCGGTTTTGGCCGGTTCTGGCATTGAACCGGCCGGTTCTCTGTCAGCCAGTCCAAGAGGGTTACCCGGACCGGACCATGGCCCAGTTCCCGGTCCAACCAGTCGGACCGGCCGGTCCGGTCCGGTTTTTGTTACCATGATATAAACATATGGTCCTTCCTCTATTTCCTTATGCGTTGAGAGAAGATTGGAAAAAGATGTGGGCGTGAGTGACTTTAATGAGGTAATGTAATTTTATAGTTTAATTCAAAATTTTCAAACTGAATTACCTTAGTTGAAAAATAAATGTGGTGAGTTTTTAAGGCTTTGTTTGGTAATGTCAAACCGCTATCTTATAGCGGATAAGCTCGTAACAGATGTTAGGTAATTGCTAGCTTATAGCATTTTTTCACTAGCATATAGCTTATCCACTACCGACTATTCGCTATAAGCTCATCTGCTATCCGCTACTTTTTCCTAAACAGATCCTTAAATGAATGGATTTTATGAGATATTTTATTAAGACTGAATTTAGGAAATTTAAAATATCACTTCAAAACTAAGAATTAGAAATTTCTTTCTTGCTCTACAAAATCATTATTTAAAAATGCTTTTTTGACGGCAATAGACTAAATTTAGGAAATTTAAAATACCACCTCAATAGAATCATGCAAGACAGCATGAATTAAATGATTTTTTTTACTGCAAGTAATGACGAAACTTATTATTTTTAAAATTTAAACAATTAACTTTTTTAAAAATTTAATTCTTGTCTCTTAATAATAACTAGTATGTAATATGTGCCATGCACGGAAACATTTTTATAAATGTCATTCCGTTCTAATATTGGTTTAAATAGTTGTTTATACAAAATTTTCTGGAAATAATATTAAATCTCAGTGCTGTTATAAGGAACTTATCATACGATATGTAAATAAATTAATATTAACTTAGCTGCATACGAAACAAATAATCTAATGGTGAATTGAAAGAAATTGAAATGAAATAGATATTTTTCATACTTATTTGAACTGAAAACATTTTAAAAAATTGATAGTGTGAAATTGTAAAATATTTTTAATACATATGTACGTGTGTGTAGTACCTCAATTTTGTCCGGCCTTTTTATTTTATTACTTATTTTAGTTTTTTTAAATTAGTAGTAGTAATAATAATAAATAATGTTTTTGGTCATGGAATAAAAAAAAAGGAGAATAAGGTGAAAAAGAAAAAAGGAAAAGAAAAGAAAAGAGGTGAAAAAGAAAAAAATAATATTTATTGAAAAGGGATGCATTAGTAAATGGTGGGGGTGCCAACAGCAATGGCCCAAAAGCTGGCCAGTCCAGCAGCCCGGAGTGCCTCTCCCTGCCAGCTTCTACGCGCACCCCCATGTTTTATTTCTGCGCCCCCAGGCGCCTCACTTTCTCACTACTCCCAGCACACTCCTCCTGCTACGCGCACCCCACCTTTTTATTTCTACACCCTAGCCCAGCCATCAACGCTGCGTAGCCCACTTGATCCTCCCAGCCCAAAACTCGATCCAAACCCACATAACCCTACTTAAACATAACCCTAATCCCTCTTCCCCTCTTTCTCCATCCGACGCAGCGCCGCTCCACCCGCGTGTTCTCCCCTATTCTCTCTTCCCTCTCTTTCATTCTCTCTTCTTTTTCCACCATTCTCGACCTCCTCTTTCTCCTCACTTTCTTCTTCCTTCTCCCCTAACCCTAGGCCAAAACGCCGCCACTCCCTCTCTCCCCCCTTCCTCTTCTTTCCCTTCCATAACCCTAAATCTCGTTCACCAGCCGCAGCACCAATCCCTATCTTCTTCTCCTTCCTCCATTCAAAAATCCCTCCTCATCTCCAACCCTAGGCCATCGCGGCCAAGCCCATTCTCTCAAATCAAACCCTATTCTCGCCTCACTCTTCCTCTCTCTCTCTCTCCCTTCTTCCAAACCCTAATTCCTCTCCACCTATGGCCGCGGCGCCCCCCATCTCATCTCCATTTCTCTCCAGCCTAACCCTAACCTAGACGCACTACATCCATCTCTTCTCCCTCAAATCTCTTATTTCATTTTCTCAATCAAACCAAATCAAACCCTCCATTCCCTCAAGATCCGGTCACGATTCGAGCGAGATCTTAGGAGAAATAAGAAAAACGTGTACATCTGACAAAATCAAGGAAGTTTCTATCTCCTTTCTTTTCCTTTAATTTTTATTATTATTCTGATTTGATTCTATTCTTGTGACAGAGACTACGAAGCTATAAAAGCGAAAGACATGCAACTGAGGAGGAGGACGGAGGGCAAAAGGAAAAGAGCAGAAGCAGAAAAAGAAAGCATCTTGAGCGAGACCACCCAAAAGATAAAACATACACTTTAGCTCTAGGTTTTTTTTCCCTTTCATCTTTGGTGTATTTTTCTGGGTCCAAAAGTGAAACACCCAGGTTCATTTCTTCCTACCTCTGTTTTTTTGTTTTATTTTTAGTCTCTGTCTTGATATGGTCATGTAATCTGAGCTTGGATCTGGGACTATACAATACATTATTTGTTTCCTTTTTTTTTTCCTCCTTTGTATTCTTTCGTTCCTGCTCCTCTTTGTGCGCTGTTATTTGCAGGTCAAGGAATGGAACCTATGGTTCCCCCTTGGTCAAGGAATGGAACCACGTTCCTGGCCATCGCCTCCGTCGTTGTTGTCTCGTTCAAATTCGGGACGCACGCTTGATTAGGGTTTCCAAAGATCATCACATATTTTCTTTTATTTTATTATTTATTTTTCGTTTTATAAATAAAGTTTTCTTTTTTAAAAAAATTCAAATTGAAATAATTAAAATCAGATATTTAAAATATATTTTATTTATCTTAAAAATAGAAAAGGAGATAATTTTAGATCACTAGGGTTTACGGTTAGTGTTGTTATTTTTTAGAATAAATAATTAATTATAACAAGTAGTTAATAACAATGGGTTTCCAGATGTGGTGCAAAAAAGGAAAGATCTTTCTTTAAAACTGAAAATGTTCTATTTCGAAAAGGTATTTATGATTTCGTTCAGATGATAAAATAAAAATATTTTCTTTTAGGAAATAATTCACTAAAGGCAAACATCAATTTTCAAACAGTTAAAGGTACCATTTTACGAGCGTCGCGGGGTGCTAATACCTTCCCCGCGCGTAAATAACTCGCGGGCTCAAAATCTGGTCCAAAGACATTTTTCATCGTTAAATTCAAAAATATCCAAAAAATAGGTTTTCCAATGTTTTCCTAAAAATAAATATTGGTGGCGGCTCCATTTAAATTTTAGGGTGGTTGTCACAGCTAGCGACTCCACTGTGGACTTTAGAGAGTTAGGCCTAATAATTGTTTGTATTGATTTGTTTGCCCAACATGGTTTATTTCCCTTTTATTTTATTCTTTTGCTCCTATTTGTTCATTATATATTTTTCTCATATGCTTGTATATTTGAACCCTAGGGTAGAAGACATTTGTAAATATTGTGTTTTGATTTGTTTTACAGCGGGTAGTATTTTACGTTATTGCTCCTTAACACATTTTTTGCACACTACGAGTGGAACCCTATACCCGGGTTTGAAAAAAAAAAGACGTTAAGTTAGGAGAGGTTGTGTAGTGAGTACCTGCTGGACGTACGGCCAGTTGGGTCCTTACGAAGGCCTCACCTAGAGTTTGGCCCTATTTGAGAAAAAACTCTCGTTAATAGTTTACCTATTATCGACGGTAACATTCGAAAATGGGACCCTTGGCTCTAGGAACCTTTTTAGATTAGTATCCTAAAGCCACCCAATGAAAAGACACTTATGTGGACTATAGACCCATTCTAAGGAACTACTGGCCCATATCACCAAAGGAGCAAACCCTATCTGTCTCGTTTTTCATGTGATCAAAGCCGTAGAACCTAAAGTCTTAGAAATTACTGGTTTACCTCACAAGGGACACTTGGCCCATTTTTTATCTTCATCCATTTTTTAAAAAAAAAAAGAACAAAAGAATATTTTCTCTTTTCCATCGCATTCATTTTGCATGAAAAATATCTTTTCATCCTCCATCATATTATTTTGCATAAAATATACATAAAAAAAAATTCATGACATGCATAATCATGGCATCCTCATAACGTAACTCATTTTTCTCCTCAACAGAAAAAATAGATACAAATAAACTTTCCCTGTATCCCTACCGAACTCGAGCCCAATCTAGACTCATGGACTTGTTGGAACAGAATCAGCAAGCAATGAGAGAAGAACTCAACCAAATCAAGGGTAAGATGGACAAGATATTGGACCTCTTGCAGAACTTGGGTGCAAAATCGACCATTGATGAGAACCATTCCATCAGCACTAATGAGTATCGAGAGGCTTCTAATGGCCCATCAGGAGACCCCCTAGATCAGAAGAGACTCCAAATTGTGGAAGATAGGCTGAAAGCAATTGAAGGGACAAGTCATATTGGGTTCAAAGCTTCAGAAGCATGCTTGGTCCTGGACGTGGTAATTCCTCCAAAATTCAAAGTTCCTGAGTTCGTCAAGTATGAAGGTTTAACTTGTCCAAAAAGCCACCACATCATGTAATCGCCGAAAATGGCCTCCCGCTTCCAAAGAATGATAAGCTCCTAATCCACTTCTTCCATGAGAGTCTTACCGGCATCCCTATGCCTGGTATATGCAGTTAGCAGTGGAGCAAAATCAACTCATGGAATGATTTGGCTAAAGCTTTCATCAAACAAAGATAAATACAATATGGACATGACTCTGGCCGCTCCCGGGCAAACCATGGTAAAAGGGGGCAATGAAAGCTTCAAAGAGTATGCCCAAAGATGGAGAGGGATTGCACCCAAGTGGAACCTCCGCTATCCGAGAAAGAGATGGTTACCACGCTCAGCGACACACTTCAACAACCCTTCTATGATCCGATGATGGGAAATGTCTCTTCAAGCTTCTCAGACCTAGTTGTTGCTCTGGAGAAAGAGTGGAAGCTCGGATAACAAGCTTTAAGGATTAGCAACCTCAAGCTCACAATGCCATTACGCAAAGATAGGTCAAGAGCAGGAAGAAGATACAAACGATGACACAAATTATGCTCATCACGACATGCACTGGGGCAGTGGGCCACTCCATTGAGAATTGTTGGGCTTTGATCAACACCAAGTGGTAAAACTTCAAGGAATAGCCCTATTTAAACAACCTTCATTTGTTTTTGCGCTTTGCCCGAAACCCTGGGGCATATCTTGTAAGGGCCCACTTTGTTCCCATCTTTTCAATACATCAATGGAAATGCAATTTGAATTTTTTTTTAACTTCCCTTCTTGGTACATGGTCAATCCGGGATAAAAAAAATAGTTAAGAAAAATATAGAATAAAATGGTAAAGCAAATGCACAATAATCAAAAATTAATTTTTGTGAAAATTTGAGCAATAAGGTTTTGAGATGAAGTTTGGCCTTTTTTTTAATCCAAAAATATAAAAAATAATTATCCCTTGCTACCCCTCTTGAGCCTAAAAAAAAAAATCTTTCAATTATCCTAAAAAGGATCACCTATACATTGAAAGCTAGCTCAATAGTCCATTAAATTTTGTCTGTAATAAAAAAGCAAGCAAGCAAATATCAAATGCAACGTATCAAGACTCTTGCAAGAAAAATGAATAAAAATGCAAAAGCAAGACAATACAATTTGTGCTAGCAATCACCAAAGTGCATCTTGGCGCTAAAGATCCTTGTTTTCATAAACCCTTAAATACTTTTTGAGCCTAAAATATCCTTTCTTTCATAGCCCTTAACCCTTGGCCACGTTACAACCCTAATAAAGTCCATTCTGATCAAAGTCAAATTGCTCATATTTTCTCAAAACTTGATTTTTGAAAGAGGACATTCATATAAACTCCTTGGTGTAGTTGCTTTACCAAAAAGAAAAAAAGAGAAAAAGAGAAGAAAAAGAATATAAAATAAAATGCTCGCTAGGCTGAAAACCTGAAAGGGCGGTCTAGGCAGAAGTTAGAGTGACCCGCTAGGTTGAAAACTCGCAAAGAGCGGCCTAGACAAAAGTTAGGGTCAAACTTACGAACATGTCAACCCAGATTGTATCTCACAGATCCAAACAGAAACCAAGAAACCTGGGCAAAAGTCGAGTCTGCCGCGTCTACAAGCTTCGCTTTCAAGATTTCGTTCTAGTTTCAGAACTACACAAGGGGATCCGCGTCTCTACATAGATATTTCCTCACATGGCTGGAAGAAGGCTCGAGGGACACTGAAAAGTCTCTATGGATCAAAGTTGTCAATCTAATCCTCCCAATGACATTTAAAACATGAAGCTGAAAATTTGAGGATCCATAAAATGATTTATCAAGGGGCAAATATGCAAACTTGGTGCAGTACAAAGTCAACCATTCGGACAAGCAATCCGACAGAAAGTTATCATCCCACGAGTCTAGGGGCAGCGTCCTCAAAGGAATTCAGGGAAATCAAAAAAATTCAAAACAATAATAATATTCATGCATAGCATACCATTCATTGCATTTTGCATAATCATTAATACTTTTGGGTCCCCGACCCACCTTCAAAATCATTTCTCTAAAAAACAAAACAACATTCATGCATAGCATATCATTCATTGCATCTTGCATGATCATCGATACTTTTGGGTCCACGACCCACCTTAAAAAAACATTTCTCTAAAAATAAAAAATGTCATGCATGACATACCATTCATTGTATCCTGCATGACCATCAAAGTTTTTGGGTCCATTGACCCACCCTCTCAAAAATGACATACAGTTAGTCTGTTGTTACTCAGTAAGAACTAGTACTCAGCCTATTCAATCTATTAGCACGAGTTAGAACTGTCTCTACACCTTGTCGAATCGACCCACCACCTTGAGAATCGACCCAAGCCTTTAGCTCCAGAACTGACCTCGCCTCTGGATCTTCCTCAATTATGGAAATCGATCCACACCTTTTAGCAAGAGTTAGAACTTTGTCTACACCTTCTTTGAATCGACCCACCACCTCGGGGAATCGACCCACGCTTAGTCGAACTGATCCGGCTCAAGCTTTGAGTGACGAGAAGCTCAGACAATCGGATGTTCACCGCAATAGGAAAACCAGGTCCATACTTTAGCAAGAGTTATGATTCTCGACCTACACCTTGCTCCGAATCGACCCAACCTATATTGAGTGACAGAGAAACTCATATCACGGACATTCCTTAAAGTAAGGTAGTCAATCCGCACTTTAGCAAGAGTTAAGAACCCGACTTACCCTTGTTGGGAATCGATCGGACTTGTGTCGAGTGACGAAGAAGCTCGCACCCACTTACCCTAAGTAGGGAAGTAATCAATACCAAAGATGTGAGGGTTAGGAGAATCGCACCTATGTCTTCTGAGAATTCACTAGGAATCAAACCTAGAATCTCTCATGAATTCTCAGAAGAGTTAGGAACCAAACATATGCCTTATCTGAATTCACTAGAATCGAACCTAGAATCTCTCACCAATTTTGTAAGAGTTAGGAACTAAACCTATGCCTTTCCTGGGAAATTCACTAGAATCGCACTGAATCCCAAAGCAAAGTCTGAGCCAATCTCGCATCCTCAAACAATTTCGTTCTGGACAAAATTAGAGTCATTTATCCTTAATTACCTTTTACAACGAATGCACGAAGACCTTCGAGTAAAATGTAATTAAGGAGGGGCAGCTGTAGTACCACAATTTTGTCCGATCTTTTTATTTTATTACTTATTTTAGTTTTTTTAAATTAGTAGTAGTAATAATAATAAATAATGTTTTTGGTCATGGAATAAAAAAAAGGAGAATAAGGTGAAAAAGAAAAAAGGAAAAGAAAAGAAAAGAGGTGAAAAAGAAAAAAATAATATTTATTGAAAAGGGATGCATTAGTAAATGGTGGGGTGCCAGTGCCAATGGCCCAAAAGTCGCTGGGCCCAGCGGCTCGAGTGCCTCTCCCTGCCCGGCTTCTACGCCAAGACCCCCATTTATTTCTCAGCTCTCAGCGCCACTTTCACTACTCCCAAAGACACCTCCCGCCACGCCGCACCCACCTTTTATTTCTACACCCCTAGCTCACCATCAACGCTGCGTAGCCCACTTGATCCTCCCAGCCCAAAACTCGATCCAAACCCACATAACCCTAATCCCTCTTCCCCTCTTTCTCCATCCGACGTAGCGTCGCTCCACCCTCGTGTTCTCCCCCATTCTCTCTTCCCTCTCTTTCATTCTCTCTTCTTTCTCCACCATTCTCGACCTCCTCTTTCTCCTCACTTTCTTCTTCCTTCTCCCCCAACCCTAGGCCAAAACAAGCGCCACTCCCTCTCCCTCGCTCCTCTTCTTTCCCTTCCATAACCCTAAATCTCGTTCACCAGCCGCAACACCAATCCCTATCTTCTTCTCCTTCCTCCATTCAAAAAGCCTTCCTCATCTCCAACCCTAAGCCGTCGCGGCCAAGCCCATTCTCTCAAACTAAACCCTATTCTCGCCTCACTCTTCCTCTCTCTCACTCTCCCTTCTTCCAAACCCTAATTCCTCTCCACCTATGGTCGCGGCGCCCCCCATCTCATCTCTATTTCTCTCCAGCCTAACCCTAACCTAGACGCACTACATCCATCTCTTCTCCCTCAAATCTCTTATTTCATTTTCTCAATCAAACCAAATCAAACCCTCCATTCCCTCAAGATCCGGTCACGATTCGAGCGAAATCTCAGGAGAAATAAGAAAAACGTGTACATCTGGCGAAATCAGGGAAGTTTCTATCTCCTTTCTTTTCTTTTAATTTTTATTATTATTCTGATTTGATTCTATTCTTGTGACAGGGACTATGAAGCTATAAAAGCGAAAGACATGCAACTGAGGAGGAGGACAGAGGGCAAAAGGAAAAAAGCAGAAGCAGAAAAAAAAAGCATCTCGAGCGAGACCACCCAAAAAATAAAACATACAATTTAGCTCTAGGTTTTTTTTTTCCTTTCATCTTTGGTGTATTTTTCTGGGTCCAAAAGTGAAACACCCAGGTTAATTTCTTCCTACCTCTGTTTTTTTGTTTTATTTTTAGTCTCTGTCTTGATATGGTCATGTAATCTGAGCTTGGATTTGGGACTATACAATACATTGTTTGTTTTCTTTTTTTTTTCTCCTTTGTATTCTTTCGTTCCTGCTCCTCTTTGTGCGCTGTTATTTGCAGGTCAAGGAAGGGAACCTATGGTTCCCCCTTGATCAATGTGGGTACCGGCTGGAACCACGTTCCTTGGCCATCGCCTCCGCCGTCGCCGTCTTGTTCAAATTCGGGACGCACGCTTGATTAGAGTTTCCAAAGATCATCACATATTTTCTTTTCTTTTATTCTTTATTTTTCGTTTTATAAATAAAGTTTCTTTTTTTTAAAAATTCAAATTGAAATAATTAGAATCAGATATTTAAAATATATTTTATTTATCTTAAAGATAGAAAAGGAGATAATTTTAGATCACTAGGGTTTACGGTTAGTGTTGTTATTTTTAAGAATAAATAATTAATTATAACAAGTAGTTAATAACAATGGGTTTCTAGATGTGGTGCAAAAAAGGAAAGATCTTTTTTTTAAAACTGAAAATGTTCTTTTTCGAAAAGGTATTTATGATTTAGTTCAAATGATAAAATAAAAATATTTTCTTTTAGGAAATAATTCACTAAAGGCAAACATCAATTTTCAAACAATTAAAGGTACCGTTTTATGGGCGTTGTGGGGTGCTAATACCTTCCCCGCGTGTAAATAACTCTCGGGCTCAAAATCTGGTCCAAAGACCTTTTTCATCGTTAAATTCAAAAATATCCAAAAAATAGGTTTTCCAATGTTTTCCTAAAAATAAATATTAGTGGCGGCTCCATTTAAATTTTAAGGTGGTTGTCACAGTGTGTGTGTATAAATTATTATATAAATTAATGTATTTGGAATATATTCCAACCCGTGCCATGCACGGGTATGTATGCTTTATGAAATCTTTTAAAAAATAATTGAAATATTATATATAATTTTTCTTGTAAACATTTGTAAAAGGACTTATATAAAAAAATTATATAATATTTGATTTATTTCAACCATAGATCACAAATTGTAATAATCTACATATAAATATTAATATTTTTCATGTTAAATATTATGTTTTCTTGTAAAATGTACATCCCTGTGTCTTATACTTTACATATTGTCTAAAAGAAAATTGTAATTTTCTTAAATAAAAATTATTTAATTTTTTTTACAATATATTTGTATGGCCGCAATATATATATATACACACACACACACACACTTAAAAATTATAATTGAATTTAGAAGAAGGAACGTTCTATACACATTCAAACCTTCAATATCTAAGCTTTCCTTTGAGAATAGATTAAGATCATAAAATTATAATTTTTTTACAAAATATATGTAGTCTCGTGCTACTCACGGTAGACCGTTAAAAATTATAATCATACACCTAGGGTTTAGGAAAAAACAACATTCTATATACATTCAAAATCTATGCCTCTATTTAAGAATAAATTTAGATCATACAATAATTTTTTTTACAATATATTTGTTGCCCTTGCTACGCACTGTATATACTTAAAAATTATAATCATACGCTTAAGGTTTAGACAAAGCAGCATTCTATATACATGCAAACCTTAAAATCTAAACCTCCATTTTAGAATAGACTTAGATCATACAATCATATTTTTTTGCAATATAACTATAGGCCCGTGCTATGCATGGTATATACTTATAAAAATTATAACCTTACACCTAAGATTTAGAAGAAGAAACATTATATATAAAGTCAAACCTTCATTATCTAAGGCTCCATTTGAGAGTAGATTTAAATCATAAAATCATATATTCTTTCAATGTAATTGTAGGTCCAAGCTACGCACGATATATACTTAAAAATTATAACCATACACCTTTAGAAGAAGCAACATTTTGTATAAAGTCAAACTATTATTTTTCTAAGGCTCCATTTGAGAATAAATTTAGATCATAAAATCATAATTTTTTTCCAATATAACTGCAGGCATGTGCTATGCACGATATATAGTTAAAAATTTTAATAATACAACTAGGGTTTAGAAGAAACAACATTTTGTATACATTCAAATATTCAATATCTAAGTCACTTTCCAATAATTAGTTATATTTAAAATAATAATCATAGTAATAATATTTTCAAAATCATCAATATAATTATGATTACAATTATAGTATAATGAAAAACAATATTATATTTTCAAAATAATTATCTTATTGGAAGACAATTTTTATTGGAAACTTGAAAAATAACAAAAAACTGACAATTAAACACTTTTACTATAATGAAATCATAAAATAGAGGTTTCGAACCAAAATACAACACCATCTAGTATAAAAACCTGTGTCATGCATGGATATGTGTGACTTATAAATAATTCTATAAAATAATTGAAACATTATATATGCATTTTTTTCTAAACATTTGTAAAGGGAACTTTGTTACAATAATTTATATAATATTTTGTTTATTTTAATCATGGATTACAAATTGTAATTATTTTAAGGTTAATAATTACTATTATGTATCCAGTAAAACAGGTGGATGAATCTATTTATAAATATCATATTTAAAGTAACACTGAAAACTAAATATAAAATAGCTATATTTATGAAAACATTTTGAATTATTTTGATCATTTAACTTCGATTTGTATATAGCAATTGTTACCATGTAATTTTTACTAATATTGATTTAATTACATATTTAATTCTTGTTTTTATAAATGAATTCGATGTATTATAATTTTTTAAATAATTAAAAAAGTATGAATTTTTATAATTACATTTTATATTTTTAAAACGTTTGTCTGTTGATTAAATAAGTATTTAAAATTTCTTTTGACATAAATAATAATTGTTTTTTAAATGAATTAACAATAATTATGTAAAATATACTTGTTTTTTCATTTTAAATTTATGTCCATCGCATTGTTTTTTATTTTAAATTTATGTCCATCGAATAGAAATTGTAAGATGACATTATCTAAAATTTAATTCCTTAATAATTATGTTATACAATATAAAATACATTGGACAATCAACATAATGTACATAATTTACATAAATAAAAATAGCAAATAGCAATCAATTATGATTTTCTATTTTTCTTGTCATATATGACGACTTTAATTACCATAATTAACATGACGTCCATAAATGATAATCAATAGAAAATAACTGTAATTAATTGTCATTTAAATAGCCATAATTTTGTTTTCTTTTTTCAATGATTCCCTCTATTTTTTCCACCAATTTTTTGATTTTATAATTAAATTTTTAATTAACATGTGTCAGCCACTTGGCTTATGAGTTGGAAATGTTTCCTTAATTACTATGACATGTTTTTACGCCTATTTATAGCATTTCGAATGCTTTCAAATTGCTAATCAACCAATTTTTTTTGTCTAAAACCCTAATCTTGCAACAAATTTTAAATATGGAAAATAAGAGGGAATAAATGACTGATATTCAAAATGAATTTCGGTTAGCTAAAATTATTATTTCCAGAATCTATATTAAGAATTATGTCCATGAATTTATTTTATATATATTCTTTTGACTTGAATATGATCAAGTTGCCTTTTTATTCATTGGTATCATTTATTTAGTTTTTGAAAAAAAAATTATGGCATTAAATGACGCTATAAAATTTGTCAAAATATATAGATTAATCATGTTTTAAAAATTGCTGACTATTTTATAATATTTAAACTTGTCATAAAATCCCACATTAAGAAATCAATCATTTAATATTTTGATCAGGTTTCCTTAATTAAACGTTACACACTTAATTTGTTTCCAAAAAACGGTTGATTGCATTAATTTCCATGATAAAAAAGTAATTGCATTTTCGTAATAAACAAATAATTTACATTTTTTAGATTAATTTTAATTCCACTTAAGCATTTTAATGCTGAATTATGTATACATATTACAATTTTTTTTACACATCAACGCATTTTAGGAGATTTGGATGACACATAGCCATGTATTTATTGCTAATTGCATGAGAGAATACCATTTATAGGAATAATCAAAGAGATTATTCTTAAATGTATATAATATAGATATAGATAATTGTAAATATAAATTATACTTTAATCGGCCAATTTCAAGATAATTATATTTGGTAAGTATCAATAAAATGCAAGAAAATTCTGCTAAATTTTGATTCATAATTAATGCATGATTGTGGTGTAAATTAATATCGATAATTTATCTATTTATGGACTGTATAATACATTAATAATGATTCAAATTAAACATCAAACAGTTTTTGTATTACAATTAATTACAATTATGAGAGAATATGAAATATAGTTAATATAATTCAATGACTTTTGCATAAAACAGTGATTAATCATCAATTAAATCTTTAGTATAAAACAATGACTTTCGTATAATTCAAGACTTTAGTACTCTGATTTTTTTTATCAACAAACTTTAGTGTGAGTTTTACAAAGAGGCAAGCCAATGGAGCCACTCACTGCCTAGCAAAGGTGGCTCCTTCAATGCCTAGCCCCCATAATTTTGAGCATGTACCACTTTATATTGCTTTTATTATTTCCAATGAAATGAAGTAGTTTGCATTCCATCAACAAAAAAAACCATCCATTAAATCTTTATAGTTACTATTCATAATTGAATCTTTTAATGTTAAGTTTTATATAAATATAAATTTAACGTAAATCTATCATTTCCATGATTACGTACGTGTCAAACATATGATAATTTCATATTTTTTATTAGTCCATTATAAGATAAGAAAGGTTAGTTGAAAATTGAATTCGTAATTAAAATATATTTTAATAACATATACTAATTTTAACAATTTAGTTGTTTATTTATATGGCCAAGTTTTTCAGTTAAATTTATTTATGATCAATTGTGTATGATATTTTGGGATATGTTATCATGACATTAATCAAAATTGAATTGTATCCATTTAAATCAATATTTTATTTTGATTTCTTTGACTTGTGATCAAAAAAATTATTTTTTATCAAGCATATATATCTTTGAAACTAATAAATTTAATTTATAATTTAGTTGTTTATTAATAATGGAGATGCATATTTTTATAATTCTCGAAAAACGTGAGATTGTAAATTAAAATTGTATTTGAGTTTTGTGTACTTGTATTGTGTATATTATAATTTATAATTGTAAGTGTGTTATGTGTTTTTAACTATTTTGTGTATTATCATATTTTCTATAAATTAAATACAAAAAGTAATAGGGTACGGGTAGAATGAGAGAATAGAATGCCTAATAACAAAAGCATAACATTAATTAATAATTTTGAGTAATAATTTGGAATACAAAATACAACACGAAATTTATGAAGACATTAAAATAGACCCCTACTTGAATCAAAACATAGAAAGACAATAATGAATTTAATGAAAAACGTCGCGTGTACAATTTTCACATTTGAAGAAATAGATATCGTCTTGAAAATGCTTAACAAATCTTCTATAATCTGACAAACAAATGTATCATTTAGTTGTCTCACACCCATATATTATGGTATTCTTGATTATTGGACATCCTTAATATAACAAAAATTTGGTTATAATAATATAGAGATTTAATAAAAGATTGTTAATAAAAGATGTAATATAACATTTTCATCTCGTTGTCAATAAGGATCATTTCTATTGATAAAAAAACTGTTTGTTTGGGATGCATTAGTGCACCACATACGAAAAATTTCAACTACTAAATTCCAGTTCCAATAAATGGAAGAGTCGATGTTAGAATTTGATCATGGTTGGGGTTCATTTTCAATGACGAAAAAATTTGGTACGACTGTAAAAGAATACAAAAATACAAAAAACACAAACGATGAGAAATCAAATCACAAGGAACATGTATCATTTTATGCACTATTTATAAAAATCTGAATGCTTTCAAAATTGGTAGGTCCACGTTTTTTATTGGCCTGAAACCCTAATTCGGTCGAAATTCAAAATTATTAGGTTACATAAAAAAAGTATTAAATTCATATTTTTTATTAAGAAATTGTGTACATAATTTTTAGTAATATTTATTGTCTAGACATGAATATATGCTAATCGTCTATTTAGTTAATTAGTCAATGGAAAATTTATTCTTCACATATTCAAATTTTTAAGACGTTAATATTTCAGGAATGAAACATTTAATATTTTTGACCATTTCTCCTAATTTAAACATTCCACAATTAATATGTTTCCTAAAACTGATTCTTTGTATTCATTTCCATGATAAAAAATTAAATTCATTTCTTATTAAATAATTTTTTTACCGTTTTCATAATATTTTTAAATATCATTATTTTGTGATTCAGCGTTACCATAAAAGCAATTTTAATTGACATTGCTCTGAACTTTGTATTACGTGATGTCATTTATTTAGTTACCTTATTTATATTATTCATGTTTGTATATAACTAGTGTGTTTGACCCGTGCAATGCACGGGTAAACATCATATTTTTAGCAAAACAACTGACTTTTTTGGAAATTATAAAAATATATAATATATAAGTAAAATAAATTATGACATGATTAGTATGATAATATGTTAATTAGATGATGAATCGTAAATCAATTAATTAATGCAGTTAAACTATAATATCTAATGATTGAGGATTCAAATATTTAGTAATTTAATAATTTAGTATTTAGTAATTTAGTAATTTAGTAAGATGTTACAAATATAAATAGAATGTTTATTAAACATAAGTTATTGTGAAACCAAATATAATATTAAATTAATATTTTGGTTATAAAATCCACTTTTGTTAATTAATGATTATATTTGATTTTGTCAACTTTGCAATTTCGTTTACAATCATAAATAATAAATAATTCAATATATCAATCTATCTCAAGATTGGGAATATCATATTTAGAGTATTATCTAAATGATTTTGTTAATTTTATACCAAATGAGAGGAAAAAATCAGTCTAATACAAAAAGACAGAGGCACGTGTGACACATTTAGTGTATAATATTTGTTTTTGGCATAGTTGTTAAAACCGGACCGGACCGGCCGGTCCGACCGGTTGAACCGGGAATTGGACCCCTGTCCAGTCCGTTTGAACCTTAAAACCGGATTGTAGTCGAACCGGCCTAAAAACCGAAAAACCGGTAAAAAAACCGGCTAAAACCGAACAAAACCGGGAACCGGGCGGTTCAACAAAAATTAATTTCTTATTTTTAAAAAAAAAATGGTAAATGACATTATTTTTGACACATAAGAGATTTTATATCCATTTTTTCTCGTTGATGGGTTAAATTAAATATTATACTAAAATTTAAAATTAATTTATATATTAATATAAATTATGAGAATACTTACATTATAGTATTTATAATTATTGAATATTAGAAAGTTATTATAACATATTTATTTTAGTTTAATATGTAATTTTTGCATGTTATGTGTTGACATATAACATTTTAAGCATAGTTTAATTTTTTATGTCATGATGTTATGAATATTATGTTATTTTTTGTTTATTAGTGTTTTATATGTTATATTAAAAATTTTAAAAATATAATTTAATTCATTTCCGGCCCGATCCCGGTTCGACCTCGGTCCGACCTTTGAACCTTGAACCCGTGCCTACACCGGTTCAGTGTCCGGTTCGGTTTTACCTTGGTTTTTGGTAAAGAAAGGAAAGCATTTCGTGTGTAATTTTATATCATGACACAATAAATTTTGATTAATTATATGATAATAATTTGTTGTATCTATTATATTTTATAATAGATATTTTTTTAATTTGTCGGATTAATTTTTTTAAAATATGATAAGAACCGGTGAGTGTATTAGTTCAAGGTTCGATGGTCTAATCGCGGTTGAACCGTGATTCATAAAAAAGTGAATTTAAAATTTTAATATAATTTATCGTGTAATATTAACAAAATTTTTAAAATATTTTCATTTATTTTGTAAAAAATATAATTTTTTTTTGGTATAATGTTAAAAATATACTTTCATCTTTATATCTTTAAAGTGAGCCGCACCTCTAGCTCTTTTCTCCCGCCCTTCATCGTTTCATTTATCAGATGACAGATTGCTTACAGTTACATTTACAAGTTGCTTGCATGCATTGGCCTTTTGCACCAATTGAAACCACCATCGCAAAGCCCCCTGGTTTTATCCCAAACTGCCAGCTCCTCCAACAAACACATCACACATGCATAGCCTTTTCTCTCTCATTTCTCTCGCTACCCTTTCATCACCCGGAATCTACTCCTCGCCTCTCTCTCCATCTCCATTTCTATAAACCCGACCCACCACTGCACTGGTCACCGTCGATCATCGCCTCTGCACTGGTCGTCGCCCACCGTCGCAGCCGCCCTTTTCGCCGCCCACCGTCGTCTCTCTCGTCGTCCACAGAACTGTGAAACCGCCACAACTTGCAACCACCACTACCTCGAGATGCACCGCCTCCTCTCGTTGTCTGCAACAGAACCCAGTAGCAGAATCACGAACAGAGCACCCTTCGGCGGCGGCCACCATGCCAGAAAATCGCTCCGCCATGCTGGAGTATTGAGTTGCTACCATTTCTTTTCCTTCTTTTGAGTATGATGAGTTGATTTTAGCTTCTTCCTTTCAATTTTTTCAGTTTTACTAAAAACCCTCATTTCCCAAATCTTTTACATGTTCACTATGATTTTTTTCCTGGTTTAGTACCATGATAAATATCATACACACTTGGAGTCAGCTTTTTCATGATTTTTTTCCTTT
The DNA here is from genome assembly GCA_037113605.1 of Calophaca sinica. Taxonomy (NCBI): domain Eukaryota; kingdom Viridiplantae; phylum Streptophyta; class Magnoliopsida; order Fabales; family Fabaceae; genus Calophaca; species Calophaca sinica. Next base: position 4,187,414 of record CM073735.1, read on the forward strand.
CTCATTTTCTTCCGTTGTTTTAGGAGCACATCAGAAGCGGTGATACAACTGCAACCGGGCTTTTTGAACTTGGTACGGTGATGCTGCGAAGGAAATTTTACCCAGTTGCTACCAAGTACTTGCTGCAAGCAATTGAGAAATGAGATGGAGACAAACAGGATCTTGCCCAGGCTAGATGACTCGGTTGATTGCTAAGAAATTAAATTATACATGCTTTATTTTGAAAATGGGAGAATGATACCAGTTTACAGAAATGGACCAGTAAATATGTTCAAGATTATTGTATTTTTGTCAATATTGATTCAAGTTTTTTTTAGGATAGCTTGTGTGGAGTTCATGTGTAAAGAAGCAGCAGATTTAATCCAAGGCCCTTGCACTTCACTTTTATATCATTCTATTTTGGGTATTAATCATCTTTTATATTTTGTTTTTCAGGTTTGGCTTGTTGTTTCTCCTGGAAGGAGGAAAATTAGGAATTTATTCATTGAAAGGAATCATCAATCTTTTGATTTGACCTAAATAAGAGGAAACATATGCTTATGTGCTTTTATGTTTCAGATTTCTTTGGTTCATAGTATACTTATTTTGTTGACTTCAATCAAAAAAGCCAATTTATTTTTATGATTTCTTGCTACTTTACAAAAAGGTAGTAGTTATTATGGCTGATTTGTGCATTTCTGAAATGAAAAATTTGATTCTCTGTAATGTGGTTTGTCATGACTGCCTCTGTAATTGTTTCAAACGAGCTTCCACATAGATCAATTATTTTCATTTGTTTTTCTATTTTGTAGCTCCTGTATAATTTTTTTTCTCTTATGTTTCCTATTTTGACAAGGAAATGTTACTGCAGCCGCGAAGGCACAACTATGGTAGTCCAATTATGGTGGTCGTGGTAGGATTCTCTTTATTTATTCTTGATGTCGAGACTGAGACTGCGGTGGACGTTTGGGTTTTGTGGAAACACTTTACTGGGTCTGAATGCTTACTGGGTAGGTGTCTAATTTTGGGAGTTATTTTTTCCTCTATTCCTGTTTGCTGGGTTCGTGTCTAAATTTCTTTTTAAACACTTTACTAATTGGATGATTTGCTTCACATTGTTAAAAATAGTGGAAAATTCACTTAAAGTTAAATCAGGTGCTTTTTCTATTGATTTCATTGCTTGAACATGCATGTTCAAGCTTTGGTTCTTATTAAGTGCTGTTGAAATGAGGCACTTCTTTAATTTTGATCCATGCATCAGTTATGACATGGAATTATTGTATCTGTATTTTTTCATGTATTTGTATCACTACCATAATTGTATTCTTAGTAGTTATTTGCAGCCATTGAAATACATTTGATTTGATGAAGTAATGCTTAAATTCGGGTAAAATAACTTGGGATCTCTATGTTCCACAGCTAACTGGATATGAAGCTAATCTTTCTATGAAGGGAAGTCCATATTGGATGGCTCCAGAGGTATATTCATACTCTATATTGCTTTGTAATGTCTCACACATTCCTTACTAACACTTCAATTCTCATACAGCTTATGCAGGCTGTGATGCAAGAGGATAACAACCCTGACCTAGCTTTTGCAGTTGATATTTGGAGTTTGGGTTGTTCAATCATTGAAATGTTCACAAGGAAGCCTCCTTAGAGCGAATATGAAGGACTAAGCACCGCATAATAATATTTTTATTGTGGTTTTCATTGCTGTTTAGAAATCTTCCCCTTTTGTTCTACATTTTTTTGAGTGGTTCTAATTTTCTGAGTGGAAGTTGAACTAATGCACATAGCGTTAAAATGTATTATTGTTAAAGTATTCCATACTCAGTCACACATTGAAGACTGGTATCTACAGATACACTATTGAAATATTCCCCGTAAACAGTAACATTATTACAATAATAATAAATTTTTTTGACATATATTGATTATAAAAAAATAATTAGAAGAACTGAATAAATATTACCTTGTATTGATAAAAATCTAGACATTATGGAATACTTCACGGTAAACAACATTCTTTGTTGTTCTACGGAGGTTTTTATTCTCGTCCAGGATTAGCAACTTAAGCCCCTTTCTAGATTTAACGCTAAATAAGGCAACGTACAACCGAGCATGGGTGAAAACAGGCCTAGGGAGGTAAATACCAACATGCGAAAGGGATTGTCCCTGACTTTTGTTAATAGTCATGGCAAAACAGAGTGCAAGTGGAAATTGTCGTCTCTGAAACTTAAACGGCAATCCATGAAAAAGGGTTGTATCCAGATAAAATCATGTAGATATTAACAATATAAGTATTAAATAAAAGCATTAATATTTTAGCTAAGTATCGTTATATTTAATTATTATTCAAAATATTTAATAATTTTTAAAATTTTGTGTAAAACTTTAAAATATAATTAATTTAAAAAATGTGGAGTTAACAATTTTATATTTCACTAGCTTAGTAAGTATTTAATAAGTATTTTAATTAATTTAAAAAACATATAATAAGTATTTAATTATTTTTCACTAGCTTATAGCTTATCCACTATCGACTATCTGCTATAAGCTTATCCGCTATCAGCTAGCTTATCCGCTATGACGCTAGTTATCCGCTACTTTTTACCAAACAGAGCCTAAAATAAATGAATTTTAGGAGGTATTTTATTAAGACTAAATTTAGAAAATTTAAAATACCACCTCAAAACTAAGAATTAGAAATTTCTTCCTTGCTCTATAAAAGCATTATTAAATTTTTTTTTTGACAGACTAAATTTAGGAAATTTAAAATACCCCTCAATAGAATCATGCAAGACAACATGAATTAAATGATTTTTTTGACAGCAAGTAATGACGAACCTCATTATTATTTTAAAAATTTAAACAATTAACTTTTTTAAAACTTAATTCTTGTCTCTTAATAATAATAAAATCATGTGGATATTAACAATATAAGTATTATATAAAAACATTAATATTTTAGGTAAGTATCGTTATATTTAATTATTATTCAAAATATTTAATAATTTTTAAAATTTTATGTAAAACTTTAAAATATAATTAATTTAAAAAATGTGGAGTTAACATTTTTATATTTGTAAAGTATATTTGCTAAGCACGTACGTGTCATAAAGTAACTCAACACAAAAGAAAAAAGAATGAGAATGGCAACAAATATCATCGTCTTTTGTTTTCTTACCTTTTTTTTTTAAACTATCCTTAAATTTTTCTATTGTAATTTTGTTAGTATATAAGCATTATAAGCTTTACTCATTTTACTAATTCATTATGTGGTAGGCTTCTAATTTTCATATAGTATCTATCTATTTTTTTTAGTACAAAAAGAGGGCAGTATCTATCTATTTTAACATACAAAAGTGTGATAAAAGTTTTATTTTTTTCAATAAAACACTCATGAACAATATAATACCAATTATTGCATCACCTTGTGTTAACTTAGAACTTTTTTTTAGGGAAACTCAGTACTTCGAAATTACCATAATAAACTCTAATACTAAAATAATTGCACTCGTGTACCAAAAAATAAATAAATAAAATAATTGCACTCTATTTGGTCAAAAAAATAATTACATTCTAGTTAATTAAATGTTTTTCTTTTAACAAATCATGCATTGTTTTTTTTACGGAAACAAATCATGCATTAATTCAGTGGTTTAAGGTGATACCGTATTAAATATAAAATCAATCAAATAAATATTTAAGATATTAAATGAAGATGTAGACCTTATTTTAGAAGAGAAAGCATGATAAGAATGATTAAGGATCAATCAATATTACCTTAACTTTGAAGCATTTTGTATCCAAAAAGAAAACTTCGAAGCATTTTTCTCAGCCCATGTACTAGTGATAATATCTTTTGTTTCTGTCAATGACTAAATGTTAAATTATTTGACCTGCAAATTAATATCCTAGTATTCATAGCAAAATCAATATGTAAAGTCAAGTATTTAGATCCTCTAAAGTGAATAAAGCGTTCTAAAGTGAATAAAGCGTAAAGTGAGTAATCTTAACCATTAATGAGAAAATTAAGATTAATTTGTTATTCATGTACATGTAATATCAACCCTTAATTTTTTCATTGTTGTGATTTGCTCAGTCAACTTTTTCCATCCTAAGTCAACTACTGGCTGGTTTAAATTCTGTTGGAATTAATAACTGTTGTAACCGATTCAGTTGTTAGTTGCATTCGGTTAGTAGTAGTTGTGACACAGCTTTATATAGCTGAGTGATGCTCTCATCATTCGACTGATTCATTCTATCACTTGTAAATCTTCAAGCATTTCAAACTCTGCAACTGGTGAGGAAGAGGGAGAGTGCTTGAATCAGTTTGTAAAGAGTGTATACATAATTTCAGTGGCTGCCGTGGATGTAATCTTGAAGTACATTGCTTCAAGGTGAACCACGTTAAAAGTTCCTGGTGTTTTTCCATTTACGAGTCTTTCTTTGCATCGGCTTCAGCATTGTTTTCTTGTGCATGCGATCATTGCTTGTGTTGCAAGCAAATCTGTTTCTTGCAGATTCAATTCTTGCTTAGAAGAATTGAGTTGTTTTACCATTCTTTCTTAACAAACTGGTGCGGTGAGCGTGGATCTCTGTAATCATGTCAACCAAGTTTGAGGTGGAGAAATTCACGGGTCAAAATGATTTTGGCTTATGGCGCATGAAGATGCGCGCACTCCTGGTTCATCAGGGTTTGGATGAGGCTCTGTCAGGGGAGGCAAAGATTGATAAATCGGTGCCTGATAAAGAAAGGAAGCTGATGATGGTGAAGGCTCATAGCGCGATCATTTTGAGTCTTGGAGACAAGGTGCTTCGACAAGTCTCAAAAGAAAAGACTGCTGCTGCGATTTGGACAAAGCTAGAGAGCCTCTACATGACAAAATCTCTGGTAAATCGCCTTTATTTGAAGCAAGCTTTGTATACTTTCAAAATGTATGAAGATAAACTTGTTTCTGATCAATTAGATGCCTTTAACAAATTGGTTCTTGATCTGGAAAATATTGATGTTTCTGTTTCCGATGAGGATCAAGCTTTGTTATTATTGTGTTCCTTACCAAAGAAATACAACCACTTCAAAGATACCATGCTATATGGAAGAGACTCTCTGTCTCTTGATGAAGTGCAGGCTGCCTTGTGTGCAAAGGAATTGAATGAGAAGAAAGAGCCGAAGTCTTCAGTTGTTGGTGAAGGTTTGACAGTTAAGGGAAAGAATCAGAAGAAAGAATTTAAACCAGATAAGAAGAAAAACAAGCCACAGCAGAAGGATAGTTCAAATTCTACAATTAAATGCTATCATTGCAAGAAAGAGGGTCATACTAGGAAGTACTGCCCTGAAAGAAAGAAAGATTTTTCTGGCAGTGATGAATCCAAGGTTTCTGGGAAGGCTGCGATTGTTGAAGAGGGCTATGAATCCTCTGAAGCTTTGGCTGTAACAAGTAACAGATCAGAATCTGAATGGATCATGGACTCTGGTTGTTCCTTTCACATGACTCCAAACAGATCCTGGTTTGTGAACTTCAGCAAGAAAGAAGGAGGTTCTGTTCTACTTGGTGATAACTGATCAATGCATTTTAATGCATCTTTTATAGCAGTGCACTTAGTGTTCTTAAATATTTATTTTACCCAACAACTACTTTTTAGCATGGTTTTATATCTTTGGGTCATGATTGGGCTTCAGTGGAATTATTTGCTAATTTTCGGATTTTGTTATATCCTGACCCATGTTGCTTCTGCAGGACATAACTTGGGCTATACTTGTCCGATTTTAGTGTTCTTTGTGGCGTTGGAAAGCTAAGAAGCAGAGCTACAATTCTTATGTTGGGACCGAAGCCTAGTTCTGCCGTTTTGAAGGCCGAAATTCCACTTTACTGAAGCTGACGAGCTGCACTACGAGTTTTGGGCATATTTTTAGTTTGTTATCGGGCTTTTATCTTATAACCCGTTTAGGGAATTAGGTTTTCGTTAAGCTGAGACTATTAGATAGAGGATCAGCCATTTTCTTTCATTATCTTACGTTTTATTATTCACTTGTGTACCCTAGCCTCCATGGAAGCCTAAGTTCCTAAGTTGATTCATCGGTGAAAGGTTGTCGTTACAGATTTTGAGGTTCGGTGCTTAATGTTTAATACAATTTCGTTTTAATTTCTTCAATTCCATCTCTATTAATTTCGAATTTGGTTTAAATGTTTGCAATCTATCCAGTTCGTTTTCTGCTTAGTTAATTGTTCTGTCTTCATTGCAAAAGCGCGATTCAGTTGTGTATGAATGCTTGATTGTATGCATCTGTTTCGTAACTGTTAATATTTCGAATTGCTTGACTGCTTAAGATTAATTGATTCGAGTAGAAATTGATAGAGGGTTGATTAGAATTCTGTTATGATATTGGTTGCGTTTTAACGGCGCTTGTCCGCTCAGTGACCGATTGAACCCATTGTTTAGCTTGCTCGAAACGGTGTGGTCGTATAAAGCGATTAATGCTTGTTTAGTTAGTTTATGTCAATCGTGAATTGAATTAATTGAATTGTTGTTATTTAGAACCTGTGATAAATCCAAGACGTGCACCGAAACCGTGAATCAATTGTCTCTATAATCGATAATTCTCTCAATGAAACTGTTTTCACAAAACCCCCATTTTTCGTTATTGTCAATTTTCTTATTTCCTGAATTTGGTAATTTTGGTGTTAGAGGTCTTCGTGAGACGACCAAGGTCTCTTGCCTTGTTACTATATTTACTGTTTAATTATTTTGACCCGCGTACGACCGCTGATCAAATTGGCACTGTTGCCGGGGACCTCTAATTAGAGATTACCAACCTCAGGACCCACTAACAATACTAACGTTTCTTGCTTAGTTCTTGTTGTGTTTCCAGGTTTCCAGGCGCTGAGACTGGTGATTCTAGGATTGCTCCGTCAGATTCTGTAGGCGAAAATAATAAAAAAATCGGTTTTCGGGCAATCTCGTCAGATTGCTCCGAAACCACAGCTGAAAAATCCGAAAAAAATCCAGGATCAAAAGTCCCCTAGCAGGGACTGTTTATTGGACAACAGGCTCAAAATCCCAAATTCCTTTGTTTTCTATTTTTAATTAATTTTTTTAATTTTTCATATCTCCAAAAAAATTTGCATATCTTTCTTTTGATTTAATTAGATTTTTCGTGGTATTTTTATAATTTTTAGGTTAGATTTTAGTCGTTTTCCAATTTTTGCATTCATTTTAGCGTAGGGACATAGTTGGTATTTCTAGAATTGTTGCATTTTCCTATTCCTTGATATATACAGTGCATGACTAGGTCCAATACTATTAACTTGCATCCTTTTGACCCTGAAATTGAGAGAACATTGCATCATAGACTTAGGGATCATATAGAAGTTAGTGATAGTGATAGTGACAGCATCTTTAGCCATAATCTATTTGATTCTGATCCTGATTCTAATCCAGATTCTGATTTTGATTTTGATTCGATTACATTAATATGGTGATAGAACACTTAGGGAACTTCGTGCACTTTGATGTTACTTACAATGCTCTGTGTATTAATTATCCCGAACTTGTCATTCCTTTTGAATTAAAAATCGGTTTAATACACTTGTTGCCAAAGTTTAGTGGTCTTGCAGGTGATGATCCACACAAACATCTTAAGGAGTTTCACATTGTGTGCTCGACCATGAAGCCCCAAGGAATTCCAGAGGAGCACATTAAACTAAGGGCCTTCCCCTTCTCACTCCAAGATGCAACCAAGGATTGGTTGTATTACCTTGACCAGGTTACATTGAAAATTGGAATGCTTTAAAAAAATGTTCCTAGAGAAGTTCTTTCCTGCGTCAGGGTCGCCTCAATCGGAAAAGAGATATGTGGCATCGTGCAAAACCCCACCGAGTCTTTACATGAATCTTGGGAGAGATTTAAGAAGTTGTGTGCAAGCTGCCTCATCATCAAATCTCTGAGCAGCTACTCATCCAAGACTTCTCTACGAGGGTTTATTGCCCATGGACGAAATATTATGGATCTTTGCTAGTGGAGGGCACTTGTAGACAAAACCCCAGCAGATGCAAGAGCCTTAATAGAAAATATGTCCATCAACTCCCAACAATTCACAACCGAAGCAATTCCTGCAGTTCTAACAAGGAGTGAATGAGATCTGAGGCTAAGGCTACTAGTGAGAAGAACTTGGAAAGCGAGGTTGGAAGAACTCATAGCTTGGGTAAAAAAATTGGCAACAGTCGACGAAGGGTTTGTGGTATTTGTACCTCTGCAGAGCACCCCACGATGCATGTCCTACCTTTGCAAGAGGACCTAATCTGATACCCCTCAGGCATATGCGGCTAACATCTTTAACCCTCAAGCCAATGTTGATTTGTCTTCCAACAGTACCACCCAAACCGGAGGAACCATCCTAACCTTAGATGGAAATCAAGTCGCACAACAACAGCCAGGCAGAAAATAATCCACCACAGTCTTTGTCAGGCTGAGCCTGAACCTTCATTAGAGGATCTAGTTAAGCGGATGGCTGCCCAAAATCTCCGGTTCAACAGAGCAGATGCCTCAATTCAGAATTTGCACACACAAATGGGACAGATGGCTACCACAATTAATCGGATGCAAGCGAGGCAGGCCAACTTCCTGCCCAACCGGTAGTAAATCCAAATGCCAGTGCAAATGTCAGTACAATCACTCTAAGATCTGGCAAGGCTGTTGACACTCCAGAACCTCCTCCAGCAGAAAATTCAAGTGGCAGTAGAAAAAGTGATAAGCCAATTTCTGCACCTACCTCCCCAATTGAAGAAGATGATGATGCACGGTCTATACCACTCCCCTTCCCCCAAAGGGCTGTGATAACCAAGAAGATGGATGAGGCAGATAAAGATAGCGAAGTCTTGGATACATTTAGGAAGGTTGAAGTTAATATACCTCTCCTCGAAGCAATTAAGCAGATTCCAAGATATGCTAAGTTCCTTAAGGAGCTGTGCACACACACAAAAGGAGGCGAAGGCTGAAGGGAAATGAAAAGGTCAATGTGAGTCGCAGTAATGTGCGCACTCATGCGACCCATGATACCCCAAAAGTGCAAGGATCCAGAATTTTTACTATTCCATGTACCATAGGCGAGTAAATTTGAAAATGCCATCTTTGGATTTGGGTGCTTCCATTAATGTGATGCCTACATCCATCTTTAACTCTCGGCTCTTGGACCTTTGCGAATCTGAGTGTTATTATTCGGTTGGCAAGCAGGAGCAATGCTCACCTGCTTTGGACTTGTGGAGGGCGTGCTCGTTAAAGTTAATAACTTGGTTTTTCCTGCAGATTTTTACATTCTGGACATGGAGGGAGAGACCCAGTCCAGAGCACCGATCATCCTAAGCGGACCATTCTTGAGAAAGAAGAACCAAGATTGATGTGTATTCGGAACTCTTTCCATGGAATTTGGGGATAACATAGTTCAATTTGACATCTTTAATGCTTTGCTATGAAACATCCCGTGGAAGAGCATTCTCTTTTTCAAATAGAAGTACTTGCGGACTTAGTTGAAGATACTCATTGCATGGTCATGCGTGTTAATGTTACAAATGATGTTGCTACACCGCAAGCTTCGATGTAACTCCATGCACCAAGATACTTCCCTCTCTTGAGCAATCACAAAGAAAACCCAACCCATCAAGAAGGAAGTCGTGAAGAAGAAAAAATCAAACACTTCCATGTGTTCCATTCTCGCCTCAAAATCATAGCGAGGTAAGCTTCACCCAAATGGATTGACCATTTTGTTGCAGCTAGCACTTTTCTTTATGATGCAAAGGGAATAAAAAGTGAAGTCACCGTGAAACCTTCAAAGTCAATGGTCCCAAGCTTTTCCATGAGAGCCCTGGCTTGAAGGAGACTGTAGAAGAGCTCCACTTGAAAAAGCCGCCTTGAAGAGTGAGTTTTCTTTCACTCCTCCTTACTCTTATTTTATGCTTGTTGTTTTCATTGAGGACAATGTATGATTTAAGTGTGGGGGTGTCTTTTAGTAGCTTAGTAGTTTTGTTTCTGCTGTTTTGTTTTTGTTTTGAGTTTTTTTGTTTTAAAAAAAAAATTGCATTTTCATTGGATTTCTTGGTTTGTATGAGTGGGGAGTGATTTCACTATTCTAGGACTATAGGTCTTGTGGCATGATATGGATGACTTCTTTGCATTCTTAGTGTGATAAGTTGGTTTGGAGTATTAAATTGTGCATCTTTTGTGATAGATATTTTCCTTTGTGAGTTTTGGGCCTTATAATGGATGGAATACATTTTGCCATTCTCTTTCTTTCTTGAGTGATTTCACTCATGATTGTTGGTTACTCTAGAACTTGACTTGACTCTTGTTGAAACTCTTGTTCACATGCATGCATTGAAATGATCTAGGCAATTTTTGTTCTTTTAGCCACTATCCAAATAAGCCTACCTTGCAATTATCCCTTTGTTTAGCCCATTTGAGCCTATTTATCCCATTCTTTGTTATATAGCTCATTACAAGCCTAAAAGTGAAAAACAATGTTATGACCCAATCTTAGGGGATTAAGGAGCTTTAAAAAAAAACAATGAGAATAAATTTGCAAAGTGTGGGGGCTCAGGAATTGTGGTTGTAAAAACATATGTATTGTTGTGCTTCATTGCTTCATTGGGATTTTGGCAAAAGAAAATAAAAAAAAAAGAGAAGAAAAAGAAATAAAAAAAAAACAAAACAAAAGAGTAGTGGAGCATATCATTTCTCGAAAAAAATAATGGATTGAATTGTGGTTGAATTGTCCCCCCATGATTATTTGGTAATTGTTTCCATTGCTCCTCTATCCTCTTTGATTTTATAGCCTAGTTCCCCTTTCAATTATCCCACCTTGACCTTGGCCCCATTATAACCTTAATAAAGACCTTTTGATCTTTGTGTGCATGTGTTTCAAGTGTGGATGTTAGAGTCTTGTCAAGCCTATGGTAGTGCTAGCTTTCATGATGTGCTTTGAGTGTAAACACTAGCCTAGACACTTGAGAGTTTGAGAGAAATGCTTTCTTGTGAGGATTTTATCACTTTTGATGCACTCTTTGGTTGCTTTGAAGGTAATTAGATGTTGTTCATGATTGCCATGAGTCCTTGAAACCTTGAATGAGCATTTAGCTTGCCACTTTGTATCCTTGGAATTCATTGGAAATACATCTTTGCTTTGTTTTGTGTGTTTTGCCCGGAGTGCAAAAGCTTAAGTGTGGGGGAATTTGATCAATGCATTTTAATGCATCTTTTATAGCAGTGCACTTAGTGTTCTTAAATATTTATTTTACCCAACAACTACTTTTTAGCATGGTTTTATATCTTTGGGTCATGATTGGGCTTCAGTGGAATTATTTGCTAATTTTCGGATTTTGTTATATCCTGACCCATGTTGCTTCTGCAGGACATAACTTGGGCTATACTTGTCCGATTTTAGTGTTCTTTGTGGCGTTGGAAAGCTAAGAAGCAGAGCTACAATTCTTATGTTGGGACCGAAGCCTAGTTCTGCCGTTTTGAAGGCCGAAATTCCACTTTACTGAAGCTGACGAGCTGCACTACGAGTTTTGGGCATATTTTTAGTTTGTTATCGGGCTTTTATCTTATAACCCGTTTAGGGAATTAGGTTTTCGTTAAGCTGAGACTATTAGATAGAGGATCAGCCATTTTCTTTCATTATCTTACGTTTTATTATTCACTTGTGTACCCTAGCCTCCATGGAAGCCTAAGTTCCTAAGTTGATTCATCGGTGAAAGGTTGTCGTTACAGATTTTGAGGTTCGGTGCTTAATGTTTAATACAATTTCGTTTTAATTTCTTCAATTCCATCTCTATTAATTTCAATTTGGTTTAAATGTTTGCAATCTATCGATTCGTTTTACCTTAGTTAATTGTTCTGTCTTCATTGCAAAAGCGCGATTGATTGTGTATGAATGCTTGATTGTATGCATCTGTTTGAATCAAGTAATATTTGGTGCTTGACCGCTTAAGATTAATTGATTCGAGTAGAAATTGATAGAGGGTTGATTAGAATTCGTTATGATATTGGTTGCGTTTAACGCGCTTGTCCGCCTCAGTGACCGATTGAACCCATTGTTTACGCTTGCTCAAAGCGGTGTGGTCGTATAAACCGATTAATGCTTGTTTAGTTAGTTTATGTCAACCGTGAATTCGGAATTAATTGAATTGTTGTTATTTAGAACCTGTGATAAATCCAAGGCGTGCACCCTAAACCGTGAATCAATTGTCTCTATAATCTGATAATTCTCTCAACAGAAACTGTTTTCACAAAACCCCCCTTTTTCGTTATTGTCAATTTTCTTATTTCCTGAATTTGGTAATTTTGGTGTTAGAGGTCTTCGTGAGACGACCAAGGTCTCTTGCCTTGTTACTATATTTACTGTTTAATTATTTTGACCCGCGTACGACCGCTGATCAATAACAAGTCCTGCAAGATTGCAGGAATTGGTTCAATCAGGTTCAAGTTGCATGATGGTGTGGAAAGGCTTGTGAAAGAAGTCAGGTATGTTCCAGATATTAAGAGAAATTTAATTTCTCTTGGTCAATTCGACAAAAAGGGTTATGTTTTCAAAGGAGAACATGGTG